>CM031620.1:28514921-28564921 GCA_018398815.1 Conus ventricosus
GGGTAAGGGGTCTTACATATGCATGTTAAATAAAATTTAAGAAGCAAACAAAGCGGTCTGCAATCATGACTTGACTTGACTTGACTTGACGTAGTCCACGTTTGAGCCCAAATGGTCTGTTCGTGGTTCCTCTAGAGGATTTATCACTCAGACAGTGACCGTCATGCGTGGCTTGCAAGACTGAGTGACTAATTCTGGCATTTTGGGTGTACAGGCTGGGCAGGCTCTTCCAATGGTGGTCCAGTCGACTTTTGAAGGCATTTGTCGTTGGTGCGGTCACTACCGCCTCGGGGAGGCTGTTCCATGTTACCACTCTGTGAGCAAAAATCATGATGGAACATCAAATGAAAATAGAAGAGAAATGAAAAAAAAATAATAATCATAATAAAAAACAAACAAAAAATAAAAATGAAAATAACAATAATGAAGAGGAAGGAGAGAGTGGGGGAGGGGGGTGGAGAGAGAGAGAGAGCGAGAGAAGTACAAGAGGAAAGCAAGAAATCTTGTTTAGTAAAAAATCAGCAAAGTTCTTCTTCTTCTTCTTCTTCCTAAAATACTGGTTCACTCAAAACGAGTAGGTCACCAGCGCGCATGTTAAAAAGTAAAAAAAAAATAACATAAAATAGTGCGACTCAGACTGTTGGCCCCTGGAGCAATTTGGCAACAAGGGGTCGCACTCGATATTCAAGAAGTTAAAAACAATGGCCAAATTCAGGCCCAGGTAACAGTAAAATATCTGGGGAAGTAAATAAAAAAGAAATTTATGTTGTTTTAGTTGTTGTGATACTATTACAACTAATAATGAACAACAAAACAACATAAATTTACAAGTCGACATTTTACAAATAAAGGGGAATAACATGCGTTTTACCCTTTTAGTTGATAGATCATTATATCCCTTAACTACGAAACTTTACACTGGTCAATCAAGGCCAACGCCAAGGCTGTCACGTGATCTCACGGCAGACTGTCACGTGATCTGCACGTGAATGAAATGTTCGTCGATCAAAATGGCGGGGAAGGCTCTCAGCAGCGTTTTCCGGCGAGGCCTTTTTAGCAACAAAGTTGCCATCGTGACAGGAGGGGGAACAGGAATAGGCAAGACCATCACAAGAGAACTTCTCCATCTTGGTAAGACGAGTTACCATGCATGCGAATTCAATTATTCCCGAAGTTTAAGATGAAAACTAAGGACACACCTGCAGTCTTTTGATGTCACCTTTGCACCTTGTCGCTAATGGAAAGTGGAGTTTCATCAACAAAAATGTAGGCCTACTATGCTGTCGTGCAGAATATCAAAGAAACCACCCACTTGTTTCCCAACTAACAGGAGTTTCATTAGAATATTCAACCAACTCGAAGATATGGATTGCAACCCACTTTGTTTCCAACTAACAGGCGTTTACATTAGAATATTCAACCACTCGAAGTATATGGATTGGATTTGGCCCTTTAAATACAAGTTGAAATGCACTGAGGTCCCTGACTGCAAAACGAGGTCACATGACCTTAAAAAAAAATCTCTGGTCACGCAGGTGGAATTAACAATGGTGTTGCTCCCCATACGACCCTGTCTCGGCACATACAACTTTCAGATGAGATTTAGGTTTGAACAATGTAGACACACACTTGAAACTGTGCAGATATCCACAAAGTAAAAAAATCAACACGTTAAAAGGCATTAACAAAGACTAAATTTGTCCTTTTTTTTAGGTATCAGACTGCCGACGTGAAGGCAGACTTGGGGAAATTCAGTGACTTGCAGAAAGTCTTAACTTATGTCATGCTGTCATATTTGGTTGGGCATCATGAATAATTCATGAGTGATGACTCATTGTTTAGGCCTTGCCCCAAGCGATAGCTGACATTAGGTTACATCCATTGATGGTCTGGGAGGAGTGTTATCAATGTGAGATTTTTCACATACCTAACCAACAACCTGAACTGAAAAACCATTGGTCCACATACCTGACCACAACCTGAACTGAAAAACCCATGTGGTCCACATACCTAACCAACAAACCTGAACTGAAAAACCCATGTGGTCCACATACCTAGTAGAAAGAAACTCGTGGAGAGCGTGGCAGCAGAGAGTCCTCAGAAGAGAAGCCCCCTTCAAGCAAGTGTTTCGGCCCTTCATCTCCTGACACTCTAGGGGGGGTTGGGCCACACCTGGTTCATGACTCGGATGTCCCTCTGCTGCCCCTTTTTTTTTTTTTTCCCCATCTTGGGACGAGCCATGGCTGGGAATTCGAACCATGACCCTCTGGACATGCTCATTTTCTACTTAATGACTCGTGCTTTAACCACTGAGCCACAGGGACACTGATATTTGTAGGGAAATTAAAGCCTTATGAAGTTCACTTTTGTTCCTCCTTGACCAGATCCAGCTTGACACCTCTCTGCCGCTTCTGCCATTGCTTTCAGGGCTCTGGTTTTTTCCTTCCCTGCAACTGAGAGCTGTTTCATGAGGCTGTATGCAGACGTTCCTACAAATCCCCTAGCTCCAATTTCTGCAGTGAGGACTTTGACCTGATAGCCTTCTCTCCTCAGGCTGTTTGCCAGATCAGCATACTTTTCAGTCTTGTAGATTTGAGCTGCCTCCATTCTGTTCTCATATGGCACCGTGAGCTCGATCATGATCAGCTGCTTGGTTGACTTAGAGTGGACTACTATGTCTGGTCTCATGCCACTCTTGCTGATGATCTCTGGGTGACTCTTCCATTCGGGAGGTCTGCAGTGTACTCCCAGTCATCTGCCCTATCGAGCAGACTCTGCCTGCATGTTTCGAGTGGCACTGTTGTTCTTGGCCATGATTTGCTGCCTCCTGCCGTGAAGAATGTTGCGGGTGCTTTTGGAGTCCTGATTCTCCCTTTTGTGGTGTTGGTACTAGCCCAGACTACTTGTACAATTTCTTTGAGCACTTGGTTGTGCCTCCATGTGTACCTTCCTTGAGCCAGGGCTACTTTACATGAGCTTAGAACATGCTCCACTGTTTGTTTTTTATGGCAGAGGGGGCATGCAGGATCGTCTGTTTTCCCCCACTTCACCAGGTTTGCATTTGAGGGCAGAAGGTCATATGCAGATCTGAGAAGAAGCTGATCCTGAGAGGGGCCATGTGCCAAATGTCATTCCAAGTTAGACTTCTTTGGAGTGCATTCTCCCACGTTGTCCATTGCCCTTGCTGGCTCTGCTGGACTGCTTTTTTGGAGTCTTTTTTGGTCTTCTTCTTTTCTCATCTCCTGAATCATCATGTCTCTTTGGCTTTTCCTTTGGCCTTTGACCACCATTCAGTTTTGGTCACCCCCAGTCCTTGTCTGTTGGTCTGTGTGTGTCCTGTTATTTCTCTGATCTTGAGACTTCTTTTGCAGAATCCATCGCCTCTTGAACTTTCCATTTTCTGCCTGTCTTCAGCTGGGGCTTGATTGCTTCTACCACCTTGTCTCCTGAGTCCTCCAGCATGCTTTGAAGTCTGATCTTCCTGCTTTGTATTCCTCCAGGATGGATTTCAGTGGTAGTTTGAGCTTTGCTTGGCGACGTACAGCGCGATGTCAGTCAGACAGGGTGGACACCAAGCCATTTCCTTGTGAACTTGTTGATTTTGGCTTCCATTGCCTCCACTGTGCTGGTGCAGATGTCGTATATCATCAGAGGCCATAGGAGCTTTGGTATCAGCATGAACTGCCAGACACCAGACCTTGTATTTGCCAGGGAGCCCACACTGGTCAATGGTCTCCAAGCCTTCTCCGCCATCTGCTTGGTTTCTTTTGCTCTTTGTGTGTCTTTCAGCGTATCATCATACCATCTTCCAAGGCTCTTGACTGGTTCTTCGTGACTGTTGGAATGGCCTGGTTGGCAACACTGAAGACCACAGATTCGGCCACTTTTCCTTTCCTCAGTGAGAGACTCCGTGATTTCTTTGGCTTGAAATTCATTTCTGGATGAAGCAACTATGTCGTCCAGCCTCTCCAGCACATGACGTGGTCTCGTCTCTCTGGATGAAATCACTGTAGTGTCATCCATGAAGGCCTTGAGAGGAGGATCTTGTATCCATCGCCAAGGTCTGTTTGTCTCGCGTTGTTTGTTGCTGCTTTCAGATGAGTTCCATTGCCAGCACGAACAGTATCGGGGAAATTGCAAGCCCATTGCAATGCCCACTTCCAAGTTGAGCAATCAGTTGTGTACTCCTTGGTAGAGAACCGCATTGAGAAGCCATTGAAGTACTTCTTGAGCATGTCACGGATGTTCTTTGGCACATGGACATCCAAGAGCCAACTGTAATCATCTCATGGGCACAGATCCATATCTTTGCCAGATCAAGCCAAACTACAGTCCGTCTCTCTTTTCCTGTTTTTGCTTTTTGGATTGCGTCCCCAGATCATGTGGCTGTTCTACACACCGCCCCCACCTGGATGCCACCTTCAGGACTGACACATCCATGTACTTGTTTTCATCAGTACTTGTCAGCCTTGCTGCCATGGACAGAGAAGAAGATTTTCCCTTCGCCCGTTCAGTAGTGATCATGCCTGATCTGGCTGATGTCACATGAGTTTGCTCTATGGGGATTACACAACCGTCTTGCACATCCCACTGGCCGCGTGATCTTCTGTTCTCCAAGCCGATCGCAGCAGCCTGTGTAGCAACTCCAGCACTTGGACATTTTCTTGTAAAGCTGGTAAGGTATTCCGTTTGGCCCTGGTGATTGATTTGGGCTCTGGCTTTGTCGACCACCTTCTTGTTTTCGCCAACGTTTGGAGGCTGCCATTGAACTGTATTCCCCTCAGGTTTGGTTGGCCACATACAGATCTTGAATGTCGAGTGGTGCATGCTCTGTGAGGTCCGAGTATTTTTCCTCAGATGCTGCTAAGAACTCTTTGTCCACACTTATAGGGTCCCAGATTTTGGCTGCTCAACCGTAAACGAGTGTTCTGGCAAACTGGAAGGGGTCCTCTGAAGAAGCGCTCTTGTGTCCTTCTTCTTTTTGCTCTTCTCTCTCCTCGCAATTCCGCTTTGCTGAGGGCGCTGTGTTTTTTTCTTTCAGTCTTCCCAAGTTTGTCCAACCATGTTTTTCAGCTGGCAGTGCGGTCTAACCAACAACCTGAACTGAAAAACCATGTGGTCCAATACCTAACCAACAACCTGAACGGAAAAACCCATGTGTCCACATACCAACCAACAACCTGAATGAAAAACCCATTGTCCACATACCTAACCAAACAACTGAACTGTAAAAACCCATGGTGGCCACATACACTAACCAACAACCTGAACGAAAAACCCAGGTGGTCCCACATACCTAACCAACAACCTGGAACTGAAAAAACCCATGTGGTCTACATACCTAACCAACAACCCGAACTGAAAAACCCATGTGGTCCGCATCCGCTAACCCACAGCCTATTTGGAAAACCCATGTTGGTTCAGAGCATATAACCCCCATAACCAAAAAAGAGAAGATTTGGTAGTTCTTGAAGAGAAACTGAAGACTGCAAGATGTAATAGACAAGCAGATACTTAATTTTGCCCTGGTAAGATTGCATCTTCTTGACTACTGCGTCCAGCACTGAATACCTCAACTTTCAATAAAATTACAGCCTGCAACAACGATGAAGCAAGTTCTAAAGAAGACTGCATAATAAGTTAAGGGTGGCTCCAGATAAGAGTAACAGGTGACAAGCCATGCTACAAAACTCGAGGGTGGATACTCCTGGAGAACAAAGAAGAAATGCGCACCTGATGATACTATTGAAGGTCATCAAAAACCTGGTTGAACGTACACATAATGCAGTATTAACTCTAAACTAGGTAGATCTTGCTCAAAATGATTGCGTAGGAAACACTTTCATATCTCAGCAAGAACAAATGTATCATTTAAGGTTTTTTTCTGAGCAGCTCTCTCTCTCTCTCTCTCTCTCTCTCTCTCTCTCTCTCTTTCTCTTCTCTCTCCTCTCTCTTCGTTCCCCCCCCCCCCCTCTCCCCCCCCCCCCCCCCCTTTGTCCCTTAAGTTTGGATTAGGGTCACTTCTCAAGTATATTGTTGAAGATTAGAGATGTTGTCCAGTTGGTTAATTCTCAGAGTCCTGATACGTAGCTGGTTGGTCTAACTGGAGAACTGGAAATGCCCAAAGTGTTTACTTATCTGTTTAGTTTCATTATGCGGTTTTTGGTAAATAAGCAAGTATTCCTCTATCTGTTTGTTGTTTTTTATGTTGGTTTGTAGAGCTGAATTATTTTGTAGATTGTAATGCTTTTCTTTCTTCGTTCTTGTTTACTTCACTGGTCTCTCACCCACTTCCCGCATCAATATGCAGACATATAAGGGTGATAGATACATATGCCATTATGATTAAAGATATAAGACTAAACTGTAATCAGCAAGTCGTCTACAATAAGCCAGTCCAATCACACTCTTATAGTGTTTCATCTGGTGGGTAACCACATGACGACGACATTGATTGTTGTTTTATGGGGGATTACCAGTATCAGGGCAGTGGCAGGGCAAGCACACAGAAGGATGAGGAATAGGAATGAATGAGTGACATGAAATGAGTGACATGAAAAGAGTGACATGAAATAGTGCAGTGCCGCTGAGTTGGACGGAAATGTGAGACAGAAATATAAAAGAAAAGAAAAAAAAAAGCATTTGATCAGAAATGTCATCGTTTGATTTTTCCACTTATGTCAAAGTTATGAATGATCCTGTTTGACTCCCTTTTGATCAAGAACCATAAGGCGGCCATATTGTTCAGAAAAAGATAGAACTTCTAAATGTTATTAGGAAATTATGGTTTCTGTAATTTATGTGCCTTTCCTGATATGCCAGTCCAAATTATTTCAGTTCAAATAAGCAACTCAAACAGCCACTAACCCGCCAGGCTTGGGAGTCTTTGGACATCAGTATATAGGACTGGCAGTGCGAAAGCAGTACAAGTGCTGGCCATAACGCTACTTTTTGCAGATGCTCTTGCATCTGCAAAGTGATGATTGGCCTCGCGCAAGTGGAGAATCTCAGAGAGCCAGCAGGAGATCCGCCAGGAGATTGAACCCCCCTCTTCTGCCGGCCTCCTTTCATGTCAGTGCAACATCCGCAATAGAGGAGAGGTGTGGGTCACTGAGAGTGTGTGTGAGTGTGTTGTGTGTGTGTGTGTGTGTGTGGTGTGGTGTTTGTGAGTGTATGAGTGTGTGTATGAGTGATTTGTGTCCACTGTGTGGTGTGTGTGAGTGGTGTGTGGGTGTGTGTGTCACCAGTGAGAGAATGTGTATGAGTGGTTTTGTGTTGGTGTGTGTGGTAGTATGTGAAAAGGTTCCGATTGGTTTATAGTGGCATTTTATACATTTATCATGCGAGGTCTGCCTTAAGGGTTTAAAAATTGAGTGGGGTGGGGGGGGGGGGGGGAGAGGGTGGAGGGGTGCTGTCCTACATTAAGGCCCCAAAGTGGCATTGCTTGCCACACTGCCATTCTGACCTAAGCTGACACAAACCAGTTCACATTCAAGTGACGCCTCCTTGATGAAACTGAAACTGTGCATCATATGTTTCATGTGGTTTCTGCAGAAGTGAGTGAGCCAGAGAAGAAGCAAAAGCAAAGATTCACATGGTTTTGAAATTCTGGAAAATTCTTGAATCTGAAGTCCCACTTCCTCTTGTGTGTGTGTGTTGTGTGTGTGTGGTGTGTGTGTGTGTGTGTATGTGTGTGTGTGGTGTGTGTGTCTGACTTCGTCGTCCTGTCTGTCTGGCCGAAGGACTCAAAAATGTTCAGGTTCATTTTTGTCTAATATTAGACTCCCACCTTGCTGCAGTGGTCATTATCTTGTGAATTTTGTGATCTCATAGTTTTAAAACATGAAGTGCTGGAAGACAATGTTGACCAGTGCTGTGTTATTTCCGAAAAATCACATATGACAGAAATGAGAGGCAAAAACTGTGTCCAAAGGGGATGCAGTAGTCGTCTGAGAAAAAGGTGCCCAATTAAAAAAAAAATGTTTTTTTTAACAACACTGCTTAATTAAAGCAGTAGTTTTTCTTCTGGCAGTTGCTCATCTCAAATCATTCTTTAACTAAAAAATGCATTTGAAGAGTACTTAGCTTCATTCTTGACTGTAATTTTCTCCTTTTTGTTTTTTGTTTTTTGTGGGATAAACGCATTTTAAGGCTAGCAACATTTTAAAAAAAGAAAGAAAGAAAGAAAAATATAACCAGATAATGATGAATTTTTTTTCACATTAGAGCCCTTAGCACACTGAACTCCGGGAGACGGTTGAGGCAAAAAAATCCCACAAAATGACTGGCTGATTGAATCAAACCCACAGCCACACCAGCTGGAATCTCCGCAGTGGCTAACCACTTCACATCGGCAGTGTTGATCCACAACCTTATCGTGGGGACCCTGATTTGAAAACCTGAACATTGGTGTACATTTATATCCATCCCAAGAGGATAAACAGAGACAAACGCATTCCCGACCATGTGCAGCAATGTAATTACAACAGGCTATCAGAGGAGAACCTGGCGCTGCTGCTGAGTCATCTGAGTGGTGTTGGTTCTGATCATCTGAAGTGGTGTGGGTTGCTGAGTCAAATGAGTGGTGTGGGTTACTGCGTCAACTGAGTGGTGTGGGTTTGTTGAGCCATCTGAGGGTGGTGTGGGTTGTTGAGCCATCGAGTGGTGTGGGTTGCAGAGTCATTATCTCTGAGTGGGTGGGTTTAGTGATCATCCTGAGTGGTGTGGGTTGCTGATCATCTGAGTGGTGAGGGTTAACTGAGGTCCAATCTGAGTGGTGTGGATGTTTGAGTCATCTGAGTGGTGGGGTTGATGGAGTCCATCTGAAGTGGTGTGGGTTACTGAGTCATCTGAGTGGTGTGGGATGTTTGAGTCATCTGAGGGTGTGGATGCGAGTCATCGAGTGGTGTTGGGTTCCTGAGTCATCTGAGTGGTGTGGGTCTACTGAGTAATCTGCGTGTGTGGGATGTTGAGTCAACTGAGTGGTGTGGTTACCTGAGTCATCTAGTGGTGTATGTTGGCTGAGTCGTCTGAAGTGTGTGGGTTAACCCGAGTCCAACAGAGTGGTGTGAGGTTTGTTAGTCCATCTGAGTTGGTGTGGGTTGTTGAGGAAGCGATCTGAGTGGTTGTGGTTAGCTAGAGTCAACTGAGTGGTGGTTTTTGGGGTTAGTGGAGTCAACTGAGATGTTGTGGTTTGTTGATTCATCTGAGAGGATGTGGGTTACTGAAGCCATCTGAGTGGAGTGGGTGGGGATGTTGAGTCCTCTGAGTGGTGTGGGTTGCTGCGTCATACTGAGTGGTGTGTGGGGTTTTGAGTCATCTAGTGGTGGTGGGTTACTGAGTCATCTGAGTGGTGATGGGATGTTGAAGTCATCTGAGTGATGAGGGGATGCAGTGTGTCATCTGATGGTGTGGGTTATGATCATCTGAGTGGTGTGGGTTGTTGAGTACATCTGAGTGGTGTGGGTTTGCGAGTCAACTGATGTGGTGTGGTTTGTTGAGCCATCTGAGTGGTGTGGGTTGCTGAGTCATTCTGAGTGGTGAGGGTTGCTGAGCCATCTGAGTGGTGTGGGTTGCGCTGAGTGATTCAGAGAGGTGTGGGTTACTGAGTCAACTGAGTGGTGTGGTTGCTGAGCCACTGAGTGGTGTAGGTTGCTGGTCATCGAGTGGGTGTGGGTTGATTTAAGTCCATCAGAGTGGTGTGGGTTACTGAGTCATCTGAGTGGTGTGTGTCGTGAGTCATCTGAATGGTGTGGGTTTCTGAGCCCTCTGAGTGGTGTGGGTACTGATCAACTGAGTGGGTGGGTTAGTGAGTATCTGAGTGGTGTGGTTTGCTGAGTCATCTGAGTGGTGGGGGTTACCGAGTCATCTTAGTGGGTGTGTTGTTGAGTCATTCTGAGTGGTGTGGGGTTGCTGATCCTCTGAGTGGATGTGGGTTGCTGAGACCAATCTGAGTGTTGGGGTTGCTGAGAACATCTGAGTGGTGTTGGGTTACTGAGTCATCTGAAGTGGTGTGGGTTGCTGAAGCCATCCAGAGTGGTGTAGGTTTGCTTGAGTCTTCAGAGTGGTTTGTGGGGTGTTGAGGTCATCTGGCGTTGTGTGTGTTACTGAGTCATCTTCCTTAGTGTTGTGTGTTCGTGAGTCATCTGATGGTGAGGGGTTTGCTGAAGCCATCGGAGTGGTGTGGGTTATCTGAGTCATCTGAGTGGTGTGGGTTGTTGAGTATCACTGAGTGGTGTAGGTCCAACTGAGTCATCTGCGTGGTTTGGTTGCCTAGAGTCATCTGATGGTGTAGGTTGCTGAGCCATCTGAGTGGGTGGGTTCTGAGCCATCTGAGTGGTGTGGTGGGATGCTGAGGGCCATCTGAGTGGTGGTGTGGTGTTGTTTTCCTTCCTCCAATCTTTTCATTCCAGGCATACCCATGTAGTATGTGCCTCTTATTGACCATGATTGGCGTTTAGTTGTGTGACAAGCCCGCTTGACTGAGTGATTTCCCATGGTAACAAGGCGCAGTGTATCAATACCATCGACATTTGGTGAAGATGCCAACCTGCTGAAGACTTTAACATGAACAACACCAAGGCAACACACACATGGGCTATTGCCTGGATGAAACCCCATGTCTGAAATTCTGGAAACCCGGAATTTGACCTTGCTGCTATGGGTTTTTCCCCCCCCCCCCCGCCCCCCCCTTGCCTGGATTCGATTTTTTTTTGATTTTTTTTTTATTTCTTCTCCTTTTTTTTTTCCCTCCGAATGTTTATCCGTAAATACACTGCATCCTGATAACCTGTACAGTCCGTGGTTTTCTTTTCAAACTGAACTTCCCTGGTCATTTTTGTTGAGAGAATGTGCAAATGCTGCTTTGGCCAGTATTCACAATCCGATTGTTGAGATTAATGAAGGTACATCTGATCTGCCGATTGACGCGCAGTGAGTCGTTTCAGAGTAAAGTTTATTTTTTTTATTTTTCATTTTTACACCAATCAAAGGTGTAGAAAGCCTTCCGTCAAAGGGGCATTGCCCCTAAAAACTCAACAAAGGGTATCTGCCCTTTGACACTCCAGTGGGGGCCTAAGGCAAGCCCCCTGGACCCCCCCCCAGCCTTCCTGCGTTTTCATTTTTACCCCTTTTTAACAACCATACCCGGTTTCAAAACCCCTGCAAGTTTGACTCTCCGTGTGTCGCCCATGGTGTGTTTACTAAGAACAATCCCCAGACCATTGAGCAGTATGGCCTCTGACATTCCTGGTGAACAACGGAGGCGGCCAGTTTCTACAGCCCAGCTGCCAACACTCATCTGAAAGGCTGGAATTGCCGTCATCGAGACCAACCTCACCACCGGCAACCTTCCTTATGTAGCAGGGAAGGTGAGTCTGTGAATGGAAACTTTTATGAGGCTGTTCCTGACCTCAATCTAATCATGCTGTATAATAATAAAAACTTAGCCCCGCCTACCACAGGTGCCGACGGGCCGACGTTAGGCGGCTACAAAGAAAACTAACATCAGAGCTGTGTACAGGGTCGAAATGCAGGGTACAAGAATCCACAGCAAGACATTGCATATACTGTAAGTCATATATGGATATCTGTGTAGTAGTACTTTCACAGATAGATATATATAAAGGATGAATCTTAGGTTAGCCCAATTTTTTTTGCCTGCGAATGAAGGATTCAATCAAAATTGGAGGGTTTGTGCCTACTCGATAAAGAACTTTCGCTTCTTGTTTAAAAAATTAGAAAAACCCCGCAGAAAACTTTGCATCATGAGCATCTTTCACCTCTTTCACACGACTTGAAATATCCTAATTCATAGGTAAAAGGGAACCGCCAACATACCTCTTCCCGGCTTCCTTTCTACTGCGTACGCAGGCTGATACTACTTCCCTTCCTGAGGACAACACCCTATATGACAGGCAAGTAATTAATAATCCCATGTATCCTACAAAGGGTAGTGTAGTTTTTGTGTGCTTGACTATTTAATTTCCCACATAAGTCAGCCATTCTCCATCTTCTGGGTAAAGCCTCTTCATAATTGGAAGTACTCCTATTTCTTTCCTTGGCTTTTTGACTTATTTCAGTATTTTAATTACATGTACAATAATGCACCAACCTGATGTGGGACCTTGGGCCCTTTGCGGCATGTTTAGGACGGGCTGGCTATAAGCAACATTATCTTAATCTTAACAATAAATGCCAGTATATATGTGAATGTGATCCTTGATGAGCCCTAACTGCATCCTGCTATAAGCCCCCACCATGGCACTTCCATATTGACTCTTCAACGATGCGCTGTGTGTGCTGCTTTCCCGTTTCCTTCCGTAAGTCATAGAAATGATTAAGGAGATTCCACCAAGCAGTCAGTCATCATGAACATGTTAAGGGTCTTTTTGTCAGAAGGGGTAAGTGAATTACTCTGTCGTAATTGCTAATTATTTCCCTTATGATGGGACCGGTGTGGCATTGTTCTCAAATCAGTCATTGGTCTCTCTCTTTGAGGTTGTATAGCACTTTGAGAGGAGAAAATCCATAACAAATTCAGGGTCCTGTTGTTTGTTGTTGTTGATGTCCGAAACCCTGCAAAAAAAGACTCCAATCATCCAAAGAACAGGCCGAAGCATTTGAACACTAGGGCAAACAAATGCACACTGGGGATGATAACATTACGTGTGTGACCTTTTTGATTACCAATAACAAAACCCCCTCCACCGAGTTTTTGATACCAACCTACCACCCCCCACATGGGCAGCCACACTTCCGACAATCGGGGAGTTTCATTTCAGGTTCCGGAAAAACCAAAATGATTTCATTCGAACAATATAAATCAGGAGATCAGAATATCGTAGTAGTTTTCCCGGGAAAGGCTACTGCATGAATTTCCTGCTTTATATAAAGGCAGATACTTCTGGAACAGACTGATTCATGTCAGTTTTAGATTTGACTTCTTAACCTGGGATTCGCTTCCTTTCAAACTTGAGCTTTTATATTATTTTTTTTAGGGGAATATATCTTCTGTAATTTCTCAGCAAAGATTTTTTTTTCTTCGGTTCTATCTTTTCTTCTATGAGATTTAAGGGACCACCACAAGACTTTGTCTACTCAAAACAATTTTTTTTTAATAACATCTTTGTTCTTGGTACTAGTTTGGTCTTCCAAAGGAATGACTCTGCCCTTGTACTAACATTCGTTTCTCAAATGGATTAATCTGTTTTCTTCCACCTTTCACTAGATTGTATATTCACTAGATTTATCTCTCAAAAAAATACTAATTCAGTTATCAAAATACCCATGTAAAAAGAAATATTTGAAGGTAGCTATTGACAGGTTCCACTGCTCTGTGCCATTCAGCCAACAACCATGATGGAGGCAAAAACGGAGGCGCCATAGGACTACCATCATCACTGACATGTGGAAGGGGTGGCCGTCCATTGAGGTTTGTGGCAGTTGGCTGTATGCCGAGTTGTGTAATACCATGGCAGACTGGCATTGTGTTATAACCCACGAGCTTGGTGATGTCAGTGTGTTCTCTGGTTTTGTTTTTAGTTGTAGCTTGTGGTTGGGTTTGTGTGTGTTGTGTGTGGTGTATGTTATTGTGGGTGTGGTGAGTGTGTTGTGCATGTGTGTGTGTGTGTGTGTGTGTATGGTATGTGTGTGTGGTGTGTGGTTGAGTGTGTGTGTTTTGTGGTTTTTTATTGAATGTGTTACCTTAACTTCCTTGTTGGCGCATCTTGGGGGGGACCTTTTTCAACATACTGGTTTATTTCCATCCCCTTCTGGAAATTAGGTCGCTAATATTTCACCTTTTCTACGACTGCCTTCGACACAGCTTTTTTTTTGTTTGTTTGTTATGTTATCTGTTCTTTAATATCATGCCCACCGCTTATCTTCTGCACTTCTTTCTGATTATTTAACTGCTCTTTTGTGTAGTAAAAAAAAACTTTTAAAAAACATTTTCCTTGATGCAAATTTTTAACATGGGCGCTGCTAAGATGTGATAAAGATGGCGACTTACTTGGTGACACTGTGAACAACTGTCCTGATTGACACTGCACCAGTTATTGCAGTTCAGCGTTTAACATGACGAACTTGCAGGCTGGTATAGTAGTGGGTTTCAATTCCATCAGAGTCATTTGTCTGTGGGAATTTTTTCCTTGACCCCCCTGCGGCTCTCCGACCTAGAACTGACCATAGGTGTAGTAGAATGAAAAGACTGGAACCACCACACACAGTATGACTCATACCTTCCCCAGCCGGAGAAGTCTGCGACCTACTCTCCACGTACACCCTCACTTTTGATTTTCTCTCCGCTTGAATTCCTGTTGATGGGTTTGGATGAAGTCTTTGGAAATCAGCAAGGTTTTTTTTTTCTCTTTTTTTATATGTCGTTTTGTTATTTTTTCTTTTCTCTTCTGTGTCATTGTGCAGTGGCAATAGCTCCATTTGTTATCATTATTTCGATGCCCCAGTTCCCAGTCCACAGTCATGCCAGCATATTATCCCCCGGCCATATCATGGCAGTTGCAGTCCACAGTCATGCCACATATCCCCGGCCATATCCATGGCTGTGGCAGTCCGCAGTCATGCCAGCAATATCCCGGCATATCCTTGGCAAGTGGCAGTCCGCAGTCATGCCAAAGCATATCCCCGGCACATATCCCGTGGCAGTGGTAGACCCAGTCATGCCAGCATATCCCCGGTATCCCCTGCCAATCAGTGGCCGTGTCCGCAGTCAAGCCAGCAAAATCCCTCGGCCATATCCGATGGCAGTGGCAGTCCGCGAGTCATGCCAGCATATATCCCCGGCCATATGCATGGCAGTGCAGTTCCCGCCATTCATGCCCCGCATAATCCCCTGGCCATATCCATGGCTATGGGCAGTCCACATCAAGCCCAGTCATATCCCCCGCCATAAATCCGTGGCGTTGCAGCAGTGCCGCAGTTCATGCCAAGCATAGTCCCAGCCATATCCATGGCAGTGTCAACCACATCCATGCCAGCATAAATCCCCTGGCCATACCGAACGGCAGTGCAGTCCGCATCATAGCCACATTATGCCTGGCCATAGGAACCAAGGCACAGTGGCAGTCCTGCAGCCATGCCAGCATATCCCCGGGCCATATCCATTGCAGTGCAGAGTTCCGCAGCCATGCCAGCATATCCTCGGCCATATCCGATGGCAGTGGCAAGTGGCGAGACCCGCATCATGCCATAGCATATTCCCCGGCCATATCTCATGGCAGTGGCGCCGCATCCATGCCACGCATAAGCCCCGGGCCATATCCATGGCAGTGGCCAGTGACAGTCCGCAGCCAATCCAGCATCATCCGCCGGCCATATCCATGGCAGAGGCAGTCCCCCGCAGTCATCCAGCGATATCCACCCCTAGTCCCCCGGCCATATCCATGGCAGTGGCAGTGTGCAGTCCGCAGACATGCCATCATAAATCCCTTCTGGCCATATCCATGGCAGTGGCAGTGACAGTCCGCCGTCATGCCACATTTTCCCTGGCCATACCATGGCAGTGGCAGTGGCAGTTCCGCAGTCATGCCAATCAAATAACCCCGGCCATTAACCCAAGGCAGTGGCAATGACAGTCCGCCAGTCCACCAAGCATATCCTATGATCCATTATAATATTATTCCTCCGGCCATATCCCTGGCTGTGGCAGTCCGCTCCATGCCCTCATATCCCCGGCCCATATCCATGGCCTGGTGGCAGTCCACAAGCCTGCAGCATATCCCCTTACCCCGGACCATAATCCATGCAGTGGCAGTTACCCGCAGCCATGCCAGCATATCCCCGCCATATCCATGGCTGAGGACAGTCCGCAGGTCATGGCCAAGCATATCCCCGGCCATATCCAAGGCAACGTGGTGGTCACAGGGTATGAGTCCATGTCAAGTCTTCATTAGGCCTACTGCAACTGCTGCCTTAGTCACTTTCCCGTGATGCTCAGTGAGGAGCCAATGGTGATCCCAGCATACACACACACACACACAAAATACCTATACATACCTATTACCCCATTACTACGTACATTAACAGCGTAGTTGCGGAGTCGTGTGATCAGTGACATCTCGTCCCTCCTGGTGTGGAGTCCGGTGTTCAGTGACACCTCCCTCTGGTGTGGAGTCTGTGTTCAGTGAGCATACTCACTCTTGTGTGGAGACTGTTTTTCCAGTGATCATCTCCATCTGGTGTGAGTCTGTGTTCCCGTGAGCATCTCCTCTGGTGTGGAGTCAGTGTTCAGGGAGCTCTCCCTCAGGTGTGGAGTGTCTGTGTTTCAGTGAGCATCACCCTCTGTGTGGATCTGTGTTACATGGAGCACCTCCCTCTGGTGTAGGAGTCTGTGTTTCAGAGGGAGCACTCCCTCTGGTGAGGATCCGGTGTTTGATGTAGCATACTCCCTCTGGTGTGGGAGTCGGATGTTCATGACAATCACCATCTGGTGTGGAGTGGAGTCTGTGTTCAGGGAGCATCTCCCTCATGTTTGGAGTCTGTGTTCAGGGATGCAACTCCCTCTTGTTGTGGAGTCCTGAGTGTTCAGGGAGCACCACCTTCTGGTGTGAGTCTGTGTTCAGTGGAACATCTCCCACAGGGGTGGAGATAGTGTTCAGTGAGCATTTGTATTGGTCTCTTTGAGCGTTTGTATAGCACTTTTGAGGAGAAAATCCATAACAAATTCAGGGTCCTGTTGTTGTTGTTGTTGTTGTCCGTACCCTGGCTAAAAGACTCCAGGGATCATCCGAACAGCCGAAGCATTTGAACACTATGGCACAAATGCATCAGCTGGGGATGAGAACATTACGTGTGTGACCGTTTTTGATTACCCCGCCACATGGGCAGCCACACTCGACTTCGGGGGAGTTCATTCAGGGTCCTGAAAACGAAAATGTTTCATCGAACAATATAAATAAGTGATCATATCGTAGTAGTTGCCCGGGAAAGGCTTCTGCATGAATGTGTCCTCTTTTATAAGGCTTGATACTTCTGGAACAACTGTTTCATGTCTGTTTTGATTTGACTTCTTAACAGGGATTCGCTTCCTTTCAAAACTTGCTTTTAGGGGATATCTTCTTTAATTTCTCAGCAAAGATTTTTTTTCTTCGGTTCTATCTTTTTCTTTCTATGAGATTAAAGGTCACAACAGAGACTTTGTCTCTTCAAACAATTTTTTTTTATAACATCTTTGTCTTGGTACTAGTTTGGTCTTCAAAGGAATGACTCTGCCCTTGTACTAACATTCGTTTCTCAATGGATTATCGTTTTCTTCACCTTCACTAGATTTATCTCTCAAAAAATACTTAATCAGTCAAAATTACCCCATTGTAAAAAGAATTTTTGAAGGTAGCTATTGACAGGTTCCACTGTCTGTGCCATTTCAGCCTACAACCAGTGGATGGAGGCAAACGGTGGCGCCATTGTCACCATCATCACTGACATGTGGAAGGGGTGGCCATCCATGAGGTTTGTGGCAGTTGCTGTATGCCGAGTTGTGTTATACCATGCTGTCTGGCATTGTGTTATAACCAACGAGCTTGGTGATGTCTGGTGTTCTCTGGTTTTGTTTTAGTTGTAGCTTGTGGTTGGTTGTGTGTGTGTGTGTGTGTGTATGTATGTGTGTGTGTGTGCTGTGTGTGTGTGTGTGTGTGTGTATGTGTGTGTGTGTGTTTGTGGTTTTTATTGAATGTTTACTTAACTTTCCTGTTGGCCTCGTTGGGGGGACCTTTTTTCAACATAGGTTATTTCCCCTTCTGGAAATTTGGTCGCTAATATTTCTCCTTTTCTACGACTGCCTTCGACACTGCTTTTTTTGTTTGTTTGTTAGTTATCTGTCTTTAATATCATCCACCGTTTTCTTCTGCACTTGTGGATTATTTACTGCTCTTTGTTCTAGAAAAAAAAACTTTTAAAAACTTTTTACTCTTGTGCAAATTTATAACATGGCTGCTGCTATGTTGTGATATGGCGACTACTTGGTGACACTGTGAACACTGTCCTGAGTTGACACTGGCACCAGCTATTGCAGTTCAGCGGTTAACATGACGAACTTGCAGGCTGGTATGTAGTGGGTTCAATTCCCATCAGAGTCATTTGTCTGTGGGATTTTTCTTGACCCCTGCTGGCTCCGACCTAGAACTGACCATGGTGTAGTAGAATGAAAAGACTGGAACCACAAACACGTACGCATACTCCCAGCCGGGAGTCTGCGACCTACTCTCACGTCAACCTCACTTTGATTTTGTCTCCGCTTGAATTCCTGTGATGGGTTTGGATTGAAGTCTTTGGTAATCAGCAAGGTTTTTTTTTCTCTTTTTTCGTTTTTTGTTTTGTTTTCTTCTGTGTCATTGCAGTGGCATAGCTCCCATGTGTTCATCCCAGTTCCCAGTCCACAGTCATGCCAGCATATCCCCGGCCATATCCATGGCAGTGGCAGTCCGCAGCATGCCAGCATATCCCCGGCCATATCCGTGGCTGTGGCAGTCCACAGCATGCCGGCATATCCCCGGCCATATCCGTGGCAGTGGCAGTCCGCAGTCATGCCAGCATATCCCCGGCCATATCCATGGCTGTGGCAGTCCACAGTCATGCCAGCATATCCCCGGCCATATCCATGGCTGTGGCAGTCCGCAGTCATGCCAGCATATCCCCGGCCATATCCGTGGCAGTGGCAGTCCGCAGTCATGCCAGCATATCCCCGGCCATATCCGTGGCAGTGGTAGTCCGCAGTCATGCCAGCATATCCCCGGCCATATCATGTGGCAGTCTGCAGTCATGCCAGCATATCCCCGGCCATATCCGTGGCAGTGGCAGTCCGCAGTCATGCCAGCATATCCCTGGCCATATCCATGGCAGTGCAGTCCGCATCATGCCAGCATATCCCCGGCCATATCCATGCTATGGCAGTCCACAGTCATGCCAGCATATCCGGCCATATCCAGTGGCAGTGGCAGTCCGCAGTCATGCCAGCATATCCCTGGCCATATCCATGGCAGTGTCAGTCCACAGTCATGCCAGCATATCCCGGCCATATCCGTGGCAGTGGCAGTCCGCAGTCATGCCAGCATATCCCCTGGCCATATCCATGGCAGTGGCAGTCTGCAGCCATGCCAGCATATCCCCGGCCATATCCATGCGGGCAGTGGCAGTCCGCAGCCATGCCAGCATATCCCCGGCCATATCCATGGCAGTGGCAGTGGCAGTCCGCAGTCAATGCCAGCATATCCCCGGCCATATCCATGGCAGTGGGCAGTCCACAGTCATGCCAGCATATCCCGGCCATATCCATGGCAGTGGCAGTGACAGTCCGCAGCCATTCCAGCATATCCCCGGCCATATCCATGGCATGTGGCAGTCCGCAGTCATGCCAGCATATCCCCGGCCATATCCATGGCGTGGCAGTGGCAGTCCGCAGTCATGCCAGCATATCCCACATGGCAGTGCAGTGACAGTCCGCAGTCATGCCAGCATATCCCTGGCCATATCCATGGCATGGCTGGCAGTCCGCAGTCATGCCAGCATATCCCCGGCCATATCCATGGCGTGGCAGGAAGTCCGCAGCCATGCCAGCATATCCCGGCCATATCCATGGCTGTGGCAGTCCGCAGCCATGCCAGCATATCCCCGGCCATATCCATGGCGGGTGGCAGTCCAAACCCATGCCAATATCCCCGGCCTTATCCATGGCGGGGGCAACCGCGCCATGCCAGCATCCCCCGGGCCCATACCCAAGGGCTGTGGCAGTCCCAGTCATGCCACTTTCCCCCGGGCCAAAATTTTTCCTGGCATTTGGTGGCCCACAGGGTAGAGCCCATGTCAAGTCTTCATTTCACTCCCCCAAACTGCTCCCTTTAGTCATTTTTCGTGAGCCCGGGGGACCCAAGGGTGATTCCACATAACACAACCACAAAAATACCAAATTACCCCCTTTTTTAAAAGTACTTAAAACTTTTTTGGTGGGGAAAGCCCGGTTGTTAAAGGGGAGCATCTCCCTCTGGTGGGGGAGTCGGTGTTTCAGTGGCACCTCCCTCTGGTGGGGAAAGTTTTTGTTCGTGAGCATCTCACCTGGTGGAGACTGTGTTCAGTGACATCTCCTCGGTGTGGAGTTTGTTTCATTGAGCATCTCCCTCTGGTGGGGAGTCAGGGGTTCAGGGGCATCTCCTCAGGTGTGGAGTCTGTTTTCGTGAGCATCTCCCTCTGGTGGGGAGTCTGTGTTCGGGCCCCTCCCCGGGTTGTGGATTCTGTTTTCGGGGACCCTCCCTTTTGGTTGGGGGTCGGTGTTTTTTTGGCTTTCCCTTGGTGTGGAGTCGGTTTTTCAGTGAGAAACCTCCCTTGGTGTGGAGCTGTGTTCGGGGAGCATCCCCTCTTTTTTGGATCTGGGGGTTGGGGGCATCCCCCTTTTTTGGGAGTCTGTGTTCGGGAAAACCCCTTAGGTGTGGGTCGTTTTCCCTGAACATCCCCCTTGGGGTGTGGAGTTAGTGTACATTTGAGCACCCTCCCTTTTGGTTTGTGGAGTTAGTGTTCAGGGGCATTCCCCTGGTGTGGAGTCTGTGTTCAGTGAGCTCTCCCTCTGGTGTGGAGTCTGTGTTCAGTGAGAATCCCCCCTCGGGTTTGTGGATTCGTGTTAAGTGAAAAACTCCCGGGTGTGGATTTCTGTGTTCATTTTAAAAATTTCCCCCTTTTGGTGTGGAGTCTGTTTCGTGAACATCCCCCTGGGGTTTGGGTCAGGGGCAGTAAACCCATCCCCCTCTGGTGTGGGGGTCGTTTTCAGTGAACACCCTCCCTGTGGTGGGATTTCTGTGTTCAGTGAACATCTCCCTGTGGTGGGGTCTGTGTTCAGTAACACCCCCCTGGGTGTGGATTCGGGGTTAAAGTAAAAACATCCCCTCTGGTGGGGAGCCCTGTTTTTTCAGTGAACTCCCCCTTGGTGTGGAGCCCCGTGTTCAGTAAACCCCACCCCCCTTGGGTGGAGTGGGTGCCCCAGTGAGCATCCCCCTTGGTGTGGAGTCTGTGTTCAGTAAACAACTCCCTCTGGTGTGGAGTCGGTGTTCGTGAACATCTCCCTCTGGGTGGGATCGGTTCAGTGACACCCCCCCTTGTGGAGGGTGTTCAGTAAACATCTCCCCCCTGGTGAGGGTCTGGTTCATTTAGCCCCTCCCTTTGGTGTGGGGGGCTGTGTTCAGTGAGAAACCTCCCTCGGGAAAGGATGCCACTTGTTGGTCAAAGGAGGGCATCGCCCGGTTAAAACGGGGGATGGTTTTGGAGGGGCCCGTAGTGGGTCCCCCACTCCGCTGGCCCTATAAATCAGGCGGGGCCCTTTCACTCACTCGGGCCCTTTCACCCCACACTGGGCCTTAAACTCCATGGGCCTCTCCTGCACTGGGCCTCTCATTAACACACTGGGCTCTCACTCACTCGGGGTTTTTCATTTCACACGGGGCCTTTCCACCACACGGGGCCTCTCCTGACAGGGGCCCCTAAATTTAAACCGGGCCCCTTCACCCCATCTGGGCCTTTCACCCCAAAAGGGGGCCCTTCCCAACTGGGGCCTCTCACTGCACGGGCCTTTTCATTTCCCCGGGCCCTCTCACGAAAAGGGGCCCCTTCTCCTACCACGGGGCCCCTTCACTACACGCGGGCCTTCCTACCGCGGGGCCTCTCATCCCCGGGGCCCTTTTCCACTCACGGGGGGGCCCCAACAAAAACACGGGGGCTCTAATACCCCCTGGGGCTCTCACCCCCACATTTGGGCGCCATTTCACACTGGGCTCTCACTCACACTGGGGCTCTCAAACTAGGTTTCCCCACTCCACTGGGGCTCTCATCACACTGGCCCCCCTCACTCCATTGGGCCTCTCACTCACCCCTGGGGCCTTTTTCATCACAGGGGCTTCTCCAAACCACGCGGGGCCTCTCACTCACATTTGGCCCTCTCACCCCACCTGGGCCTCTAACTCACACGGGCCCCTCTCACTCAAGGGGCCTCCCACCACAGGGGGCTCTGTCACTGTAATAAGACGTAGACGGGGTATATATGTAAAAAATTATATCCCCCGTTTTTAACCCCCCCTTTCCCCCTTTTTTTAATAAAAAGTAGGGAACGCCACACAAACAAAACACACCCCCAAAAAAAAATACGGGCAAAAACCCGAAGGCTTTTTTTTGCTTTCACACCCCCACTTCCCCCCACGGGAAGGGCAGATAAAACACCAAGACCTCTATATATCCAACCCACAGGGGCATTTTTCCCCCCCCAACAAAAAAAAGGGAAAAAAAAAAAAACCCAAAAGAACCAAACTATACAACAACAACACCCGACCATCAACGAAATGGCCCTTTAAAATGCATAATTGGGACGCATTTAGCACATCAACATAAAACGCCCTTTCCCCTCGGAGGAACAACCCACCCTTCCCCCCACAAGGGCCCAAATTTAACAGAAGGGAAAAGGGGTAAAAATCACATCCCCGGGTAACCCCGGGGGCTGAAAAATCAAAAAAAGGGTTGAAACCCAAAAACCCGAATGCCCCACGCGATGTCTTTCTTTTCCAAAATGTGTTCTTTATGCTAATTTTTATGTCCCGGGGTTTCAAATTTTCCCGGAAACACCAAAGCTTAACCCCCCCCCAAAATGTTCCAAAAAATTTTTTAAAGTAACAGAAACCCAAAAAATGTTGGGGCCACTTCCAATTTTTTTCCATTGGGAAGTCCCGGGGGTATTTAAACACACGCAAGAAAAGAAACAAATTTTAAAAAAAACAAAAAACGCACCAAAAAAAAACAACGGCAACACAGCTTTTCCCCAAATATAAATTATTAAAGTCGGTCGTTTTAAACGAGGACCTTTCACACAAATTTCACCCCCAAAAAACACAAACCCTTAAATGAAGCGCTTGATATAAAGGGTAGGAGGAGTAAAGTCGTGACGCGCCGAAGAGCGCGGTTCCCCCCCCCTACCGGGCCCCCAAACCCCAAATTCCCCGGTGGGCCCGCAATGGTATACTCGGCGACCCCCTCAAGACGCTTGCCCCCCCTTTGAAGACACACAGAGTTAAGGGGAGGAACTCCCACCCCTCGGGACTGTGGGGGCGAGACGGCGTCCCCCCCGGAAACGCACCCTGCCGGCCCCCACGTCCCATCCCCCCCCGGGCAAGAGAAGGGGGCAGGAATGCAGGGAATTTGGCAGTGAAAAAGGGCCAAAACCCCAAGAGGCCGCCCCTAAATTTGCTTGGGGAGGTACAAAAACTCCCCGGAAAACCCTGTGAAAAAGGAAATGTTTACTACCACAAAAAGAATACATTTTTAAAAACCTTATTTGGGCTTAAAAAAAAGAAAAACGGTTCTAAAGTTTTTTCAGGTCACCCCCCAAAGTGCAAACAGCTGTTTGGGAAATTTTTTAAATAATGCCTTTAAAAAAACCACCCCCTTTGGCATCAAAATTCTCTCTCCCAGAATTGTTTCATTAAAATTTTAAAACCAATTTTTTGACTTTAAATTTCCCAATCAAACCACGAACAAATTATAACCGTTTCCCCATAAAAAAAGTAAATTAGTCTGTCGGGTTCCATCCCCCAAAACTTCATTTCCCGGGGTTTCCTAGAAAAAGATTAAATTAGGTTTAAAAATTTTTCATTTTCACCTAAGAACAAACAACAACCCCGACCGTTAGTGACCCCCAAAACCCGGTCACAATTCAGGATCGATTACTTAGTAACATGCTTAATAGAATCAAACACTTTTCAGAAAACCAAAACTTTTTAAATTAAACCCCGGGGGGTACCCAAAATTTTCCTAGCGGCACAATCAAATCCCCCAAAATTTGTCTTCGGAAAATTATCAAGCGCTGGGGCAATCCCAATTACATAAGTTGAAAAGGTTTTCCGGCGCTGTTAAACTTTGGGTCTACTGACACCAAAAAGGCTGGGGAAAAAACATTTGGGAATTTAACCGCGCCCCCGGAAAAAAAACACCCTATACTTTATAAAAATCAAATGTAGGCTTCGAGGCAAATTCCAAAAATATCTGGGACACCTTTTTATTATCATCTGAAAATTTTTTCCTTTTTTTTTTCCAATCGTAAAAATTTTCCCAAGTAAAAAAAAACATAAATTTCACCGCAAACCTTTAACAAAAATTGGAAAAAGAACAACTCTTATTAATAAAAATGATCCCCAAATTTTCCCTTTCCGCCCATCCCCCCTTTTTAAAGTTCCAAGCGCAAAAACCAAAAGGGAAACCCTTCTACAAGCCCCTTTGTCTATCCGAGGAAACCACCCCCCCTCACCTATCAATAAACCTCACACACGCCCAGCACACCCCAAAAGCTTTTGGCCCTCCTACCGGCACCCCGCGAAACGTCCCTCTTTTAATTTTAAAATTTCCCTTTCCCCCGGATCCCAAAAAGTACCCTCAGAAAAAAACCCAAAATTTTTGTCAACTTAAAACCCAATATTTCTTTTACACCAGCGACCACAAAAGTACAACAATGTCTTAGCCCCTCAAAAACCCTGAAAACACATCCACCTACAGTCATGTAAAAACCAAAAGCACATTATTTCACCCCATAGGGAAAGGGTTTTTTTTCCTCGCCTTAATTTTCCCCCAATTAAAATATCTTTTTTCCCTTTCTTCAACTTCCGCACTTTAAATTTCCTCCTCTTACCCAAAACCACATGGGAAAGAATCTTTGCAAATTAAAAAGAAATTTTAAAAAGGAAATCCCCCAGCCCCCGGGGAATGAAACACAAAATTTGATGAAACCATGTTTAACTGCAAACAACCAACTCACAGCCCTTCAAAATTTCCGTACTTTAACCCCTCACCTTGGACAACAACGGGGAACGACACACAATGGAGACACCCCAGCCCCGGGACACGGGCCAAAACACCCAAAACCCCTTTGGTACATGCAAAACCCGCCGCTGAACCCAAAAACACCGACAGCTCAACTTGGTCGACAAACACTGGACGCCCACCCTCAGCGCCGGGACACTGCCGGGAACAGCCAACGCCCTGGTACATGCAAAAACCCCGCCGTTAACACCGAAACACCCGACAGTCTCACTCTGGTAGCCAAACCTAAAAAGGTGGGCCCGAGGGAAATACCGCAAACCCCCCCTGCCCCAAGGGCAGAAACCCAAAATGAAAAACGGGGCCCAAAACCCAAACCTTTTGGGGAAAAACCCTCATTTCGTATTTCCCTTGCAGACACACAGCACTCCTTTTTTCCCCTCGGAAACTCACAAGAAAGCCTCACATTCAGGGGAATTTCCCCCGCTCACAACGAAACCCCATTTTTCACGAGTTTTTGTTTACCACGAAAAACCCCCACTTTTCCGGGCGAGTTAATGTTCTCCTCCCCCCCCCTCCAAGATTTTAACAAAAAAGGGAAAATTCCCTTTTCCCGGGGAAATCACGCATTTAAAGGCCCACTCCCAACCTGGCAAGGGAAAGGGCCACCTCCCAATTTTTCAAAAAAAAGCGACCCGGGGTTTTTCGTGGTGACAATACCCCCCCCCAAAAATTTAAAGTTTCCCTTTAAAAAAAAAACCTAAAGGGAACCCGCACGAAAAACCCCCTTAGTTTTGCAGCTTTTGGGAAAATAAAAAACCCTCTCTTTCCTCAAAATTTTTTGAGTCTCGGCACAAAAACCCTGACCCCCCATAGGGACTCAAGAAATCTGCAACAACTTTTTCACGCCCGGGGAATTGCCTCCCTAAAAAAGGGAAAAGGGTTTTGTTTTTCGCTTTTTTTGGGCACCCCCCAAACGTAGAAAACCCCAAGCAAGCCTTTTAAAGACATCCTAAATTTGGGTTAAATGGCATAGGGGCGCGGGCAGAAAAAAAATATCGCTTCGGGAACGCCTCCTAAACACTCCATTCCACACCCAAATGCGGGGCCTGTTTTCGCCCCTTTTCCAAAGGGTTAGGGCTGGCCCTTAAAAGTTAAACCCACATACCGGCCTATGCCCATTCCCACATCCCGGGCCCAAATAGAAGTTTTGGGGAATTTTCTCTTTTTTTTTCCCTTGGGTTTCCCCCAAGGCCCCAAACATGGGAAATTATCGTGTCCGGGGGATTTAAATTACGGTTTTCCCTTTTCGGGATTCGGCACACAAACCGGGGTTTGTTTTTTCCCCTCCCCACCCGTACTTACGCAAAAAGAACCGGGTTTCTTTCCACAAAAAAGGAACCCTTTTTCCATGGGTGGAAAAATCTTTTCCCCTCTGCAGCTCTTCGGGCACGGGGCAAGGTTTTAAACCTTTTCCCTGCCCCAAAATCAGCTCGTCTTTCGAAAAACCCCCAACACTTGCCCCTTTTAAAAGAAAAAGGTTTGGGAGCATTCCTGTCCGGCTCTGACCGGGGGCACGGGGCCCAACACTTTCGCCCTTAGGATGTACCCTTTTTGGGCTGACATTTTTCCAAAAAGGTTTGTCCCCCTGATGGGAAAAAACCCGGGGAAAATCTCTCAGGATGGGCTCTCCCTCACGGCAATTTGTTTTCCCCCCCCAGCCCCTCCGAAAATGGCCTCCATCACCGGCCTAACCCTTCCCCTCAAATTTGGGCCGTTCCATGTACACACAGACCAGGGAAAGAATGCTACGACCCCGGGGAACACCAATCCCAACTGTTGAGTCCTCCCTTGTTTTGGCACCCCTTGGAAACCAGCCTCGCCGCGACCACGGTCTGCTAACCCTGTATCTCTGATACCACTTGCCATGCCCCGACCCTCCCCCTCCCACCTCGGGCTGAAAGGGTTTTCCTTTGGGGCACGGCAAACACAGCGTAGGGGGGCCTCCGGTATACTGGCTCACCCAAACATGACACATTATTGGGTTTTGCTTTCAAAATTCAAGATTCGGACAATTAGTGGGCTGGCCTGGCCCCTTTTTCACGCATTGGAAAACACCCCCCGTCTGGTGCACCTTTGGGTGAAACACTGATCCCGGCTGACCTCTCTAAATTTACTCTCTTTCCCGCTGCCCCTTGGGCCCCCTTTTTTGGAATTTTCCTTTTTTTTAAACCCCCAGGGGCTTCGGTTTTACCTCCGTGAGCGTCACTTATTCAGATGGGCCACTTTTGCTCTCTCGCCCAAACCGGGCGTGCTTCTGCTATCCCATTTTCTTCCCGGGATGCTTCCCGGGATTTTTTAGGACAAGCTCGATGCACATCCGTGACAAAGTCAGGGGTAAAAATTCCAAAATCTTGTTCCCCCAAAATAAGATCTTTTTTTGGTCCTTTAGCTTTGGTTTGTTTTTCCCGGGTGCAGCACACCACAGACTGAAAAACTTTAACCGGGCTTTAAAAAAAGCTGAAAAAATTTCTCCTACCTCCCTTTTTCAATTCCCCCGAAAATTCTTCCGGTATTTCCTCGGCGGGAAAACGGAAAAAAAAGGAGCGCTTTTTTTCACTTGGGTCAAAAAAAGCGAGATCAACGGCATTCAGGGCCCCAGAATAAGGGATCCTCGCTTCCCCCCTCAAAAGGAAATTTGTCTAGAGGACCGGAAGTTCTTTCCCCGCGGCACAACGTGGCAAACCTGCCGGAAAAGAGCTAAATTCATGTCCACGTCTTTAGTATCTTTCCCAAAAGGGTCAATTTTTTAAAAATGGCCCTTTTTCGCTTCCTCTTCAGCCCTTTCTCCGCCTCCTTCAAACTTGCCTTTCAATCTCAATTTTTCCGTTTCAAGGACAAAGATTTCCCCTCGCCCCTCTTTTCTTTAGATCCCCGTCTAATTTCCTTGTTCTAGTCTTTTGGGCGACTTTCCCCCCTAGCATCCGCGTTCCCCCTTGGTAGCCATCTCTTGGACCTCATCGTCTTCTGGAAATCCCAATTTTCCAAACCCTTTCTTTTTTCTCCCCCCTGGGCCAAAAGGTAGCCCAAACCCGGCAGGGCCCCCTCCTCCTTTTCTTTTAAAAATTTGGGAGCGTTCCCTTCCGGGGGGAGCGGCTTTCCCCTTCCTCTCTCCTAACCCCGGCCGCAGCTTATCCTTTCCCGGAAACGGTTCCTCTTCCTCTCTCCTAAGGGTTGGCCTCAGCTTCCTCTCTCCGGGAGCTAAAAAAGGCAAAATCCTCCCCGTTCCCCTTTCCCTCCTTCCATTTAAAATTTCCCGAGCACCTGCGCCCCCCTAAAGATTGCGCCTCAAATTCTTTCGGAACTTTTGCTACATTGTCAGCCCAATTTAAAAAGGGCCAGTTCTTCCTTACCAAAACAACCCCAAAATCCTTTCCCCAGGCGGAAATAGTACTGAAAAAGCAGGCTGTAAAGGGGACACAAAAAATTAGCGCACCCCCGGGACTCCCAACCCAGGCTTTCCAGCCGGGAAAGGTAAGGGGGCTTTGGGGGTACCCCCTGGCTGCTTTTACAGGAGTCGAAACATCCCTTTTTCTCCTCGACAGACTCAAATGGACTTAAAATTCCTTTAGACCAAGCCTGCGGTCCCCTTTCCGACGCCATTTCAAAGGACTACAATTTTCCCCCCCAAGGAAACCGAACTTAAAACCCCAAAAATTTTTAAAGCAACATTCACTCTCTTCCCAAACGTTAAAACGGAAAAAATTTGATTGTCCCAAAGGTAAATAAATTTCAATTAAATACTTGGCAACCACAGTGGTTTTTTTCTAAAAAACCTATTCCCCAAAACCCTAAGCCCGGTTAAAATATGGCCCATTAATGACCAACATTTTTAAACATTTCATTTCAACATTTCACGTATTACGGGGGCCATCAATACATTCCCAAAAACTCAAAAAACACATGAAAAAAAGGGAAAAGAAGGGGGGCACAAACACCCCATTCATTCCCCGGTTTTTCAAAAAAACCGAGACAACACAACACAAAGTTACCTGGCAAATTGTTTACAGGATTTCCCTTTTTCCCCGCTTCCCCCCTTCCGACGCGCCCCCTCCAAAACCCCCCACCCCCTGCAATTTTTAATACCCCTTTTTCAAATTCCTAACCCCAAAAAAAACACACAACAAATCCCTATTTCTTTTTGAAAACCCCAAGAAGTTTTGTCCTAATGTTCCAAAGACAAACCCCGCATCTCCCCATATTTTTCGCTGTAAAGCAGTAGACAGGGATAAAGTAATTTTAAAATTTCCCCGTTTTAACCCCCCCTTCCCCCCTTTTACTGAAAAATAAGCCACACAAACACACCCACACAAAGAAAATACGGTGACAAACAAAAAGGCTTTTTTTGCCCTTTACAAAACGCACTTCAAACCCCCCAAATGGGAGATGAAACCCAAGACCCCCAATATAAACCAACCACACGGGCAGTTTTCCCCCCACAAAAAAAAAGGAAAAAAAAAAACCCCCCCAAAAATCCAATTTAATAACAACAAAACCCCACCCTCAAGCTTGGCCCCTTAAGCAAACTGTCACGCAAAGAAAGCACCTACATATAACGACCCCTTCCCCCCAGGAGGGCCCGACCCCACCCTTTCCCACTGGGCCCAAACAGAAGGGGCAAAGGGGAAAAACATCAACCCGGTAATCCCGGGCTGAAATATCGAAAAGGGTTATACCTCCCAAAACCAATGCCCCCCGGGGGATGTCTTTTATTTTCCAAAAAAATGTTTTTTTATGCTAATTTTTAATTTTGCCGGTGTCAACTATCCCGGACAACCATAACTTAAACCCCCCCCAATTTTTCCAAAAAAAATGTTCCCAAATAACAGAACCCAAAGTTCACTTCCAATATTTCAATTTGAAGTCCCCGGGGGGGGACTTGAAAAAACGCAAAAAAAGAAAAAAAACTTTAAAAAAAAAAAAACACGCCACGAAAAAAAACAAAGGAAAACAGCGTTTTCCCCAAAATATTTAAAGTAAACGTCGGTCCGTTTACGGGCGCCCTCACATTTAAAGCACCTCCCAAAAAACAAACCTTCACGAAGCGGTTTAAATGAAGTAGGAGGAGTAAAATCGTGCGCGTCGAAGAGCGCGGGGCCCAAACCCACCGGGCACCAACCAAATTCGCCGGTCGCCCGCAAAGGAAAATTTCGGCGGCCCTTTAAGAAAGCTTTCCACCCCGAAGGGCACACAGAGTTTTAAATCGGAGGAACTCCCACCCTCGGGACGGGGGGGCGAGAGGCGTCCCCCGGGGGCCCCCGGGAAAAAAGCCCCTGCCGGCTCCACGTGGTCCCCACTCCCCCCAGAGAAGTGGGCAAAGGGAAAGACTTTGGAAAAAGGGCAGGGGACAACTGCCACAACCCCCATAGGCCCACCCCCTATTTGCTGGGGTAGGAGAGGGACAGAAAAACCCCCGGAAACCTTGAAAAAAAGGGTTTTTTAATTTCCCCAGAAAAAAATACAAATTTAAAAATTTTTTTGTTTCTTCACTAAAGTAAAAGGGTTTTGGTTTTTCATGTCACAAAAACCCCAAAATGCGACAGTGATTGGAATTTTTAAAACAAGAAACCCATAAAAACCCCCCACCTTGGGCAATAAATTTTTCTCTCACCAGAAATTTTTTCATTACACAAATTTTAAACCCAAATTTTTTTGACTTTTCATTTCCAACAACAGCCAGAAATAATTATAACCCTTCCCTCATAAAAGTGATTATCTGTTGAGGTTTCCCTACCCCCGACTTCATTTCCCCTCTGGGTCCCAAAAACAAAAGAAACAATTTGGTTTTTAAATCATAAATTTTCCCTAAAGAACAAAAAACAATCCGAACCCCCTTTGGGGCCCCCGTTTCCCGGGCCCCCAATTCGGTGGGGTTTTCTTTGGAAAAATGCTTAAAAAGAATCAAACACATTTCAAGCAAAAAACCCAAAAAAAAGAATTGAAACCCCCGGGGGGTTCCAAAAATTTCCCACAGGGGACCAAACATAATCCCCAAATTTCATCGGAAATTTTCAAGCGCTAGGACAAACCCCCAATTAATAAGCTCGAAAAAGGAATTTTCCAGCGCCTGCTATACTTTTTCCTTTCTGACAAACCCCAATGCGGGGGAAAAAATCCTTTTAATACTGGCGCGCCACCCCGGGCTTAAAAAAAACCCCTTTTCAAAAAAACTCAATGGGCTTCTGAGGCACAATTCCTAAATATTTTTAGGAACCTTTTATTATTTTTCATCTTTCAAATTTTTTTTCCTTTTAAATTTTTTAATCGTAATAATTTTATACCCCAAATAACACAATCATGAAAAACACCCCGCAAACCTTTAAAAAATTAATTGGGGAAAAAAAAAAAAAAATCTTTTTAAATAATGAAACCCTAATTTTTTCCTTTTCCCCCCATCCACCCCCGGGTTTGTTCCAAAACGCAAACCCCCAAAATTTAACCCCTTCAAAACGTTTCTATCCAGGTCCCCCACCCTTTAATATCAATAAAACCCCACCACGCCCAACCCCAAACACATGCAATTTTGCCCCCCGACCTGGCACCCCCACCCCGTGACAGTCTCCTCTTTTAATATTAAAAGTTCCGTCCCCGATACCAACGTTTTTTAAAACCCAAAATAACCAATCTTTGTCAAAATTGAAACCAATATTTTTGTACACCCCGACCACAAACCCAAGTACAACATAAGTCTTAGCACCTCAATACCGCTGTTAAAAAAAACCACCTATCGTCAGTTTAGAAAACCCAAAAAGCACAAAATTTTCCCCTCCCCTAAGTAAAGGTTTTTTTTCGAAACCCTTTAAAATTTCCTTTTATCTCTTTTTTCTCTTCAAACTTCCCCCACAATTTTAAAATTTTTCCTCTTTTGCCAAATTCCCCTTTGAAAGAATTTTGCGAAAAAAAAAAGGGAATTTAAAAAGGGAAAACCTCCTTTCCCCGGGAAAATGAAACACAAAAATTGAGAAACCCCTGATATCTTTAAAAAAACCAATACACGCCCTTCAGAATTTCCGTACTTTTACACACTCACCTTGGACAACAAAAGGAAAAGACACAAAAATGGACGACACCCCCAAAACGCCCGGGGAAAAAGGGCCCGACAGCCAAAGCCCTGGTTTAAACAGAAACCCCGCTGGGAAACCGGAAAAAACCGACAAATCTCAACTTGGGCGAAACACACTGGATGACACCCCAGCGCCGGGGGAAATGCCCCGACAGCCAACGCCCGGGGACATGCAGAACCCCGCCGCTTGAAAAACCGAAACCCGGAAAATCTCATCTGGTTTGCCAAACCTTTAATGACCCTTCGGGGCATACCCCAACCCCTGCCCAAAACAAAAAACAAACATGATCGGGGGCCAAAACCCCAACCCCTTTGCGGATAACGCCTCAGTTGTACTTTACTTTCAGACACCCCGACACACCCGAGTTCCCCTCGGAAAAATAAAAACAAACAAATCCATTCCCCGGAAAAACCCCCGCCAAAATCGAAAAACCCCGGGTTTTAAGTGGGTTTTTTTACCAAAGTAAAACCCCCTAACCCGGGGAGTCTAATGTTTTCCTCCCTCCCCCCCCCATGAGTTAACAAGTAAGCAAATTCCCGGCAGGAATCACGCACTTCACGGCCACTGCCAACCTGGCAATGGATGGGCCACACTCCACAATTGTCACTGAAGCGACCCATGTCAGTTCGTGCGTGACAGGCTCTCACTCACACTGGGCCTCTCACTACACGCTGGGCCTCTCACTCACACTGGGCCCCTCACTCACACTGGGCCTCTCACTCACACTGGGCCTCTCACTCACACTGGGCCTCTCACTTTAACTGGGCCTCTTACTACACGCTGGACCTCTCACTCACACTGGGCCTCTCACTCACACTGGGCCTCTCACTCACACTGGGCCTCTCACTCACTCTGGGCCTCTTACTACACGCTGGACCTCTCACTCACACTGGGCCTCTCACTCACACTGGGCCTCTCACTCACACTGGGCCTCTCACTCACACTGGGCCCCTCGCTCACACTGGGCCTCTCACTCACACTGGGCCTCTCACTCACACTGGCTCGACAGCAAAGCAGTCATCTTTCACGTCAGGGCCTTGGTGGGTGGGGTCATGCATGTGTTGGATCAGAGCAGGTGCCATCGAAATTCGCTGATGTGATACGGCAGCAGTGCAGTGTCAACTCTGTCGTGTTGCCTCCTGACGGTTTTGCTCTCCATTGCTACACGTGGTCTGTAGCGTTTGGGTTGTGACTGGACAAATCCTGGTGTAGCTGTGTGTTGGGGGGGGGGGGGGGGGGGGGGGGGACTAGGGGTCATAATGAGCAGCATAGGGTGAGGTCACAGTTCATGAGACGGCAACAAACGAAGAAACGAAAGAAAGGACACCAGGTGTCGATTCTGAAGTGTCTGCCAGTACGGTCTTTTCACACATATTTTGTGATACCGGAATGTTTCTCATGATTTTCCTTTTCTTTCTTTTTTTTTTTTTTGTTTTCTTTTTTAATGCTTTCCAGCCGAGAGCGGCACGACCGCATGATTCCCTGCTGCCGCATGCTCGCGCACAGCGCTCATTCCCTGCCGACGCACAGATTTGGCCACTTTTTAATTTATTTTTACGGTAGCTCTACAGCAACTGACGGTCTTGTGTTAGGTGTCACAGGAAAGAACAAACACTCAACTCCCCTCATCACCAGATCCACTTTGTAATACGATTTCAAGTGCTTCATTGAGCGAGAAATTGCTACCACCCTTTGCCTGACCGACATTTTTTTCTGGCACAGGAAATACGTGCCGCGCGCCGCGTGGTGCCGCCACCAGTTTCTTTGTTTCAAAGCTCCTGGGGTCAGCCAAGTTTACAATAGGCCACTGAAAGTATGGTCGACAACTCGTTCCAACATCCCAAGACTAGTTACAGAGGTTATTTCCCTTGCAGGGTTCCCAGGGACTTCAGCTTATGCCAAGTAAGGACCTTGTAAGGACCTATAAGGACCATTTTCTAAATTAGTAAGGACCTCTACATTAACATTAGCAGCATATATATTACAAACGTACTTGTATATCTCTTCATGGAAATGCACCAAACACAGCGTACACTCAATATAACCTGGCTGCTGTACTGCAGAATCAAATCACACTGAAAACTGTTTGTTCCCTTGTTCAGTCTTCAGTAAGAACAATGTCTTGAGTCTCTTGTCTTCCACTTCAATCCACTGTTTGTTCCCTTGTTCAGTCTTCAGTAAGAACAATGTCTTGAAGTCTCTTTGTCTTCCACTTCAATCCACTCTTTTCACACCTAAAACTAAAACCAGCTGATACTTTAACCTGACAGTCATAGCTGATACTTAAACTTGAATGTCAATCTTTCACAACAGAAGAGATAAGTAAAAAAAAAAAAGACACTGAGAATGAGAAACAAAAACAAAAACAAAACTGTTATTAGTGGTCATAGGCACTTTCAGATCCTGAATATATGTCGGAGAAAAAAAAAGAGCACACACACACACACACATACACTGGCCTTAATCAGCATTTTTTCCATTCTTTTTCGACCCTTGTGATGTCCTGTTGAACTCTCTGCTTCATTTTTTCTGTCCTTAGCTAACAAACGCAGAGTGTTGGATCGTTCAATCAGACTGAAACTTCTCTGCTCCTGAGACTGGAAGCTTAGACGGTCAGCCTCTTCAAGTAGATGACGTGCCTCATCACTGGTGCATTTATGTTTCTTCCTCAGGTTGACCAGTTCTTCTCCTAACCTCTTTCTCTTTTCTTTTTCCACAGCTGCCTCCTCCTCTTGCCTCTGTTCAGCAAGGTATCTGTCATATCTTCCCCTGGCTCCTGATGCTGAGACAAGGAGTTTTTTTGTCAATGACAACTCCCTACACACCTCCCATATTATGAATATGGTCTAGCACAACCCTACGTGTCATCGACGCCAAATGCAGTGATCTTTCGCACACAGAACATCGAGCATAATGTTTGTTTTGGGGATCCTTCAGCAACCAGTCTTTGTACTGCTTTTTTTTTTACCCAACGATCTGAAATACACTTTCCTGGCATTTCGATTGCCTTGAGCAAAGACTGGAAAATGACGGATGCAAGTATCGAGTCTTCACGCGAAACGAGACCATGCAAAACTAGGACGAGACCTTGAGAAAAATCAAAACTTCCAAGCTGAAAGTTGTCTGCTAGGCTAGGGCCGTTTGTCAGAACCCATTGGCGAGCAGATTTCAGAGTAAGTACCGCTTGCTTCCGAGATTTTCCAACCAGCATTTTGCCATCGACGATTTTTTTGGCTGTCATAAGGACTTGTAAGGACCTTGATGCTAATATAAGCACTTGTAAGGCTTACTTGAGGTGTTTCAAAATGTAAGGACCTGTAAGGACCCTGGGAACCCTGCCTTGGACCATTTCATGGAAAGTGTAGGAATTTTTTATGTTCCCGTCGTCTGATTGTGGACGACACGGCAGAATGTACTGCTGTCTGTCCGTCATCCGGACTTGGACGACGCGCCTCAAGGGAGAGAAATCCTGTCGTCCACTTTTGTCACGACTCGGCTGGTAAAGGTTAACCTGTTTTTTTTACCTGGAGATAAAAAATCAAACACAATTGCTGATACCACCACCATGAGTTAGCTTTATATTCCATCGGGATGTCTAGAGTCTAGCTGTGTGTTATTTATAATTGTAGACAATGATGCACATGTGTTTTGTCTGCTGCCTTTTTTTTTCTGAACAGTGATTTCTTGTCTGTGTGTGGACAGCCCAGGTGAGGTCCTGTGTGGGACAGCTGGGTGGTCAGTTGGGCTAGGATTAGGCTCCACACACACACACACACACACACACACACACACACACACCACACACACACACACACACACACACACACACAACACACACACACACACACACACACACACCATCACACACACACATGCTCCATCATGCAGACACACACACACATGCACGCACACACACATGCACACACGCATGCACATGCACTCCATCATACACACACCACACACACACACACACACACACACACACACACACACACACACACACACACACACACACACACACACATTCTTGTAAAAGCTTTTAGACCGAAAAGCAAAAATAACAGCGACAGCAACAATAACAAAAACAACAATGTCTACAAAGTAAAAAGAAAATGCTTTTTTTTTTTTTTTAATGGTCAGGTCTTTGAATTTGCACATGCTCCTAATAAAGCCTAACTGTTATCCATCTATCGAATTGTTGCGGTCACCCAGCGTGTGTTGCTGTGTGGACTGTATAGCCTTGTTTTATCTATCTATCGAAGTGGTGCGGTCACCCTGCGTGTGTTGCTGTGTGGACTGTGTAGCCATTCAGGGGCGGCCAGAGCAGGCGTGGAGAACCTGACCAAGTCGCTGGCCATCGAGTGGGCGAGCCAGGGCGTGAGGATCAACTGCGTGGCCCTGTGAGTAGGCTGGACGTCTGTGTGCGTGGCCGCATTCAGCGCCATGAGAATGCCAGCGTGGATGTCAGACCTCTTTACCCGTACAATTTCGCCGTGTTTCTTGTACATATGTTTGGCAAAATTATGATGAATTCGATGAACCAGAAAGAAACACATCGAAGAAAAAAAAAATCTCGAGATGCAAGTTCTTGAACGGTAGTTCCACGTGTACTTTTGTGTTTTAAGTGCTACAACCAAAGAGAGATAACTCAGGCAAAATTGTGCACGTGAAATCACGTCTGGATGATGTTCAAACAAGAGCAGGGACCCCCCCTGCTTTTTACAAAATGTATGCAGCACATTTTGTTGTTGTTGAAAATATTCTCATTTTGATTGAGAAATACGCCACCAGCAGCTTCAGAGTCCACAGGTCTGGAGTGTGCAGAGCTCCTGACAACTACTATACATAGTTTAATCCTGAATTTATTGCATACTAAGAAGCTACGCCCTTGTCAAATAACAACCACAGAAACGGGATCTTTGATTATCATTTTCATGGCATTACGTGTCAACAATTCTAAGCAGCCCACAGTGTTAACCTTTCAAAATGTTTCGAAAAAAAATTACCTGTGTCATTGACCTCAAAGCAAGTTCGTGTTGATCAAATTGACATTGCAACTTGTTTATGTCCGCCAGTCGTTGAATAAGAACAGAACTCGAGAGTCACCAGCCGCCGTGGCGAAGTGGTTAGCGTCGCGGACTCCCGGCTGGGAGGTCGTGGGTTCGAATCCCATCAGAGTCATGTGGGTTTTTCTGCCCGACCGGCTCCTACCCAGAGTTGAGTTTGCTGCGGACTCAGTTGGGAAGACTGGGACCACACAGTCGAGTTTCTCCACTCAATGGATGCGTTTCTGAGAGTGTTGCTCAAATTTCCTGACCCAACACTGCAGGTGCCTGTATCTCTCGGGCCTGGTTGACGCCGGGATATATTATGAAAGGAAGTGTAGAGTACAGCCCTGTCCTGTACATGTAGTCTCAGACCGAAATGGAAATCCGTAGCGTCATCTTAATCATCCTCATTCTCATCGATCAGCATTAAAAAAAAAATGTCTCAAATTCTGTGGCCCTTCATGCCCTGCTCTCATGGTGACCTCAATTTCGATGTCCTCTCCACTTCTGTGGTCTTGGTTTGGTTCCGTCGGGGTCACCGGTATCGGTGAGTCCATGGGGGCTGTCGTTGGACGGAGTGGTGGCGCCCTCCAGAGGGAGAGCTCACTCACGCCGGCTCCGCGACTAAGCAATTATTGTCGTCAGTAGGGGAGCTTAGTAGGTGGGTCCTGCGTATAGTTAGATCAGAACAGGCGCAATGGAACCACGGAAGTGACTCGCCAGCAGTGCAGTGTCTCCTCCGGTGGGTTGCCTCTTGACGACTTGACATTGACTGCTCCCTGTGGATTTGCGGTGCCGGGGCTGCGGCGGGGTCGACCGGGCTGTGCAGTGGACGGGGTGTTGGAATGAACGCGTGGGTGCACTGCCTCTGAGGTGGGCGCAGAGGTTGGGACAGAAGAAAAAAAAACAAAAAAACTCTAGAGTCCTTTACGCATGGAAAAACGTCAAAATGAAAAAGCGTGGTAAAAAGGAGAGGATCTGTCTTCGAGGGAGGTTCGGTGTCACACGTGCAGTTCTGAACCAAGCATCGGATGAAGTATCCATGCCTGTCGGCTTTGATGATTAGCAACGTTCGCTTCAGTGATTTTTCAGTGATACATGGCAGACTGTATGTTGTGACACGACCGCTGAGACACCTGTAAGACTGGACACTGCATGGATTTGCCAAAAAGGGCATTCTAAATAAGACTTGTTTCTATACCCAATTTTATTTTATTTATTTTTTTTTTTGCCAACACATTCACAGTGAAAGCATGAATTGAACCATGCAAGAAAGCTCTTGTATAGTGTGTGTGTGTGTGTGTGTGTGTGTGTGTGTGTGTGGTGGTGTGTGTGAGAGAGAGACTGGTTGATGCCACCGTCCTACAGACATTGTTCAGAGACTACTGACAGAACCATTATCTTCTGCTTACATTGCTTAATCCCTTCATTACCTAAACCAACCCTGACTGAAGATAAAAAATGGCAGTCTGTGTTGCTCGGGTATAACAGGGATTGACTTTCTCTTTCGACAGTCAGTGAGATACAACTTCATTTTTAATGTCTGAAGTAGAGCATGCTTGCTCACTTGCAATGCATTTGTGTGTGTATGTGTGTGTGGTTGTTTTTTTGCTATAGAATTGGACTGAAGTTGAAATCTTATTAATTTCTTGAATTTCTACTTCAAGATGGCGATATGGAGAATTGTGACAGGCATGGCATCCTAACTTCATGTAGAACAGTGAGGTAGCAAACTGTTCGTAGTTTTTTTTCCTGTATTTGGATACTCTGAATATTTAGAGTATTTCAATCTCAGACTTTGTTTTTTTTTTTTAGGGGGAAGGGAGAGGGGAAGGGGTGTGTGTGAAAATTTAACATTTCAAAATTTTGTTGTTAATGCTGTGCATCAGGAAACCATTTTTTATGGCCAAGATGACTTTTTTTTAGTATCTGATATGTGGTTTACACCCAGAACAACAAATTTCTGTATGGTTTGTTAAAAATATTTCAAATAGTTACCGAGTTTTCATGATCACAAAGAACTATGTCAAAAATCAGTCATTTTCCTTGTTTGTATAAAAATGCACATAGCCCCAGTAGTGATGGGGTTGAGGGGCGTTGGTAGCTCTGCATATGCACACACAGTATCTTTGTTGATGCGTTGGCAGAATGCCAAGTGCTACAACTGTTGATGTGGTGACAGAATGCCAATACTACACAGTTGATGTGCTGGCAGAATGCCAAGTACTACACTATTGATGTGCTGGCAGAATGCCAAGTGCTACACTGTTGATGTCTGGCAGAATGCCAAGTGCTACACTGTTGATGTGCTGGCGGAACTGCCAAGTACTACACTGTTGATGTGCTGGCAGAATGCCAAGTACTACACTGTTGATGTGCTGGCAGAATGCCAAGTACTACACTGTTGATGTGCTGGCAGAATGCCAAGTACTACACTGTTGATGTGCTGGCAGAATGCCAAGCACTACACTGTTGATGTGCTGGCAGAATGCCAAGTACTACACTGTTGATGTGCTGGCAGAATGCCAAGTACTACACTGTTGATGTGCTGGCAGAATGCCAAGTACTACACTGTTGATGTGCTGGCAGAATGCCAAGTACTACACTGTTGATGTGCTGGCAGAATGCCAAGTGCTACAATGTGCTGGGCAGAATGCCAAGTGCTACACTGTTGATGTGCTGGCAGAATGCCAAGTACTACACTGTTGATGTGCTGGCAGAATGCCAAGTACTACACTGTTGATGTGCTGGCAGAACTGCCAAGTGTTACACTGTTGATGTGCTGGCGGAACTGCCAAGTGTTATGCTTTTTGGCACAGCATGTTACAATGTCATTGTCACTGTTACACTGCTGCACTTTCTGTGATGAAATTCTACACCAAAAACAAAAATTGGAAAAGACAACAAAAACAAAACGCTTCATAGACTTTGAAACTCCAACTTTGTGAACTTCAATGGAACAGGGATGATGAAGATCTTTAGAAGTTGACTTATTCAATGAAAAAAAAAAAACCCTGTCAAAAGTTCAGTTAGGAGAGGTAGAAAAACCAGAAGAAAATTCGCTGAAGATGATTGTCATTTAGCCACTTCATTGATCGGTTTCATTGTCGATCATGTTGATTTCTTTGTTGGTCAAATCAAAGTCATGCATTAAATGTGAGATTTTCTTCCTCTTACTTCACTGTTAATTCAGAGTACATTAAATATGGATATCTCTGGAAATGAACAAGTAATTCCTGAGCTGTTTGTCGTAAGAATGAAGGAAACAGATTTTAGATTATGAACACGGTATCCCTCGAAGTCGGAGTGTGGCTGCCCATGTGGTGGGGTAATAAAAAAACGGTCACACGAGCTAACGTTCTCACCCCAAGCTGATGCATTTGTGCCATGGTGTTCAAGTACTTGGGCTGTTAGGATGATCCCTGGAGTCTTTTAGAGGGGGTACGACAGCAACATTAACACGGTGAATGTGTAGTCAAAAACAATCTGAAAGTTTTAGATATTTGAAGGGAAAAGCGCAAATACAAAGACAGTAGGCTGCGCGCTGACAGACACACAGAACATACTGTATAGATAAGAATTACCACAAAGCTGCACGCATACTGTATGCTGTCACTTCTTCCCCATCCACGACCCCGTTCCCTCTGTCCTGTCTTCTCCCATTATTGTCAAGTTCTGTGAGCATGGCCCGTGGCTTTACGTTCTTTCGACAGGGCAGCTCCATCTACTCCGAAACAGCGGCAGCCAATTATGGGTCCCTGGACATGTTCAGCAAGAACCTGGAGGGAGTGCCTTTCAAGAGGTTCGGAACCACTGAAGAGGTAAGGCACTGGGATCAAGAGTGCACAGACCTTCTCCCCAGACTAAATGTAACAAGTTTTTTTTTTTTTTTCCGCACTCCTGGTAAAATGTTGGTGGGGCTTCCATTTCCCCCTCCCTGCTCTGCCCTCTCACGGCTTCCCCCCCCCCCCCCCCCCCACCTCCTCATCCATCTTTGGCTCTTTCCCGAGCTGTAAATTTTGCTTGTCTTTTGTTCCCATAAGATTTATGTTGTGGTTTGTTATCAATATAGCGTTTCGTCATAATGCACAGACTGCATCAGCAAGTGCCAAATACGATTTTGCTTCTTCCTGGCTAAATGTAAGACTTGATGGTTGGCCGGGGAGGAACACTGTCTGTGTGGGAAAGTGGGCAGCAGAAAGGAAAGCAGTTTTCACTTGCATGTCTTAAAGCTGCAATGAAATGAAAATTTTGCCAATTAGATTTTTCCTATAACATCAGGTATCCAACACCCAGGGGCTGCAAAATTTTGTTTCTGGTCACCCAACCGACCCTGAATTTTGCTGCCGTCTTAAACTCTTTTATTCGCTGTTTAGCTTATTTACATAGAATTTACAGGTTCATTTTCTTTCTTTTTTAAAGAAATACATTTCTTTAGTGTTTGTGTGGTGTTTTTGTTTGTTGTTGTTTTTTTGCTGTCCCAACGTCTGCGCCACCTCAGAGGCAGTGCACCCACACTGCTCATTCCGACACCCCGTCCACAGCCACAGCCCGGTCGGCCCTGCCGCAGCCCCGGCACCGGCAATCCACAGGAAGCAGTCAATGTCAAGTCGTCAAGAGGCAACCCACCGGAGGAGACACTGCACTGCTGCCGAGTCACTTCGGTGGTGTTCAGTGGCGCCTGTTCTGATCTAACATACGCAGGACACCACCTACTAAGCCCCCTACTGACGACAATAATTGCTTAGTCGCGGAGCCGGCGTGAGTGAGCTCTCCCTCTGGAGGGCGCCACCACGTCCGTCCAACGACAGCCCCCATGGCTCGCCGATACTGGTGAACCCGACGGAACCAAACCAAGACCACAGACGTGGAGAGGACATCGAAATTGAGGTCACCATGAGAGCAGGGCATGAACGGCCACAGAATTTGAGACATTTTTTTTATGCTGATCGATGAGAATGAGGATGATTAAGATGATGCTGCGGATTTCCATTTCAGTCTGAGACTACATGACAGGGCTGTACTCTACGCTTCCTTTCATAATATATCCCGGCATCAACCAGGCCCGAGAGATACAGGCACCTGCAGTGTTGGTCAGGAAATTTGAGCAACACTCTCAAAACGCATCCATTAAGTGGATGAAACTCGACTGTGTGGTCCCAGTCTTCCTAACTGGGGTCCGCAGCAAACTCAACTCTGGGAAAGGAGCCGGTTGGGGCAGAAAAACCCACATGACCTGATGGGATTCGAACACCGACCTCCCAGCCGGGAGTCCGCGACGCTAAACCGCTTCACCACGGCGGCGGGGTTTTTTAGTGTTTGTGTTGGAGATTGGCGGGCTCAGCAGAAACTGAGATCGGGTGGAGTGAAACTCGCTTACAGTTGGGACTGTTCAAAGGGTTCACTTCAGACCTGTTTACCCATATAATTCCACCATATTTTGCACTTTTGGGAAAGTTTGATGAATATGAGGAACTGAAGAAAAAGAAAGCATCAAAACAAAAATCTGGAGATGAAGTTCTTGAGAGGTATTGCTCTTGCGGTGTTTAGGCCCTTGTGGGTTTTTTGGTGTACTTTGATCAAAGTTTGATGACCTTACTAAAATCTCGGGGAGCAAAAAAAACGCAAAAAAAATCTCCGACACTATGCCGATACATTGTAACAGTAGCAGGGCATACGGGCCCTGAAATATAACCAACAAAAAATTATAAGGGTGCAAAAAAATAACTTTTTAGGGGGGAGGGGAGGTAGTTGATTCCCTGTTAACAGTAAGCTACTCAGAAGTACTCACTGGCTGGGTTTTTTTGTTTGTTTTTTATTCATCTGTGGTTTTAAAAGCGAATTATGAGTTGCATATGAATTGCCCAAAATAATTTCAGGATGGCCTCTTGTTTTGTGATACATTTCAGATGACTGGAATGGCCACTGAGTAGTTTGGTAACTGGAGGGATAGCTTCAGCTTACGTGTCAGGATGGTGGGTCTCCTCTGTATGTACACTCTTGCTGGTCTTGTGACGTTGAAGACAGGAACTGGTAAGGGCGCAGGGAAATGGATTGTGTTTCTTGCTGTTGTCTCTGTACTGACGATGGTGGATATGAACATGGGAGCAGCGAATACAGGTTGTGTTTTATGCTGTTGTCTCTATACTGATGATGGTGTATGAAAACACATGGCTGCAGGTGTCAGCAGTTTTGTGTTTCATGCTGTCATCTCTCCACACTGACGATGGTGGATATGAACATGGTGGATATGAACATGGTGGATATGAACATGGGTACAGGAACACAAGTTGTGTTTCTTGCCGTCATCTCTCCATACTGACGATGGTGGATATGAACTGGTGGAATGAACATGGTGGATATAAACATGGTGGATATAACATGGGTACAGGAACACAAGTTGTGTTTCTTGCCGTCATCCTCTCCATACTGACGATGGTGGATATGAACATGGTGGATATGAACATGGTGGATATAACATGGTGGATATGAACATGGGTACAGGAACACAAGTTGTGTTTCTTGCTGTCATCTCTCCACACTGACGATGGTGGATATGAACATGGTGGATATGAACATGGTGGATATAAACATGGTGGATTGAACATGGGTACAGGAACACAAGTTGTGTTTCATGCTGTCATCTCTCCATACTGGACGATGGTGGATATGAACAATGGTGGATATGAACATGGTGGATATAAAACATGGTGGATATGAACATGGGTACAGGAACACAAGTTGTGTTTCGTGCTGTCATCTCTCCATACTGACCATGGTGTATGTAAACATGGGTGCAGGTGTCAGCAGCGGTGTGCTTCCTCCTGTCTCCGGCTGCCGCCTTCATCTCTGGGGCAACATCAAGGTGGACGCAGCAGCCATCTGTACAAAACGTCGTGGGAAATCCCTGGTTTGGCCTTTTCTTTTATCTCCCTTGATTTTGGTCTTTCACTATTATTATTATGAGTACTTGCGTAGCACCTACCCTTGGATAGAAACAAGCTCCAAACTCTGTATAATCCACACCACCATTTACGCAACGGGCTGCCTACCTGGGTAGAGCCAGCTGAAGAGCGTCCTGCTGGAGCTACATTCAGTGGTTTGCCAGGTCCTTCAGTCTACACCAGTCACTCAGCCTTTTTTTCTTTTGTCATTTTTCATGTTGGGTGCCTGCTATGTGTAATGAGTCATCTGTACCAAGGGCCAAACTGGCCTTCTTTTCCAAGAGTTGGTGATGAGATTTTACATGTGTGCAAGACATTATGTATAAGTCCAACTACGGAGCCTCAGTTTTTTCACCTGAGTTTGAATCGATGTCCTGCTGCCCCAATGTTCCCCAAGGAATTGAAAGGTTTAAGTCAAGTGTCAGAATCTTCAACTTGATGAAGGCAGACACTTAAAGAAAGAAGAAGTAAGGTGAATTGATTTCGGTCACAGTCAAATACAGTTGACGCTGTTCCTTTGAGTCTTTGTTTACGGATTTGGCCGTTCAAGGGTTCCTGAATAGTCCAGAATCATATGAAATGTATTGATTTTAATTGTTGTTGTGTGTTGTTGTCTGTCACGCAGGATGCAAGGTGAAAAAAAGAAAAAAAAAAGATGTTTTCAAACTTTTTTAAGTTGTTGGAGAGGAAGTGCATACAACGCATACAGGAGGTATCGAAATGTTGAACTCTTCCGGGAGCCGGAATAGCTCAGTTGGGTAGAGCGCTGGACTCATAATCTTGGTGATCCTGGGGTTGCAGGTTCGAACCTCCGCCGGGGGCGTTTCGGTACAGGGGGATTTTTCCCTCGGAGTTAACATGGGTTCTGACTCCATTTCCCATACAGTCCTTTGAATGAGACTATAAAACTGAGGTTCCGTGTGTGAACTCACGCATAACATCTTGCACACATGTAAATCCCATCGCCAACTTTCGGAAGAGTAGGCCAGTTTGGCCATTGGTATGGATGACACAGAGCATGCACCCTGTGTGAGAAATGGAAAGAATGAGGAAGTAAGGAAGATGAATGATCGATATTGAACAATACTGACTGGATGACACGAGAAACGACTGAATGAAGCACCAGCTGGCAGCTCTTCAGTCGGTACTACCCCTAACCCACGTAGGCAGCCCATTGTGTAAACGAGTGTGGATTGTAAAGTGCTTTGAGCTTGGTCTCGAGCCGAGAATAGGCACTATATAAGTATTCATTATTATTATTATTATTATTATTATTATTATTACAATTTACACGCATGGTAACTGAAAAGTAGATTCACTCCTCAACCTGCCGCTGACCACCCTAGTCTTGTGAACGAATCGTTTCCCACACCCCATACTACTGCTAAGATTTCATTGGACACTTCTCACGGAAGTCCATTTATTTTGCCCAGCCTTGACTTAAAACAAGGCTGCATGTGTGAGCGAAAGTAAGGCAGCACGTGCGGCTGTTGCAGCCGCAACGAACGCCCGGGGAGACAAAGTGGCTGATACGGGCGAAACAAATGCAAGAGGGTTTAAGAACAAAGAGACCAGCGAGCAGATCGCTTCAGATTGTAAAAGGCGTTTTCAAGAAGAAAAATAAGCGTCTGTTTCATCCATAGATGAGGTGGTTCAGATGGCAGGTGGACACATATCACACTGTCTGTAAAATTCAGTTCTCTCATACTGCCTTGGGAGTTACAGGCATGAGCAGAGTTGATAGATGTCTACCTAATTGCAGGTTGCCACCACCGCAAACTTTGTTAGCATTGCGGACTCCCCCTGGGGAGATCATGGTTCAAATTACATCAGACCCATGTATTGGGTGGGACTTTTCTGCCCAGCTGGCTCGTACCCAGGGTCAAGTTTTTGCTGTTGGCTCAGTTGAGAAGGATGGGAGGATCTTGCAGGAACGTGCATTTCTTCCACTTGAAGGATGCGACTCTGAAAGTGTTGCTCAGATTATCTGACCAACACTGCTGGTTAGAAGTTGTGTCCTGTGTATTTTGGATCAGAACAGACACCACTCAACAGCACGGAAGTGACATGGCAGCGGGGCAGTGTCTCCTCTGGTGGGTTGCCTCATGCCGACTTGACATTGACTGGTCCATGTGAGGTGCAGGGGTTTTGTAAAATGGTCCAGGCTGTGGCTATGGATGGAAGGAAAGGGTGGGGGGGGGGGGGGGGGGGGGGGGGGGGGTTAGAATGAATGACATAGGTGCAATGCCAGTAAAGTGACAGGGAAGATGAGATGGCAGAAAAAGAAAGAAAAAATAAACATGGTTGCATGCCATGTGTGCGAGTTGTCCAGCAGATTCTGAAACGGATTTAACCATTCTCTGGATGTTGTGGAACATAAGACAGCGTAGTCGGAATTTAAGTTAAAAAAAAAAAAAAGTATAACGGTAAGGGGTGTAGAGAGTGCTGTTTGGAAACAAACTGTCAAGGAGGAAGGAGGGGATGAGGATGAGCTTTGTAAGAAAGTTTTCCAACTGAATTAAGTTGCCAGACCAGGTTGTGCCTTATTCCTACTTGGCAAGAGCAATGACACCCCTGTCAGTTAGGATTGCCAAAACAAAACTCAAACGAAAAGGGAGGGGATTGCTGGTTATTCTGTTAAGAAACAGATGTGGGGGAGGGTTGGGGGGGGGGCAGGGTGGGGGGGGGGAGGGGCTTTGTGAAAAATAGTTTTGAGATGCATGAAGTCCACAGTATATTTCTTTTTTTATTCATAAATTATTGGTCTTTTTTTTATAACCTTTTTTTTTCAAAAGGAAATGTGATCGGGTGTAGAATTCATATGAGCCTCCCCCAAAACTCTTTCACACCAGCTTCATTCCTGCTGGAATGACGCTGGAAGAATGACAGCAGACATCTGCATGCTGTTTCAGAACACAGCAAGAGCAAAGCGTACACCTGGGAGGACGAGTGAAGCAGCAGCAGCAGCAGCAGGGTGGAGACTCGTCCCACTCCAAGTCCAAGTTATGAGGTGCTGACACGCTGGTGTTCAGAGGAAGAGTTGTCGCCTGTAGACCTTGATTGAAATTATGTTTGATTCATCCTTTTTGGGCAGCTGTGAAGTGTTGTGGCATTTTACGTAGGGTCATTTGTATGATTCATTTTCTTCCAGCTCAAAATTTGGCAAACAGATCTAATTCATCCATTTTGGGCTGCTATGAAGTGTAGTGGCATTTTACATAGAATCATTTGTATGATTCATTTTCTTCCAGCTCAGAAGTTGACAGACAGATCTAAACTGTTACGTTCGCACTCCGCCTCGTCATCTGCTTCGATAAGGCTGGCAATGTGAGCAAAAAGCTTTGCAACACCAGTTGGGAGCATAGGATATTGAAAGAGTTACGTCCCTTGAGCATTTTTGCTTGCAGCTGTGAAAAAGTGTTGAGACTTTTTTTAATGACATGTTTTTGGTTGTTGGTCTGTTGGGTTCATTAAACATCATGTGTATCTACATACATGAAAAGTAAGGAATGTCAGACAGAAATGGAGCCAGAGGGAAGTATGATGGAAATAAACCCAAAAGGGGAATGTGGTAGAATGCAAGGTTCTCATCGCTCCTTATGATGTCAGTGTCGATAATAGAGGTGCGTTCACTTAACCTATTCAGTTCATAATAAACAGACATTTATTTTTTTAAACATATGCATGTGTTTTCTATTGTTTACTAATTAGCAGTACTTTGCGCCTTGGTTTTTGTTTATTTTTATTCTGACTGCGTTAAACTTCACAAAATTATATCCTAAATTATTTTGGCTCAGTTTGACCGACAAAATAGCATAAGTTTATCATTCTTGGGTTGACTGTGATGTGTAACAGTCACAAAACTAACTAAAGTGAGCATTAAAAAAAAAAAAGTCTGCCAAGACAACAGAAACAATCATCCAACTTTGCACCACAATATAACCCATGCTGGAGCATATCACACAAGTTTATCTGCATTCACGAACCTACTCAAAGGTCAGATGGAAGATTTGTTCAACCATTAGAAAGGGTTTGTGCTGCCCTAAGTGCTCTTCTTCTTGGCTGTACCACCTCAATTATGATGATGATGATAATCACTTTTATTAGCACAGGACTCAATAATATATAGGCTCTAAGCTCATTAAGCAGCCATGGTCACAAACATAAAACCATTTTACAATCCTAAACAAGAAACAATCTAGTACATTCTGCTCATAGGTTAAGTTAACTCGCTAGTTCCACGAAGAAGGTAAGTCTTAAGCTCAGGTTTGAAGATACTAGAGGTTTGAAATGTATCTGAAAATGGACAGGAGGAAATTCCAGACGACTGGAGGTTGATAGTGGAATGATCCAAATGATTTCAGATCAGTTTTGGAGACGCACAGTATTTTTCTGAACTGGATTTAACAGATCAGGACGGCTGAATGGACTTGAAGGAGGGAACAGAGGGAGGGTCATGGGGAACCATCAAATACAGAGGAAATCCAGCAAAGCAATCTTGAACCTGATCACAGATCCTATTGGCAGCCAGTGAAGCTTAATCAGTGGTGCAGTAACATGATCTGTCATTGACTCCTTGAGAATCAAAAGGGCAGCAGTGTTTTGAATGCGTTGATGAGGAGAAATGATCACAGCCGTGCATTGGTACTCATGCCGTCTATCACCGTCAGATCTTTGAAGGAGCAAGTGTTTATGTGTCTGTATAAAATGATTGTGTGCTGTGATTATCTGGATGCTTTGTGGTTCATGTTATATGTTGTTCCGTTGGGGATACTAAGGGTTCTTCTTGTATGCACTGTATTTCATCAGGAGGGGCTTAGTTGTAGTGTTCTTCGTATGTCGGATCAGAACAGGCACCACTGAACAACATGAAAAATGATGCAACACTGAGCAGTGTCTCCTCTGGTGGGTTGCCTCCTGAACATTTCAGATGGACTGCTCGTTGGACTGTCTGTGTTGGGACTGCGACAGGACAGTGAGGGTGTGCTGTAGGAAGTGTAGCCGGTATGGTGGGGCGGGGGCAATGCCTATCAATGGGCGCAGATGATGAGACAGTAATAAAAAAAAAAAAAAAGACCCCAAAATGTATTCCTACCTTCTGGAAATTCGTTGCTGATGATTTGGTCCTTTCTTTTTAAACTCTTACTGTTATCTGTTTCAATGTTTCTTTCTTTGAATTTCTGTGTGTTTGTCGGAATTGTAATTGTTCTGCTTCATTCATGCCTTTAATGTTTTGTGTGATTGTTATGTGAATTGTACACTTGTCTGGTGGAACAGCTGTCGCATTTTGTTGTTGATATGACTAGGTTAATGGAATGTAATCGTTTGTCATGGTGGACTGCTGTCCCAATTGGCCTGATGCCAGTTCTTTTTAGAATTCTGATGGAAGGAACACGTTTATCGTTGATGTGTCGTTGTGGGTCCGAACATAGGCTTTGAACCTCCAAAGTTGCTTGGTGAACACCTTTACGTCCTATGCTTTTCCTTTGGTTTCTCTGTGATGTATGGTTTCCTCGTTATTGTACCTTTGGTATTCTCTGTGATTGTATTGGTATTCTCTGTGATTGTATTGTGTCATCCCCTGGATCATCATCGGATGTGGCACTGTAGGAGCTTGTGCTCTGTGGTTTGTAAATGGTGCAGTATGCATCTTGACGTGATAGCAAAACAAAGCCATATGCTCTGTACCTGCGGATAATCATTCACATGTTTGGGGTAATTGTTAGCATGATATCTGGTATATTGTGATAAAATGGAATTAATGATTATGCGCTCTGTGCATTGTTTCTTAATTGTGCTGTAATGGTGTAAACTTTGAAGATATTGGTGAGCGAGATGTTGAATTTTTATTACTGTATTGCTGATGAACTCTGTTATTGTTATTATGGAGACATGGTTATATTGTTCTTTTTCTGTTTCTTTCATGTTTTTATTGTCATTCTTTTCAGTTGTTGTTGTTTTCTCTTTCTCAGACTGATATGAAATCAGGAGTGTTTATTAAAGCAGTAAAAATACAGACTGAAAACTTGACTACTTCGTAAAAGTGAGAGGAATTTTTCATTTTCTCTTTCATGATAGCTTACATTATCAAACCT
>CM031620.1:28569921-28572421 GCA_018398815.1 Conus ventricosus
GTTGGATTCTTTTTTGAACCCTTGGTGGTGAGAACACCACAGAATTTATGGACTGTGGTGTGTCTCTATTTGACACCAAGAGCACAGACACAATCAGCCGTGTCTCCCTGATGAGTCCGATCCAGCGGACGAAAGGCCTAGGAGCAGGCAATACAAATAAATGTGCCTTTGAGAGGAATTACGATGCTTCCCTCAGGTAGCTAGTGAAGGGTTTCCCATATTTATAATATATTCCCCCCATTTTCTTCATCTTCAATTTTTTTTATTTTAATTTTAAGTTCAAATCTTTGCCAAGTCATTACTATAACGACGGAAGAATTGTTAGCCTGCACTTGTTTTTCCCCACTACTTAATTGTTCAGCATCATTATATATATATATATATATATATATATATATATATATGCAATAGGTTCTTCTTTTCGGTGTTCAGCATGGTCACCATACTGCCTCTTTTGCCCCCCCCCCCCCCCCCCCCCCCCCCCCCCCCCCCCCCCCCCCCCCCCCCCCCCCCCCCCCGCGCCTACTAGGTGGAGTCCTGCGTATGTTGTATCAGAACAGAAACCACTGAAATGCCACCGAAGGGACTCGGCAGCCGTGCAGTGTCTCCTCCAGTGGGCTGCCTCGTGACAACTTGGCATTGGCTGCTCCTGTGGAGCGCCGGTGCCGGTGGCGGGGCTTTGGCGGGCCGGACCAGGTTGTGGAGGGGGAGGGTCGGAATGAGTTGCGCTGGTGCAGTGGCACTGAGGTGGGCAGCAAAAAAAAAAAAAAAAAAAAAAAATTGTTGCCTCGCGTGAACCCCACCACGCGTGACAATCTGACACTATCAGTTAAAGCTTGTTGAACAACCTGTGAACAGAAGGCAGGTACAGACAGAGCCAGTCAGACCCAAGAGGAAGTGGTGAATGCCTTCTATGTGTGGGATGGAACTCTAGCTCACATTACGCAACAATGCAGATCCTGTCTCTTCTTCATCTTTGCGTTCACCGGGTGACGTATACTCAGCATGGTGTGTGTGTGTGTCTGTGTGTGGACATGACTGACTCTCATCCAGGGAATCAGACACTCGCAGCAAAACGTTGCCTGCGAACATAGAAATAAATGCATGAGCACGCATCTACCGGCATAGAAACAGCACAGTGCATACTGGGCAATGAAAAAAAAAAAAGGGGGGGGGGGGGGGGGAGAGAGAGAAGGGAAGGGAGGAAGGTGGATGTTCTCGCGCACTGCGTGTGCAAGGTTGTACACACATTTCTTTTTCTCTTATGTGAGAGAGAGAGTTAGAGTTGACTATATTGTGTGAAATCAAGTCTGCCCTCAACAAAACAGGCCTGCCGTTTCTGCCAGTCTAGTTTTGATAAACGTGATAAAAACCACAAAAGGATTCAGAACGTGTCACATAAGCAAAAAGCTTTGCTAAATTTTGGAACAATCGCTGCATGTGTAAGCGTTCGTCCTACGGTACACGTCCTTCCTTTCCTCATTTTCCCTCTCATACCCTAACCCAACATTATTTCTTTTATTTTGTAGACGACAGACCACAACCCTCCCCACCCACCACCCACCATTTCCCTACTCTTTATTTCCTTTCTCCACCAATTATAGTCTAACACCTCTCGCAAAAAAAAAAAAAAGACTCCCCACCCAGGCTCCACGAACTGATCCCCCTGGATGGAATTTCTGTGGCTGAGATGAGAAGTGGCATCTAAATATAACGAAGCCACTCTCGTCTGTGACCGAGGTGTATTTCTAAGTGGCGTCTTCACCACTTCGGTTCACCCTCCCAGTGTACGCTCCATGTTAATCATGTAAGTGGCCACAGCTCGTTGAAGTTCTTGTCAGAGATTGTTATCTTCGTGCAGTCTTGGCACTCCAGCCCAGCAATCATTTGTATGATTGCCGAACGTTTGCTGTCACTGAGCTGGGAGCGTGCTCAGACTCCAAGAGACCAACTCAAAATTGGTCCACTATTTGTTACAAAACGACTCGACGAGAACGAACAGGCAGCAACACTTGTTCGAGCGGGCGAAAGTTACGGTGATTGGAAGGAATTCTCAGGCAGACGACAATTTATTTTGGGTGGTAGATGGTAGGAAACGTGCCTCAGACGGTAGGTTTGGATGCGTTTCGCTCAGATTTTATTTGCCAAGTTGATCGCCAAACTGGGTCAATTGTTGGAGACAGGGCAACGTGTTTTTACGTGGCGGTATATATGCGGACTGATTCTCATGTTAAAAACAGCTACTGGGGAGAGAGCCAAAACACGTCGAGTGTCAGTGTCACCGAGGAAAAGCTTGTATATACACCCCTTCGTACCTGTGGCAGTCGATAAACCAGGTGAGAGAGAGAGGAGAGAGAGATCATCTCAATGATGATGATGATGTGTGTGTGTGTGTGGGTGTGTGTGTGTGTGTGCACTCTCGCGTGTAATACTAATTTGTATATCTCTTTAATGACGTTTCAGTGTGTGTATGTGTGTGTGCGCGTTGCACGCATAGGCT
>CM031620.1:28574921-28578255 GCA_018398815.1 Conus ventricosus
CACACACACACGACAGTATTTCTTCATTCCCATTGTAAAGTACTCCCTGTTCTATAAGAACTGGGAGTACAAAAATGAAACACGGAAAATGAAAATCCAGTTTTCACTAAATCAGTTCAAGGACAAACCCGGTTGAATGTGTTTGGTAGTGGCGATTTGAAAAAATAACATAGCATGCGTCATGTAGAACATGGAACAACAACAACAACAACAACAACAACAACACACACACACACACACACACACACACACACACACACACACGCACACACACACACACACACACACACACACACACACACACACATACACACACACACACACACACACAACAGAGGCAGAGGCAGAGACAAAGGTCCGTTAAACTGGGATGGAACAACGAGAAGAGCTGGGGTTTGGAGATTAGATCCACATTCAGCACGAAGTAACAAAGGAATTGAGCACGTTTCTGCGACAGTCACTTGATCAGTCAGGCAGTCTGTGTAAATAAGGTCAGTATCATTTATTCTCTCTCTCTCTCTCTCTCTCTCTCTCTCTCTCTCTCTCGCTGTGTTTTCTTTTTCGAACCTGTGTGCTACTCGAAGCTCATAGCGTATAGAAAGTGTACGTATTCTCTTGCTGACATCAGGATCTGATGGTGCTGAACTATACAACACCCTATATGTTCAAAGTTAACGCAGTTTTGTATACAGGCTACCCACACTGGTAGGCAGTGATCTGTTGACATGGAAACCAGGCCTTGTTTATTTAAAACAAACAACAACAAACAAACAAAACTTACAAGGGTGTACGAGTTAATCCCACATAGAACAAGTGGGGTGGGGATGGGGGGGGGGGGGGGGGGGGGAGTACCACGTAGTAACAACAACACTACACGTAAAAGTGGCGTAAACGTTGTGTGTGTGTGTGTGTGTGTGTGTGTGTGTGTGTGTTTTAACGTCTTTCCACTAATCGTGATATTAATAATAATAATAATAATAAATGCATAGATTTTATATAGCGCAATTCTTGGGATCAACTCATTGCGCTCAACACACACTCAAACACCCGCACTAACATGTGTCCACACACACACACACACACACATCATTTACACAACGGGCTGCCTACCTGGGTAGTGCCGACTGAAGAGCTGCCAGCTGGCGCTTCATTCAGTCGTTTCCCGTGTCATCCAGTCAATATTGTTCAATATTAATCACTCATTTTCCTCACTTCCTGCATTCTTTCCATTTCTCACGCAGGGTGCATGCTATGTGTAACGTGTCATCCATACCAACGGCCAAACTGGCCTTCTCTTCCGAAAGTTGGTGATGGGATTTTACGTGTGTGCAAGATGTTATGCGTGCGTTCACACACGGAACCTCGGTTTATAGTCTCATTCGAAGGAGTGTATGGGAAATGGAGTCAGAACCAATGTTAACTCCGAGGGAAAAATCCCCCTGTACCGAAACGCCCGGGCGGAGGTTCGAACCCGCAACCCCAGGATCACCAAGATTACGAGTCAGGCGCTCTACCACTGGGCTATACCGGCGATAGACGATAGTGTGTGCGTGGTGTGTGTGTGTGTGTGTGTGTGTGTGTGTGTGTGTGTGTGTGTGTGTGTGTGTGTGTGTGTGTGTGTGTGTGTGTGTGTGTGTGTGTGTGTGTGTGTGTGTGTGTGTGTGTGTGTGTGTGTGTGTGTGTGTGTGTGTGTGTACATAATATGGATGTCTTCTTACGACCAATATCCATTTCCGCCGACTCTGACCTCAACATCTCAAGACAGGACCTAAGAGAGAGCAAAGACTCCCACCAGGGTCAGACAAATTACGCACATGAACATACTGAGATACGAGTTCATCCTTGGAATTCTTTCCAACCTCCTACAAGAGATAACGGTCAAGTACATTCAAGCCTATTTGCTGTATACCGATATTCATCTAAATTTTGTAAAAAATCAATAACTGATCAAAATAAAAACAAGAATGCAAATAACGGTCTTTGTGCAAAGTATCTGTTCATATTTTCAAAACCTGTTCATTCACCCTTGCGTAAACTCTGTCCCGTCATCAGTCGGTCTACGTTTACTATGTATGACCCCTTATTTATCGGCCTAGAGACAATCGTACGTTGGATCCTTCTTATTTTCTTAATTTTTTTGCACACTATGTATGCCATCCAAAATATAGCCTGTTACGTGATTCAGTCGTAGCAGCTGAAACAATAGCGTTGCGATTTACATCCTGATTCAACTATGAGAACACCTATTTTGCAGCCCTAAAAATGTTTTACTACATAAATACTAAAGCATTGCTTTACAACATTAGTTTCATTCATACCTTTCATAAAAATCTAATATTTATATCAGAAATTACCCCCCCCCCCCTCCTTCCAACCCTTTAAGAAAGTTGAATAAATTAAACCGAAAGAAAAAAGGAACCGAAGTAACATTTCATGACATGGCGGAGATTGTATCAAATGATTTTTTCATCAAATACTTTCATCTAAACTGATTGTTATACTGTCAACATGACTGAAATTACTTATTTTGTCAAAAACCAGCTATATCACCCCGTACAGTAAGTACAAAACTAAAATGTGCTTTATTTATCCTGTCATTTGAATGCATGCAAGGGCACACACACACACACACACACACACACACACACACACCACACACACACACACACACACACACACACACACACACACACTATATGGCTCATGCAGAGACTGAGAGAATAGAGAAGAAACATTGAAAAGTATTGCGTTTGATACAAGCGCTTTGTTCAATGCATTGTTGTGTTTTCTTGTACAGAGATGTTATATATATATACCCCATTGGTGCTCTAACCAAGAGCACGTTTACTGGCTGAAAACATGAATTACAATAGGCAGTTCGTCTGAGCAGTGGATGTTTGTGACAAAGATACGGCTCTTTCAGGCACAAACACTTCTTGCAGTAGTATACTATTTACAAAGGGACGAAAGAAAAACACACGGAGGTTGGTGGGACTACGTAAACAAAATGCCTCAGCTGAAGTTTGCCCATCTGCAGGCTCCTTCAGGAACCACATCAGAACGACTACACCCAGCCCATTGTGTATGTCTGTACTTTGACCAAAGATAGTAACGCGCCCAAAGGAGGACGTAGGCCTATTTCTTTTGGTTAGCCCCTGTTCCAGCAAATGCACAATGTATTATGTGCGATAAGGCCAACGAATTAGTACACATGTGTTAAGCCTAACTTCTCACAATCTCGAAAGTGGCACATTTATCGATGCCTCTCAAAATAACTCTGTTTGCAATTCTTGTCCTTATATTACTAACTTAAAAATTTTTCAACCCATGGCAA
>CM031620.1:28584255-28601755 GCA_018398815.1 Conus ventricosus
AGGTTAGGGGCGAATTTTATCGGTCACAATTGTACAGAGTGGAAGCGAGAATTCAACGTGATTTGATTCATTACACCGGTGATGTGTGAAAATGTCATCAGCAATATGTCTTTGTGTGGAAAATCCAAGGTCACGTGACAAACCAGCTTGAAGTCCTAATACCGTGTGTGGCCACCATTTGCATGGACAACTGCTTGACACCTGCGGCTCATTGAGTGGACCAGGTGGTTGATGTGTCCCCTTGGCACACCAGCCCACACATGGACGATGGCCTGGTGAAGTTGAGCCGCTGTTGCTGGTCGTGGACGCAGGAGGTCCAACCGTCTTCCAAGTTCATCCCAAAAATGTTCTATTGGGTTTAAATCGGGACTGAGAGCTGGCTAGGGCAGCACATTGACTTTGTTATGCTGAAGAAATTGCTGGGTGGCCCTGGCGGTGTGTGGTCTTGCATTGTCCTGTTGGAATGTCCAGTTTGGGTGTTGCACAAAAAAAGGAACGACATGGGGTCTGAGCACCTGGTGGATGTAGCGCTGTGCATTGACACCCTGTCCGCGACCAGGACCAATGTTCTGAAAGATGATTCGTCCTATGGCGTGGTTAATGCCAATTGCACCCCATATCATTACGTTCGGGCCTCCCCAGGGGTTCCGCTCTACTACACAGGAGTCAGCATAGCGTTCACCAGGTCGACGCCATATTCTGACACGACCGTCAGCCATGTCAATACAAAAACGGCTCTCATCTGAGAACAGTATGTGTCCCCACTGCTGCCTGCGCCAGTTGATTTGGGCTTGTGCCCACTGCAGCCTGTCCTGCCGGTGTCTTGGTGTCAGTACCGGACCTCTGTGAGGACGCCTACATGCCAACCCATTCTCCTTAAGACGCCGCCGCACAGTGTTGAGGCTGATTCGTTGCTGGAGATTCCCAGGCACCTGTTGAGCAGTGTTAGCGGCTGTTTGCCGCCTGTCCCGCAAATGGGTTCGAACAAAATGGCGATCGTCTCTTGGTGTGGTGACCCGAGGACGACCTGGCCGGGGACGATCATCAGTGGTACCAGTGACTCGCATGCAGTGCTGCAGACGATAGATGGTTGAGATGTGGACGTTAAAGATGTTGGCGACCTGCCTGGCATCCACACCAGCCTCCAGATGGCCTAGGGCACGATTGCGTTCCTCTGCTCGTAGTCTTGGCATCTCTGTAGCGCTCAGACGGCAAGTCGTTATCTGAACCTTGTAGCGCGGCTTTATAAAGGCTGCATGCCTGCGTACTTGTCGCTGGTTAACGTTTCTCTGCATGGTGTTCACGTGCCTCACATGCAGCAACCAGTTTGCCATTTTTGTTGACCCTCCAATGCCGGGAATGATGTGTTGCTCACACAATTTTTTCACTGCAGTGAGTCTTGGACCCAAACAACTTGCCACAATGGTTCAATATTGTATTTCACCCCTTTTCAACCGAAAAATAGCCTTTCAATTTTTCGCGTATTTTATGGAAGTCAGTATACATAGACGAACAATCTAATAGTGGGGGGAAAAAAGGGAAAACGCAGGCCAACAACTGAACTGTCTTCATAGTAATGAATTGGCAAAGATTTGGACTTAAGGAGGAGGGGGGGGGGGGGGGGGGGGGGGGGGGGGGGGGGGGGGGGGGGGGGTTGAAGATGGAGAAATGGGGGAACATGGAATTAAGGAGAAGTTTCATTTCCAATTCGAGTTAAAGAGTTTGTTCCCTGTATTTGTTGTTTTTTCGCAATTTTAAGAATTTATATTATCAGCCATTTTTTTTTTTTCAACAAATAAACATTAGTTCAGCACAGGTTTTTAACTTGAAAACTGTGTAAACTACAATATTAAAAATTAAAAATTTACATAAAAAAAAACATTTTTTCAAGACTACTTGAAAAAGTACACTTATACTTGTGAGCCTTTTTCCATACACTATACCCTACGTCCTTTTAAGAATATAAAATTTTGAATGGCACACGATGTTGCCAGATTCCAATCAACATCGACAGCTGTGTACACGAATTTGTTGGATGCTCTATGCTTAAATATTAGGGGTCGGGTAGCATCACTGAACACGAATATTGATGCGAGTCGAGTAGGCCTAGGCCTACTTAAAAACTTACACAAATAGGCTGGTACTGTCTTGAGAATTTTTAACGAGTAGAGAACAGGAAAATGCAGCTTCTAACTCACTTTCACCCTCAACCAGTTTTTCGGGCGAAAGTGACCTAGAAGCTGCATTTTCCTGTTCTCTGACAAGTAACCAAAAAATAACGACCCTACAAACAAACATACTGTGTAGGGTTGTCCGTTTTCAATACTAATTTACAAAACTTTTTAGATTTCAGTTTTTGCTTAATCCTATGTTTTTCCTGATCATTTTCAATAACATCATTTTCACGCAAACATTCATCAAATGCATCTCTGTCTTTCATGTGAAATAAAATTACAGTCTTTAACTGTTCTCTAAAGTCTTTTAAAACCGAGTTATATTTTTGACATAAAATCCACACACTTATTCCAGCATGTCTTCCGCTAAAGGCTAGTTTTGACAAAGTGTTTCTCTTTTTAACTATGTCTCTTTCTGCTGAACAGTCATCTATAATAAATAGTGTCTGCGTTCCTTCAAACAAATAAAAAAGCGTTCTAGACACTCACTCAGTTTATTGCTAGGATTAACTAAAAATATGTTATCATCAGTCCATATAAACCTTCTATCATGATATGCTTTGTTCCATTTAAGTGTTGGACAGAAAACCACAATATGATCAAAATTATAACGATAAACTGTTTGTAACAGGTCGAGGATAAATATTGTTTTTCCACAACCAGTTTGTCCACAAATTAATGAACAATGAGGGGTTTTTGTCATAAAGTTTAACTGCTCCATAGTTTTATAACAGAATTTAATCTAATCCAGTTATTATTTTTATCATACTCTCTGTCAAAACTTGTTCAGTATAATAAAACCCTATGAGGCCTAAATGTGTAAGATTAATCCAATTTAGTTCTGTAAGATTGTTTCTATTTAAGTCAACATTGATTTTGTTACTTGTTGTTATGATCTTAATATCCTCACCATTGTGAAGAACGATCGATGGTAACTGTAAGGCGTTTAACGTCTAAGTTTTGCCAGCTAATATTAATTCCTTTTATAAGGTCGTCACTAACGCCCACAACCCCATCCCTCTCCACATCTTTAAAGACAGAAATTTCAAATATTATTGTGAACGTGTCTCCTAATTTTCTGCTTGGAAAGAACTGTAATTTTGTAGAAGCTTTTTTTAAAACTGTTTCTCTTCTGTGGAGGATGTACTGTTTTTTCCCATATGGCGTTATTTCAATTTCTTTCCGACTATTGTTGTCCGGCATAAGACTTACATGTAAAGGGCCAGAGTTGAATGCTTTTCTGAAACTTTTTTGACGGCTAAAAAATGTAAATGGGCTTATGAATTCAAATTTTATGTCCCATTCTAAATATGGTTCTAAGTGCCATTTGAGGTCAGGTTTTCGAACTATTTTATATTCATACTGGCCAACATTATTTGCCTCTAGATTGCGCAGTTGTTCTAGTTTAGGAAACTTTTTGCTGTCGCCAACCTCTTTGCGTTTATAATCACCATCTTTAGTGTACTCAAAACCATACAAAGCGCCTATCTCACCATTCTGTTCAAAGTCCGCAACGTCTGCAAGGTCTTTTAATTCTAAAGTTATACACCTCACAGGCGCTAATGTAGCTCCTGGTTCTTCTGGCCCACGCGACATTATTTTTTAGTACAGTTTATTATTTTATTTCCAAAACAATGTGCAGGTTATCACATTTCACAACTTTCCCGCTTTGTCTTTGATTTTTATATTAAATGATCCGACCCTCCCACAAACTAATCTTTTAAACTGTAAATTAGGGAATTGTATAATTTCATAATCGCAATATGCAGCTTTCCCTGACGGAAGAGCTCTTAAAACAGTTGAGGGCCTTTCATGATATAAGTTTTCATCAGTGCTCAGCTCGTCCAAATGAACATAGAGTAATGAATGTAATGCAAGATCGAGCGGATTTTCCCTCATAAGTAGTTTTGTTTGGTGTAACTCTAAATCTATAATTGTCAGCTGCAAAGCCTAACATTTTAGCTAGCTCTTTATCAAAATAGTAACCTCCTTCTTCTTCAGGCTTGAATGTTAACATTGTTTTTAGATTTGCATTGTTAAGTTTGAGAGTAATGTCAAAGTTACTCATTGCTTCTTTTAGTGAGCAAAACCCGTAATAACCATCAGGTATTGTTAACTGGCTAACTTTAGCCCCTGTTTTGTCAACTTTTAGAACCTTATTATTCTCCTTGGCTTTGCTTATATTAAACCATACGACTTTGTAGAATATTTCATGGAGCGCGACCGTTTTGGCCCCGCAATTGTTATCAATAGCATGTTCTAAAAACGAAGGACGGTCTTGGGTTGTTATTGTTACAAACATTTTTTAAACGAAATAAAAATGAGCGCATTTAAATATACTGATGCAAAATATTCTGCTGGGCCGCACTACAATCTTAAAAATATAACAACTGACACCCTCGACATTTCTGTGACCCAGACTGACACCTTTCAAGTAAAGGTGAGTACTCCATTAAGCAGATATCTTAACCCCCCTATTAAAAAAGACTACATCGCAAAAGTGTGGTTTAGTCATCCGATGCAGTTTTATCAGAACCAGTTAAACTTTGCTGTGTTTTGTGCAACAACTGGGTGTGGAGTATCGTATGCCGATCATTTAAATCATCCTGATCCTTTGGTGAGGTCAGTGTATAGATTTCATTTCTATTACACCTTCAGACGTATTTTAACTGAACTGCAAGCACCATTACCAAATGACAAACCGTTTAATCCATTCAGCAACAGAATAGACATGAAGGCTTTTGAAAGGATCTGTAACGAATTCAATATTAAAGTTAAGACAGACTTTAGACAAAAGTCGGATCTTAATCATGGCTTAGGCACCCCTTATTTGTGGGGCGTGCACAGAAAGTATAACTATGACTGGAATCCTCCTTACACATCTTTCTCTTCAGGCACAACTGTTCACCTAGGGTCCATAGAGCAAGAGCATAAAACAGCATGGACAACATTTATCTTAGACGCTTCTAAGGGCCTAACTAAAGCAGGAATAGAACGAATAAACGACTCTATTCGTACTTACGTTTGGTGTTTGCTAGGCTCGCAAGCACAAACAAGATCGAGCATAACCGATCCTTCTACTGGCTTTGATGCACAAAAACAATACTTAGCAAATTTAGAGGACGCCATTAATTCTACAGTTGATTTACCTTCAAGTATAAAAAGGTACCAAAATGTTTTACAATACGCAAGATCGAAAGTAGACTTTGCTGTTGGCACTGGTTTATACATGCTGCCTTCTGACCTCAGACTCCAGATAGGCACAATAATAAACTACAATAATGAAATCCTTGTGGCAGGCAATGACCAGAAGGTCGGGAAAAACGAAATAAATTCTGAGCCAGTAATATTGCAAGCAGTAACCAAACAAGATAACCCCCCAAGAATAAGTCATCCAATCCCCAAGGTCCAAAGCCTAAAGGCCGTTGAAGACCCGGACTCTGTTCGCGATGACCATGAATATGAAAAGACAGCACTTGTTCTTGGATTAACCGGCATAGGATTACTCGGTCTTTATCTTACTAAATATTAACCCAACTATTAAGAGAACTAATGTCCATAAGTGCTCGGCCATAAAGCCAACTACTTTGCTTGCAGTAGACAAAAGCCAGCTAACGATACTCCCTAATATACCCGGTAAAGCGTCCATGGCTTTACTGGCTAATTTTTTTAATAAACCCGCAAGATGATCAAGCTGTTTTTTTACCCATGATTTATCAGGTGGAGGGGATGGTGGTGGAGGCACTGGGCTTTGACCACCGCCGCCTGTAATAGCCATCACCAGTGTACTTATTGCAAAACCTAAGGCCGTTATAACGCTTGCTAATGTGACTCCTTGCTCTCTAAACAGTGTTCGGATTCGTTCTGCTAGCGTTGTGTCTTCATATAAAATTCTTTGGATAGTTTCTCTTATTCTGCTCACTTGAGTTCGTAATTGTTCTCGGTTAGTAGACAACACTTCTAGCCTTGCTGATCTCTCTTGTTCAAGATCTTTTAGTCTTTGGGTTATTCTTTCTTTAATATCATGCCCTAAGTTGGCGTCATCAGCCTCAACGAGTTTTTCTTTTTCTCTTTTTATATGCTCATCTATTTCACCCAGTTTTGCTAAATTGTTTGTTAATTCGCCTCTAATGGTTCTTAAAGCATGATCAAGGGCCGCTATTTCTCGCATGGGTAGCGGTGAGTCGCGTATAGTCTTTAATGCTGTTTCTTCTGAAAAACTGGTTTCTGCTTCTATTGCATTTATTAATTCGTCTGCCGATTGATTTAATTCTTTAAGTTCCATGTTTTGCATTTGGTTATCTGTCGGGAGTTCTTGTAGTGTGTTTTGAAGTTTAGCAACTGCATCCCTATCTAATTTCGGTCTAACAAGACCAAGGCGATTTTGATCTTTCACACTGAGTCTTTGTATAATTGTACTCTTGGCTAAAAACTTTGATGGGTCTGGTTTAGTTGTAAGCCGAACAAGTTTTCCTTGATCGTTTTTCACAAACAAATGGTCATCTTTTACTTCAAAATCATTAGGGTCTATAAATTCGGGAGGTTCTTGGCCTACACTTTGGTAAAATGATTTGACCTTACTTTCTGTTAATTCATGCCGCATTGAGAGCGCTGAGCGATGCTGTATCAAAGGAGTCATTTCACTCATGTCGTCTCCAGGATCAAAAACATCATAATCTTCTTCACCTTCAATTCCTGCCATGTTTTTAAATAATTAACTTTTTATTTTGTTTTATAAAAATGTCGCAAACATATGGCTCAATTCTTGACCCCCATAGAAGACTGAAAGAGCCCTTTGGCGTGAAGGGAAATAAACGGAATATTACTGTTCCAAATAATCCGTCTACTATTGATGCGGATCAAATTCTTACTGTTAAATTTCCAGACCTAGGAGCAGATGAAGTGGTTGTGCCAGGCTCTGCGCGACTTACTTTCAAAATAGAACTCGAAGCAGCAACAGACACAAACAGGACAGTTGTGCAGAATCTGGGACGGGCAATTGTTAAGAAAATTTCTATAAAGCTTGAGGGGCAAGAAATATTTTCTTTACACAATGCAGACATATTTTTAACCTATTCTGATCTATGGCTAACCGGGAATGAAAGGGCTGATCTTGCGTTTCAAGGAATCGAAAATGAAGAAGCACTAAAACATAGAATAGGCGCTGCAGATATTAAAGACGGCAAAAAGTATGTAGCTGTAAATTTTGCGTATGGAAATCGCTTTTCCATTCCCTTAGATTTGAGTTGTTAAGTGCGCATGCGCCATACTTTCAAGGAGCATTAAAAGACAGATTGTCATATGAACTAACTTTTAATGAATACAAACGTGTTATCAGATCATCAGACACCGAAGCAAAGTACAGTATTTCTGACATTGCGCTAGAGTTTGATGTTGTTAGCAACCCTAATTTAGCAAGGCTGATTGAGCAACAATATCAGTCAAAATTAGCAATATATTACGAAAGAGTGATTCATCATACAACATATCCCAGAAGCAGGGCAGACACTATATGGAATTTTAGTTTTAGTGCCGCAGCAAGATCGCTTAAAGGTATTTTATTGCTGTGTGAAGATGAAGAACCATTCAAAAGAGGAAGCGAAAAGTTTATTAATCCTAAAATAACGAAAGTACAATGTTCGATTGAGGGTAGCCCTAACCAAATCTACGCTAGCGGGCTTAAACCTTATCAGCATTTTGATGAAATAAGAAAATTGTTTGGGGGTGGGAGGGGTAGAAATCCAACGGTAGACCTTGTGTCTAAAGATTTACACCTTCACAATGTTAGACTTGATGATTATTTAACAACAAAATACGGTTTATGGATTGACCTAAGATCGACAGAGGATAATCAGTTGCATGGAAGTGGGAGAACTGTTAAAGACGGAATAAACATTCAAATTGATAAAGAAAAAGAGGCCGATAAACCACTTAACGCGTATTTGTTTTTAGTATATGATGCGCAGCTAAATATTCAAGATAACAGATTAAAAGATATACAATACTAAATTATTTTTTCATTTTTAAAAAAGCATGTCTGTTCAAGTTTATCCAAATGTGCCTACAGCACCGGAGTCGCCAAGAGAAGGGATAGTAGAAACCCCCAACATAAAAACCTTTAGATTAACCAACATTACACAAATGCAACAAAAACTAGAGCAGGACCTTTCAAAATACAGCAAAACCAAACGAAGGTATTCTGCTGCCTTTAATGCTGTAACATATGTTAATACTGGAACATCAACTATAAGTGCTCTATCAGCAGGAACAAGTGTAGGCCTCTTAGCAACAGGCGTAGGTGCACCCGCAGCTTTACCTCTAGGGGGTTTGTCTTTAGCTCTTGGCCTGTGTTCATTAGCTGTAAGTGCTGCTGGCAAAAAATTAAAAACTAAACTCCAAAAGCACACAGCTATGGTTCAACTAATAACAGCTAAACTTAGTTCGTTCAAACTGACAATAAATAAAGCACTAGTTGACTCAAACATCACGGACGAAGAATTTAATCGTTTACAGGCCGATTTTGATGACTATAAAAGACAAAAGTTTGATCTTCAAAGAAAGGCGAGGGCAAGTTTTTCTCAACAGCCAGACGCCGAGCAGATAAAAGAGGAATGCTTAAAAAAAGTAAACGAAACATTAAACTCTGTTCTAAACAGCTCACATTAACAACATCAAAAGGTGTTTATACTTTAGTTTATGAGTCCAAGCACAAAAAGACCGTTGATATTGATTCTGATTAAGAATTTTTTTTTAATTTAAATAAATATTTTGAGTTAGAAAAGAAACTCAACATGGCTAAGATATATGAAGGACCAGACGAATTGTTTGAAGGAATGCTTGAGGGAGAGCGTTTATCAAGAGCACTGAATGATATTGATTTAGAAGTCATTGATCCAGCAAACGTACAGGCAAGTGTTGCTCATGCTATTTCTCAAGTTCCAGGTAAACTAACAATAGACCCGCCAGTTAAAGTAATGTTAGCTGTTTTAATCGACTATGTAACAATAAATGAAGAAAATCTAGAAGTTTGGGTCTCAACTAAACAACAGACTATTCTTTCTCGTAATGACTTAACACCCGGTTGGGCAGACGAACTGCTTACACAGTTTGATGTGGCCGCTGAAGAAGCCAAAATGAGAGGCTCTGGTTGGTCAGAGGGCGAAGTCCTAGAGATCAGATTAAAACAGTCTAAGTATGCGCCGATTGTTGGCAGGGCTTACATTCCACTACCTCCAGCATTAGTTGCAAAAAAGAGCAGTTTTAAACATAAAGAATACAGACGACAAATGTTTCATGTGGTGTGTTCTCGCAAGGCTGCATCACGCCCGCAAAAACGCAGAGAGAGTATCTAACTATCAGCCTTACATCAATGATCTTAACTTTAGTGGAATATCCTTTCCTGTTATCGTGGATTCCATTGATCAGTTTGAAGAACAAAACAAACCAATAACTGTTAATATCTACACATGGATGAGGAAACAAATTTGGTGCCTATTAGAGTGTCCAAGAACAGTCCAACGATTGGCGAACCAGACAAAAATCATGTGGACTTACTACTGATGTTTTCACCAGCGGGGCTACCGCATTACATATTGATACGCACAATGAGTAGATTATTGCGGCATACTTCAAAGCAAGGACTTAAGCAAGAATTCTGTAGAAAATGTTTAACAAGAATTCCATCTGTGCAAGCCGCGAGTGAACATATAAAACATTGTATTAACCCAGTTGACTGTAATACAGAACTAATTACGCCCCCACCCGGATCTAAAGTTAGTTTTAAGAACTGGAAACGACTGCAAACAAGTCCATACGTAGTTTACGCAGACTTCGAGTCGCTTATTGTTCCTTATGAAGGCCCAACGCCACAGAAACTCCCGAAAACAGCCTTTGTGAGTAATCATCATCATCAGATTTGTTCATTTGCCTTCATTATTGTCAGGTCGGATGGCGCTCATTCAGCACCAGAATTATATAGAGGGCCTAATGCTGCAGAATACTTCTTAAAACGCATGCAGCAAGTGCGTAATGACTGTTCTAATAATCTGAATTTATCTGAAATCATGATGACGCCTGAAGACCAACAACAGTATGACTCAGCCACACATTGTTGGATTTGTGGTTAGAACTCAGTGAAGAAGCCAATCCAAAAGTAAGAGACCATGATCACATTAGTGGAAAGTTCAGAGGAGCAGCACATAGTAAATGCAATCTTCAATTAAAGTTTGAACCAAAGACATGGAAGCTGCCTGTATTCTTTCATAACTTGCGAGGTTACGACTCTCATCTTATAATGAAAGCAGTGGACAATGCCTTCAGGGTGTCATGCATTGCACAGTCATCAGAAAAGTACATGTGTTTCACTTTAAATAACATGTCTTTTTATGACTCTATGCAGCACATGATGGGATCATTAGAGTCACTGGCTATGTCCTTAAAGTCCTGCCCAATAACGGAAGAATATTTTGACCCAACACTTGTTAGAAAGGGAGTTTACCCTTATGAGTACATGAACAGTTGGGAAAGGTTTGACGAAGATACACTTCCACCTAAAGGCGCGTTCTTTTCTAGTCTTAGAGGAAAGGGTGTCAGCGACTCCGATTACCAGCATGCTCAAGATGCGTGGCAGAAGTTAGAGTGTAAAACGATGGGAGACTATCATGACTCATACTTGATGGCCGATACATGTTTGTTGGCGGATATTTTTGAAAATTATAGAAAGACCTGCATGAAACATTATAGCCTGGATCCTGCGCATTACATTTCTGCGCCCGGGATGGGTTGGGATGCTTTCTTAAAGTTTACTGGAGTAAAGATTGATTTATTGTCTGACCTACCAATGATTCAGATGATTGAAAACGGATTGCGTGGAGGAATTAGTATGGCGTCACATCATTACTGTAAAGCAAACAACAAATACTTGGACGACTATGATCCAAGTAAAAGGTCTAACTATCTTATGTATTTAGATGCAAACAATCTGTATGGATGGGCTATGGCGCAATCACTTCCATTACGTAACTTTAAAATGTACACAGGCGGTGATCCGAACAATATTCAAAAGGCATTAAAGTGGTTAAGCAGTTTGGCGCCAGATCAACATCGTGGTTTCATTCTAGAAGTTGATTTAGAATATCCTCATGAACTCCATGACCTGCATAATGACTACCCATTAGCAGCAGAAAGCCTAAAGATGGCAAAAACAGAGCCGCCTAAACTTGTGCCTAATCTTCGGGGCAAAAAAAATTATGTCTGTCATTACAGACTTCTACAATTTTATTTAAGACATGGTTTGAAGTTGACAGCAGTCCATCGTATAATTGCTTTTGATCAAGAACAGTTCATGAAACCATACATCATGAAGAACACTGATCTCAGAACTAAATCCACAGATGCTTCAGAAAAAGACTTTTTCAAGCTGATGAACAACAGCTGTTTCGGAAAGACTATGGAAAATCCGCACAAGCGCAAAGATGTTAGATTGGTCACCAAAGAGAACGAAGCAATTAAGCTGACTTCAAAACCTAATTATCAGGACTTTAGAAGATTTCATGATCAGCTTTTTGGCATAATGATGAAGAAAAAGAAAGTCAAATTAGACAAACCCGTTTTTATTGGGTTTACTGTTTTAGAATTATCAAAGCTTTTGATGTTAGAATTTCTTTATGACTACTTTAAACCCTCGTATCCAGAGTCCAGAGTACTTTACACAGATACAGATAGTTTTGTTATAGATATCCCTACTGAAAACATCTATAAAGACATGGAAATGGAAGTAGCTAAAGGGCATGTGGGATGGTATGACACATCTGATTATCCTAAAGATTCGCCTTTGCATTCAACCGTTAACAAGAAGGTTTTAGGAAAGATGAAGGACGAATTATCTGGAGGGGTGATTAAGGAGTTTGTTGGTTTAAGGTCGAAAATGTACAGTCTTTCGAGCCAGGAGAAAATCATTAAGAAAGCAAAGGGAATATCTCGCAGTGTTGTGCAGTCAAACATATCACATGACAACTATAAAGAAGCATTGTTTAACAATAAGACTTTTCATCATGACAACGTAAAACTGCGATCTAATCTACATGAGATCAACACAACGGTTGTAACAAAGAAGTCATTAGATAGAACAAACACAAAACGTGTGTTTGTTAATCCAGAGTTTTCATATGCAATCGGGCACTGGAGGACCGCATAAACAGGGGGGTTTATATTTTTCATCAACTTTTATTATAAGATCAATCATAGCTTCATCCAATTCATTTAAATCTTTTCTCATGTTTGCTTGATGCGTTCGAATTTTTTTTATTATTTCAAGATATTCTTTTTCCCAATTTGGGGGTTTGAGTTGTAGGTGATCTGGATGATTTAGCATGCATTGATTAATCCCCGAAAATGTTTCCTTAATAGCATTACACGCATGAAATGATTCCCGTATCATTTTCAAGGTCTCTTCCTTTACCATTCTTGTTTCGTTCTGCACTTCCTTCTGAGCTTCCATTTTAAACTCAAATATATTTACGTAAATTAATTAAAGCGGAACTGTGTCCGGTGGGATTATCTGCAGTTCTTCCTTCACAAAAGATCTTTGAGGAGCTGGTTGTTTTGTGTGTGTCAGTTTCTCGTAAATAATACACGGGCGGATTCATTTTTACAATTCTTTTTATTTCATATGGATCAACACTCCAAACTGGATCTGTTGCCCTGATGCGAGTGTCCCCTTCTGCTTCCCCCGGTAAATAAAGGTACCTTACCTTTAAACCAAACGGTAATAGTTTGCTGGGTGTACTGGAGTCTTCAGCAACATTTATTGTTTGTTTTTTGATTGCTTGTACTGGTTTTAGCCCTTTAAATTCTTCATTATTCATTGCGCGCAAAACTGAGGGCAGTCTTCTAACCCATTCTGTGTTGCGAGAATTGTCAATCAGCTCTCTGTGATACTGGTAGGAAAAAAGTCTTTCAGATAACTGTTTGTTAAAGTTTTCAACTAAAGCCTGTGATCTGTGAACTCCTGGAATGCCTCTTTTAATGGTGACTCTATGTTTTAACAATAATTGATTCACTCGGCCTTTAAATTCTTTCCCATCATCGACTTGAATCATGCGAGGATAAGTTAAGGGGCCTCGTTGGTATATCAGTTGTATGGCAACAGCAACAGCAGAAGCACTCTTTTGTGTTAATGGTTCAGCATCTTTGTATCTTGAAGCCATGTCAATGACCGTGAGTGCGTACTTAAATCTTTTTCGTCTAATCGTATCAGAGGGTAAATATAGAAGATCCATTTGATGGGTGTCGTTTGGAGTTGTGTTCACAAAGTGCGGTCTCTGTATTCGTCTAGGGGCAGGTAAATAAATTTGCCAAATCGCTTGTTTAGATAACCATTCTTTTGCTGTTTGTTCACTGACCCCTGCCGCTTGGCTTAGCTTTTTTATTGCTGTGATTCCCTTCCAATATCCTTTTGGCGAATAATAGATTTTGTTCATTTTTATTCAGCCAATATTATGCGCAACAAAATACACGACGGTCATGCCAAAGACAATAAACCCAATTTCTTGCATCTTTTGTTTTTCTGATGGTTGATAAAAGTCACTGAATTTTGGAGGGGGTAATGTCTCGATTGGTTTGCCTGTTACAAGATAATATTCTTTTATTGCTTGATCAACATTTTTAAATGTGTAAGCTGCATGTCCCTGTTTTTTCAGTGTGTTATTAATAAAATCTAACTGCTCAATTCTCTGCTTTTCATAGTTATCTTGTGCAGCTGCTAGTTGCTCCACAGCTTTGTTATGTCTTTTTCTCTCGCCGTCGTCCCGTAGTTTACTAAATGCGTAATTACTTCCGCTAAAAGCAAGAGCATTCACCACAGCGCCACCTATCATCATTACGAGTGAAGCCATTTTTTATAAATGTATTTTTTTTTACATATTTATATTTCTGGAATTATTCCTTGCTTAACAGAAAATCTTTCGTGGCAAATGAAGCTGTAATAATAGCGATTAGCTTTGCTGAGTCTTCAAAGCCTAGTTTGCCAAGATCTGCTGGTTTAATTTTTAACAAGCTTTTACCAAGCATTGTGTATCCTATACTTAGGCCTCCATAACAGCAGAATGGTATACAAGGTTAGCAACAGTTTTTTTGGTGCTCATTTTAAAAATAAAATAATTATAATTATAATAAAAAAACATGAACAGCGATGATCTACTACAGCTACAGGGCGGCCTAAACCTTCCTGAACTTATGAAGACCAAGTTGATGACCAAGCTATTATGCCTAAAAAGGAGAGGCTGTATTCTTTGGCAGCATGTGGGAAAACAAAACAGTTCCTCGGAACTGAATTCAGCATAGAACAGATTCAACAGATGTCGCCACAAGACATTATAAAGTATCATAACAGGTATGAAGCGCAGCTGGGGTCTAGAATGGTGAAAAGTGTGGGGCAAACGGTTCTTAGTTTGTACACTAAACTAGTCAGTAGATTTGCTCCCATTGATTCTGAACAAGATCTTACGTATGATTTAACGCAAGATCCGGTTTTAACAAAGTCATTAGAGTCTCTAGGATGTGATCTATATTACAGATTTGGAACATTACTGTCGCCACTAATCATGGGATTAATTACTTTTAATCATATAGATTTTATTTCCCTTCAAAATGGCCGAGCCAGAAAATCATCAGAATCAGAATCAGTGGAGAAAGTAACCAGTAAAAATCCTGGACGTGTTGAAGCAGGAAAAAAATTAGCAGAGTGGAACAGACAAAAAAAATTAATGTTACAGAATATAACTCATCATGAAAACATAACACCGCCAACGCCAGAACAAGTTGATTCAATGCCAGCTATAAAAACTCCATGCGATTCAAGGGCCCCAAAGTCTTCATGGAATATTGAACTTAAAACTGTTGCCATTTTTGGCGCCCTTGCTGCTGCTGGGGGCGGTTATTACGGTTATAATAATATATACACAATGGCAACAGAAACAAAAGCAATCAAAAAAATCTGAACCACTAAATACAGAAGACAACAGCACGCCAGAACCGTCAACAACAAAAGATCATTTTGATCCATTTCAGATGGAATAATATTTTAAGAACTTAATTTTAAATTTTTTAATAAAAATAGATCATGGCGTATTATAAAATGATGGAGTCAATAAATAAAGACATGGAGTCTATAAAAGACATTTCCATAGACCAGAATTGTAATCAATGCGGTTGCTTAGGATGTAAAAACTTCATTAAGATCTATGCAGAGAACGCTGAGCAAGACATCCTCAGCGATGACGCGTTTTTTGAGGCGTGTGTGTACTATATTAGACATTTACTATTTAAGATAAAAACATAGATTGTCTTGTTTTTTTTGATAATTATAAGATAACTTGAATAAGAACTTGGTTGTACTTAGAGGATAACTTGAGTAAGAACTTAGAAGTGACTTGGGGTGACTTGAAGATGACTTGAGGACAACTTGAGTAAGAACTTAGAAGTGACTTGGGTAACTTGAGGATGACTTAAGTAAGAACTTGTGGATGACTTAAGGATGACTTGAGGACAACTTGAGTAAAAACTTAGAAGTGACTTGAGGATGACTTGAGTAAGAACTTGTCGATGACTTAAGGATGACTTGAGTAAGAACTTGAGGATGACTTGGGGTGGGTAAAGGTAAGAAGGCGTTAAAATGTCAAGTGGAACTGGTAAGGCCACTTGACATCTGTTATCACCAGCACAGTAATAACTGCGGTTAGTTGGTTTGGCTAACCAGACCAAACGGGCATCCATGCACGTTTGACACAGTTAGGCGGCTTGGTAGTTTCACTACTCTTAACTAGACCAAACAGGCATCCATGCACGTTTGGCACAGTTAGAGGGCTTGCGACTTTATATTTATGTCAAACGGCATGGATGCACGTCTGTCCTAGTTACGAGCACCACTACATCCTGTTAGACTCATGCTGCTAAAAAAGGTCAGTTATAGTAACAGCCCTCTTGCTGCTAAAATAGGACGTTCACACATGAACGGCTATTTATAGTAGCAGTCAGCAAGGCTGATTTTACCGCAGCCCTACTGCTGCTAAAACAGGACGTTCACACATGAACGGCTATTTATAGCAAGGCGGATTTTACCACAGTCCTCTTGCTGCTAAAATAGGACGTTCACACATGAACGGCTATTTATAGTAGCAGTCAGCACGGCTGATTTTACCGCGGCCGTACTGCTGCTAAAATAGGACGTTCACACATGAACGGCTATTTATAGTAGCAGTCAGCAAGGCTGACTTCACCGTAGGTTGCCCCCCCACAACAAAGAGTTTCATTATACTTTCCTTCTCGCACAAAAAAAGTTTATACCACACCCCTCCTCTTTTTTCATCCGGGCTAGGACCGGCATTGGCAAGTTAGTGTTTTTTTTAAAGTAAAATACTGTTTTGGCAGAGCTTTTTTGGCGGCTCTTAATCGCCAGTTAGTACACCTGTCGCCAAACATTTGGAGCTTTTTGTAGGAATAGTGGCGCCACCCACTACCCCACCCGTTCTGTTAGGTGTACTAAAGAGAACTCGATCTAATTTTGCCAGGAGTTTCGAAAATCATCATTTTTCTGAAAGTACTTAGCGATCAGACTTCGTTTGGCAAACAAATCATTGATGCTGATGCTAAGGTTATGAAATTTTGGACAATAATAAAAATGTTTTGAAAGCTGCATCAGTTTTCTTGCATACGAGTCATCAATATTCATGTTTCTTCGTAAAAAATGAACGCCATGTCTCAGTTGGTTTTGATCTTTGAAACATTGTTTGTGCCTTTTCAAGGCAGTGGCCCATAATCAGAGCATGATGAATAGTTTTTCTTTCGTTAAGTTTTAGTAAAAGAACACCATTTTGTAGAAATGGAATCATTTCGTCAACAGTCAAAAGCTTATCAAAGCCATCAACATCTCTTTCAGTAATATTGCCTAAATCTCTTTCTAAATCTCTTTGTTGAACCAACAAGCTTTCAAGGTAGCTGTGTAGTTCTTCAATGGTTAGTTCTCGTTTTTCTTTCTCCCCACCTTCCAAAAAAGCAATACTGCTCTTTGGCTTACGAGGGAAAAAACAGCGCTCACCTGATTTTCTTTTGTTTATATACTCCACCATAAGCCTGTGGTATTGCATATGTTCATCCATAACAAGAAGTTGTTCCTCTGTGAACGAAGCACGTCCGTCTCCATTGAAAGCCATGACTAAAACTGTGCGGCTTACAACTGGTCGCATAGCAGCTTCGCCGTTCAGGAATGTTCTTTTGTGACACCACAAAGTTGCAAGTTAACCTGGTCAGGTGACGCCAGCCCTACCTTA
>CM031620.1:28606755-28626870 GCA_018398815.1 Conus ventricosus
CCCACGTTCGCGGGAATAACCACTGCAAACTCTCTGTTCTCAAAAGTTGGGCAAAGTCATACCCTTTACATTTCACTAGGTCGTGTGTGTTTGCTTCCTGTTTTTGTGTCTGTCATTACGTTCACAAAACAAAATCAACACAAATATACTGACTTCCATAAAAAACGCGAAAACAAAACAAGCTGAAGGTTGGGGGTGAATTTTATTGGTCACAATTGTACAGAGTGGAAGCGAGAATTCAACGTGATTTGATTCATTACACCGGTCATGTGTGAAAATGTCTCAGCAATATGTCTTTTGTGTGGAAAATCCAAGGTCACGTGACAAACCAGCTTGAAGTCCTAATACCGTTTGTGGCCACCATTTGCGTTGACAACTGCTTGACACCTGCGGCTCATTGAGTGGACCAGGTGGTTGATGCGTCCCCTTGGCACACCAGCCCACACATGGACGATGGCCTGGTGAAGTTGAGCCGCTGTTGCTGGTCGTGGACGCAGGAGGTCCAACCGTCTGCCAAGTTCATCCCAAAAATGTTCTATTGGGTTTAAATCGGGACTGAGGGCTGGCCAGGGAAGCACATTGACGTTGTTATGCTGAAGAAATTGCTGGGTGGCCCTGGCGGTGTGTGGTCTTGCATTGTCCTGTTGGAATGTCCAGTTTGGGTGTTGCGCAAAAAAAGGATCGACATGGGGTTTAAGCACCTGGTTGATGTAGCGCTGTGCATTGACATCCTGTCCGCGACCAGGACCAATGTTCTGAAAGATGACTGGTCCTATAGCGTGGTTAATGCCAATTGCACCCATATCATAACGTTCGGGCCTCCCCAGGGGTTCCGCTCTACTACACAGGAGTCAGCATAGCGTTCACTAGGTTGACGCCATATTCTGACACGACCGTCAGCCATGTCAATACAAAAACGGCTGTCATCTGAGAAGAGTATGCGTCCCTACTGCTGCCTGCGCCAGTTGATTTGGGCTTGTGCCCACTGCAGCCTGTCCTGCCGGTGTCTTGGTGTCAGTACCGGACCTCTGTGAGGACGCCTACATGCCAGCCTGTTCTCCTGAAGATGCCGCCGCATAGTGTTGAGGCTGATTCGTTGCTGGAGATTCCCAGGCACCTGTCAAACAGTGTTAGCGGCTGTTTGCCGCCTGTCCCGCAGATGGGTTCGAACAAGATGGCGATCCTCTCTTTGTGTGGTGACCCAAGGACGGCCTGGCCGGGGACGATCATCAGTGGTACCAGTGACTCGCATGCGGTGCTGCAGACGATAGATGGTTGAGATGTGGACGTTAAAGATGTTGGCGACCTGCCTGGCATCCACACCAGCCTCCAGATGGCCTAGGGCACGATTGCGTTCCTCTGCTGGTAGTCTTGGCATCTCTGTAGCGCTCAGACGGCAAGTCGTTACCTGAACCTTGTAGCGCGGCTTTATAAAGGCTGCATGCCTGCGTACTTGTCGCTGGTTAACTTTGCTCTGCATGGTGTGCACGTGCCTCACATGCAGCAACCAGTTTGCCATTTTTGTTGACCCTCCAATGCCCGGAATGATGTGTTGCTCACACAATTTTTTCACTGCACGTGAGTCTTGAACCCAAACAACTTGCCACAATGGTTCAATATTGTATATTCACCCCTTTTCACCCGAAAAGTAGCCTTTCAAATTTTCGCGTTTTTTATTGAAGTCAGTATAGATTACCAATAACCACCCTAATCCATCTTCCTAATGCGGGTGGTATGCATGACGGCGCTTATTCGGGGTTAGCGGGAAATACTCCCTATTCGAAAAGAATAGGGGCAGAAATGGGGATGCATGAAGCCGAATAGGCTGCTCCTAAAACATTATCCGGGAGTAACTTTATGTGGTCTTGTCCGGCCCGAATAAGGATCGAAGACACAGAGCAAAAATGGCGGCCATCATCTTTTATCGAAGGAGAAACAGACGAAATCTGCGCAGAAATAGGATTTTTTAGAGACAGGACGCACCCTTTTGACAAATTTGATGACATTGATCTATATCGAAAGTTTAGATTTCGGAGGAATGACATCATCGAAATCACAGCTGAAAATTAATTACAGCCGACGTTGAAGTCGCGAATCGACTTGGATCTCTTCAACCGCTGTTGCAAGTGATGACAACGCCGAGGTTTTATGCAAGTGGCATAAATGGAAAGAACATTACAATTTAGTATGTAAGAAAGCAAATAAACATCTTAGCTTTCTTATACAGGAATATCAATGACTGCCCCCAAAAGGTTAAAGACGACTGCTACAAAACACTGGTTAGACCAGTACTGGAATATGGTTGCTCAGTTTGGGATCCTTACCATCTAAAGGACATTGATAACCTCGAAAAGATTCAGAAGAGAGCAGCACGGTTCGTAACAGGGAACCACATCAGAGAAAAGGGGAATACTAGGAAGAACATGAGGAAATTAGAATGGAAACCCTTAGAAGAGAGAAGAGCTTTATCAAACTTAACATCTTCTTCAAAGGCAGAGCTAAAGTAATCGATATTCCAATGGAACAACTAGTATTGAATAAAAGTAGCACCAGGAGTGGCGGTCAATGTTATACCATACCTGCATCAAATATTGACAGCCACTTACATTCTTTTTATCCCAGTTCTGTACGGCTGTGGAACTCGCTGCAGGGTGCCATCAAGATTGCCACAGGTGCGGTCTCTTTTAAAGAACAGGTTGATTCGACAGTTTTGAGATCTGCATATTGACGATTTTCTATTTTTACTTCCCCAGATATTTTACTTTTACCTGGGCCTGAATTTGGCCATTGCTTTTAACTTCTTGAATATCGAGTGCGACCCCTTGTTGCCAAATTTGCTCCAGGGGCCAACAGTCTTGAGTCGCACTGTTTTATGTTTTATGTTATTTTATTTTACTTTTTAACATGCGCGCTGGTGACCTACTCGTTTTTGAGTGAACCAGTATTTTAGGAAGAAGAAGAAGAAGAAGACCTCTGTGGCGAGCTGATCGGCGTGCATCAGTCAACTGTGTGTCGGGATGTAAAACGGGCGACTGATGCGCTGTATCGCTGAGTGCCGGACTGGGTTGTTCAGCCAACGCAGCAAGAAGCTGAACACAAAACGATTTTTTTTTTTTTGCCATTTTTTTTTTTAAAGGAATGGATCCCCAACGCCATTGGTGCCATTGATGGCACTCAAATTAGAATCCAGGCACCCCATGTGGACGACTACCCCGAGCGAGAATATGTGAACAGAAAGAATTTACATTCTATCAGTGTGCAGGTAAGTGTAAAGAAAACAGAGAGAGAGAGGGATGTGTGTGTGTGTGTGTGTGTGTGTGTGTGTGTGTGTGTGTGTGTGTGTGTGTGTGTGTGTGTGTTTGCTTGCTTTTGTCTCAAAAGTTGTATTGGAGGAGGTATGGGGAGTGGTAAGTAATGACTGCAGTGTGTAATTTGGTATTTTGTGGAAGAGTGAGTTTTAGTTTGACAGAGTGAAAATCATATTGGATGAAAAAAAAAGAAAAATGTTACCAACTGTCGGTATACAGGTTGGTAGTTTAGATAGTGCGCATATAGAATGTGTAAGGTTTTTAGTGTGTCAATGTTGTAGGCTGTTGAATGTGTGCATTTGTGTATAGTTTGAAGACAGCAAAAAATACATCCGCACAAAACTGTATGCTTGTAGCGTAGCTGTCGTGTATAATGCACTATGATTGAATGACTGCAAACATACATGCAGACTGACCTCTGTATCACTGTTTTTATATCATTAGTGTGTTGTAGTACAGTGACGACGACATGCATTCAGTAACATTAACAGTAACATGCATTCATGGGTCTTATTCTCGTGATTTCTTAACTTGGCTGCAGGAGAGAGAGAGAGAGAGAGAGAGAGAGAGAGAGAGAGAGAGAGAGAGAGAGAGAAAGAGAGAGAGTTTCTTTACTTGGCTGCAGGAGAGAGAGAGAGAGAGAGAGAGAGAGAGAGAGAGAGAGAGAGAGAGAGAGAGAGAGAGAGAGAGAGAGAGAAGAAAGACAGACAGACAGACAGAGAGAGACAGGTGGCACATCACGATACAACATTTGAGGTGACTGTGTCAAACCGTTGGGGTCTTGGGACAAACAATTGACGCACCCTCAATTTTGAGAGTCTGACGTTGTCTGTGACCTTTACCTTGATCTTAATTGCTTTGACATATTTGGAGAGCTATAAACCAAACAACCTTCATACCTTCAGCTTCCTATGTTGACCGCTGCCGAGATATGGCTAAAAATAGACTTGGAAAAGGTGTATTTAAGCCACCCCCTCCTGTTTTCTTGCTTCTTAATGTATTTGCAGTATTGCCTTTTTCAGTGTAGATAGGGCTGTCTTTCATCTACCTTTGAGCTAAAAGTTGTTCTTAAATGATTATTCAAAACTTCGAAACTTCGATTTATTTGACATAACCCCCCCCCCCCCCCCCCCCCCGCCTCCCTCCCTGCAACGCCGCACGGCAGATATGTTCTTTGCCCGTTCCGCCCCCCCCCCCCCCCCCCTCCCCCCCCTCCCCCTGCCTTCCTTTACCCTCATATCTTAGCCCCACCTTTCTTCTGTCTCTCTCGCACCGATAGCTGACACGCACTGACATTCATTCAATAACTGTCTTTGTCTTCACACTGCTACATCACTACTGAAGTACTTTCCTCACTTTGGACACACACGCACGCACGCACGTCACGCACACAACCACACACACACCACCACACACACACACATACACATACGTGCACAGTGCACACACACACACACCATCACACACACACACACCACACACACACACACACACACACACACACTGAGTAGTTGACACACATGACATTTATAGTCACATGAAGTTATAGATTCTCTCTCTCTCTCTCTCTCCTCTCTCCTCTCTCTCTCTCACTCCTCCCCTCTCTCTCTCTCGTGTCTGTCTGTCTTCTGTCCTCTCTATCTCACACACACACACACACAACACACACACACACAACACACACACACACACATCTTGTTCCAATCTCTTGCCATTCATGTGGCACCCACCACACAAACTTTGACGCGACTCCGACTTTCCGTTCGGAAGTATCCTTGCGACAGACAGAAAAAAAATAAACAAACAAACCAAAAACAAAAAACAAACAAACAAGAAAAAACAGAACGCGACAGAATTTATAGGCCTACTTTGCCAGTGGAACTGGGCAAAGAAACAATTAAAAAATATATCGGACAAAACGGCCGACTAACATAGAACGGCCGTTTTGTCAACAGGCCGTTTTGTCCGGACAAAAAATTGACAGTCGGACAAAAACAGCCGGGTTTTAGCCGGCTGTTTTGTCCGAGGTTGGACAAAACGGCGGGTCGGACAAAACGGCCGGCTACACTTTTTCAAAAACATGTTGTATAACTTGTTGGACTTTAATTCTGTTGATTTTTCTTACTCAACACAGAAATGTCTGATAGAGAAGTTGTATTTGGCAGTGTGTTATCGATAACTTTTCACATTTATCTACTAGAGAAGTTTCACCTTCCCGTTTGATTTTGTTACACAGTTATCAATCTAGTGGACATAATTCTGAGAAACACCATTATGTGAACGTGACAGAGAGAGAGAGAGAGAGGAGAAGTGAGTGTGTGTGTGTGTGTGTGGTGCGTGTCCTGGGAGTTATCGAGTCAGGTATTTTGCCCAAAGAAAATGAATGGAGAAATCAGCCACACGTTTTAAACACGCTCCACACTGGCTGGATAAGCTGGTGACACTGGGTGCAGTAAGACTTGTGAACCACTACAGTAACACATAGCTATAGCACCCTTACCGCTGAATGCGCAGTCTTGGTCGTACTGTTTCTTAAACATAGCACCTTCCTATGATTTAGTCATTCTTAAATATTTGTAAAATACGTTTGGTTTTTTTTATTCTGTTGAGTTTTCTTACTTAACACCGAAGCATCTAACGGAATATTCGCATATTCACATCTAATTTTGTTACACAGTTATATATGTAGTCGACATAATTCTGAAGAACATCTATGGTGTGTGTGTGTGTGTGTGTGTGTGTGTGTGTGTGTGTGTGTGTGTGTGTCTGTGTGTGTGATGACTTTCATAAATTAAAGGCAGGTTTTTTGTTGTTGTTGTTGTTGTGTTGTTTGTTTGTGTTGAACAGAAACTTAATATATAAAGTATTTCATAGGGGATCTAACTCTGTGTTGTGGTGTCGATGCACAAGAATGCTTGCACTTGGTCAGAAGACATCCAAAAAGATGTGATTCATTTGATGTAAAATTTAAGTTAAACACGTAAAGCGTAAATCCAGTTCCACTGAATCAAACTAAGGACAACACCAGATTAAAGAGATTGCTCAAATAAAAAGCGTGATGTCATAAGGGCCTAAAGTATCATTATTGCTTTTTTTCAAAATTTTAAATTGATATGAAATCTGATCTTTTTCGGATTTTTGCCGGAGTGTTGCGTTGTGTGTGTGGTGTTGTGTGTGTGTGTGTGTGAAGGGTGAGAAGACGGATCGCCGTGAATACCTGCTTTCCTAAAACTCAACAAAGAGTTTGTTTCCCTGTTTAAATGATTTGTTTGTTTGTATATTTGTTGTTTTAAGGCAATATATAAACTATTCATTTTTTTATTTAATAAAAACATTGATTGGCTGATTTTCAAGTTTATAAGACATACAGGTGCAACAGAAATTTATAATTAGATATAATACAACAATTTGTAAGATTGCAGAAAAATGCTCTTTCAAACATTAACAAATATGTATATATAATTAAGGGAGCCTAATGTAGCACACTATGAGCGTTACTCGTTCCAAAGTATAATAGCATATTTTGAAATAATTTGTGACCGGCACCGAGAGTGCCTATTCTGAACGAAATTGAACTCGGATATCACCAAATGTTCGACCTTGTTGAATAAATACATAGAAAGAGGCATAAGATTAAGAGGACGTAGGGCTAGGCTAGCAGAGATCGAAAGATGGATAAGTGCGTCACACATAGGCAGAATAAGTTAACAAGTATGTTACGTTAAATCTGCCCCATCTGTGAAGTTGCTGGTCTGTGTTTACGTGAAGTTGTTGATGTATTATTTCACGCGGTGTGTGGATGTGTTGTTGAAAGCGGTAGTTGGGTTGTATTTGTCACTGTATGCACGTCATTATGTAAACAGTAGCCGTCTTATCATTTGCACTGTTTCCTTTTTAAAGAGCAAAGCAACATCCCCTTTTTTTCTTGACCCCATGCCCCACTCAGGCATTCCTGTTTTTTTTTTGTTTTTTTAGGCATTCTGTTAAGGGAGAAATTCCTCTGCCCCCTCCCCCTATACACCTTCATACCACCGGCCTGTTTTCTCCGTTCCTCTACCCCCCCCCCCCCCTTCTCCCTCCCAATCCACCTCTGGTCTCCCGTTCGAACTAAGAAAATAAACACAAAACAAAAAATGTAACGTATTTATCTTTTCAGTGACGACTGTAAGCCTACTATTTTAGAGAGAGAGAAGGGGAGGGGAGGGAATTCTTGACAAACGGTCCGTTTTTAATTCATAGGGTTTGTTTTTTTTGCGTGTGTGATGAAAAATGTGACCCCCCCCCCCCCCACCGGACTATCAGCATGAGACAATAACGATGTTAAACTGTTAATATGATGATAATAATGATAAAAACAACGTGGCTGGCTGGGAACTCGTGTTCACGTGAAAGGCTTTTGGATCAAGTTCATTCTATCTGATCGATCTATGATTGGTGATCTGAAATCAATTATCATTCCTGATAAGGGACGAGAATTGGGTAGTGAATTGGTTGGGTTCTCAACAGGAAGGACTTGGTACAATTTCTCTATGAGAATTATGTTAAAATTTTACTGCCACCCTGTCTCTAACTAGTGGTGGAAGGAGCAACTTTCCAGTACTAGTCATCGAAAGAAATTAACGTTTGTTCCAGGACTGTTAAATGCTCAATTGTGGCTCTGAGATAATTTTCATTAGGCTTGTACTCTTAAAAGTAATTGTATCTCCAAGAGATAGAATTAGAGAGAAGTTCAAACATTCAACTGATTAAAACAACAAAGAACTGACACAAGTTCAGTGCACTTCCACACATCAACTTTACTTGCCTACACCCAGTGCAGTAGTTAAAGTTTTATAATCATAGACATGTTCTCACTATTTCATCATTAAGTGGGGGAAAGCTCAGGATGAGTTGAATTGAAGTCCACTTGGATATTATAACTTAGCTAATAGTGGAGAGGATAGCTGACCTCTCTCTTGTGGCTGGTGACTGATCCTGCTGTGTAGACCTGTTGCTGTAGTGCTGGGCTGTGGTGTGTCTTCACAACCTGTCTTGCCCAGTGTCTGTAGCATAGGCCCAGTTTATGGTATAGCCCTGGTTTATGGTGTAGCCACAGTCTATGGCGTAACCACGGCCCCAGGTTTGCAATAAGAGAACCAGGTCTGTAGTAAAGTAGCTGAGAGTCTGGCTTGTCGAGTTCACACATTGGCCTCTATCTTTCAGAAGAGGTATGAGAACTCAGCCAACAAAGGATTACTGTATTGTAGAGTTTCTACTATACTGATCAATCTCCACGTTTGTTTGGAGGCTGAATGAGCTTACAAAAGGGTAGGAGACAGTAATACAATGCTAAACAGTTTCAGTCAAATAACTTCCATGTTTCTTATGAGTTAAATAACATTAACTTGAAATACATTTAGCCCCAAATACACATATGGTGTAGACTTAAAGTCATACACTACAAATCATTCCCACAATCACCAGTATTTATAAATCAACATGGCAGTTTTCACCTAGTACAGGCATTTTGTTTTTCTGATCAAAGTTTATCATTCATTTATCATCTTAACCAATAGAATTGCAGACTGGCAAAAATCAGATGGTACACAAAGAACAGTGGTCAGACTGTTAACACAGAATCATAACTATATGGTGATAGCTTTTACCATATGGTGGCATGCAAACTGCCACACAGAATACTCATTGATCATTTTGATAAACATCACCAGGTATTGGCACAAAGTTCCACTGCCAAAACACATGGCATACATATAATCAATGCATAGATTCGAAATGTAAAAACCTAGTTTCAACTTACATTTCTGGGAGAATCGGTAACTTGCAGACTGAGTCAAAGTGTGGAAGAGATAACCGTGCCTCTCTCCTGGCGTCTGTCTTGTTACTGAGTTCTGATCTACAGCTGGTCTTGACGAATCAGTGAGTATGCAACACTAGGTTTCTTCTCTTTGTATGCTAAAACTGTGTATTCTAGATCATTCCCTTGAGACAGGCAGTCACTCAAGGCATTGAGAGGAGAGAGGGGAATTGTCGGTCAATCCCCTCCCACAATCATGGATTTGACAATAACAAACCATGGAAACTGTATTTGCTTTGGATTGAAATCAAGTATGATAATTCATGTATGCATCTGTAGATGAATGCTAATTAGCCAAGCACTGGTGCCATTCCTTACACCATCCGCCAGCTGTGTGCATGATGCGTGACAGTCTGCGCATGATGCATGACAGTCGCATGCGAGTGGGTGAATATTAAGGGGGGGGGGGGGGGGGGGGGGGGGAGCAAGGAGAAGGAAGGAGGTTTGCAGGTTCCTGTGCCATTGTGTGAAGTGAGAGGGGCAGACGGGGTGGGGGGGGGGGGGGGGGGGGGAAGAGAAGAGACAGGCGACATTGTTGGGAGGCATGGTGAATTTTTCACAGTGTCATACAGGCACATTAGGGAGTGAGTGGGGAGGTTTGAAAGGGGAAGGAAGGTTAAGAGAGAGAATGACAACGCACTCACGGAGTAACCTAAACTTTTTTGATACAACTTGCAACATCAGGGCGAAAGGAAGGGGAGAATTGGGAGGGGGGGGGGGGGGGGGGGGGGGCAGTTGGTTAGATTTGAAATCTATTCTGCTGTTTGGGGTTTGTACAGTTTGTACAAGATGGGGTTTGGGACCGATTGGGTGGCTTTGTGAAGTGACTCGTCACACACATGCAGGCATTCCTGTTTAGGGAGAATTCCTCTCCCGTTCCCCCAACACACTCATACCACCTGGCTAATTCCTCCGTTTTTTGAATTAAGAAAATAAACACAATACAAAGAAACGAAAAAAATGTAACAGTATTCACTCTTTTCAGTGACGACTATAAGGACCTACTATTTTGAGAGAGAGAGAGAGAGAGAGAGAGAAGAGAGAGAGAGAGGGTTGTTGAATTCTTGACAAATGGTCTGTTTTTAATTCATAGGGTTTGTTTTTGTGTGTGTGATGAAAATAACACATGTTCTGAAAAGAAGGTTCTTGTGAATAACGTTGATTCAAAGAGAAAATTTGTAATGTATTCACATGGTTAAACATAATTTAAGACTGCAGGCTTGCAATTTTTTTCTCTCTGGAAGGTGGTTATAAGTGTATCCTGGAATCTAGAGAGGAAAAAATCTCTTCAATTTAGTACAAGAATTTGCAGAGGTGTGTGTGTGTGTGTGTGTGTGTGTGTGTGTGTGTGTGCGTGCGTGCGTGCGTGCGTGCGTGCGTGCGTTGCGTGCGTGGTGTGTGTTGTGTGTGTTTGTGTGTGTGTGTTAAGGGGAGAGAACGCTGTGTAGGCGTTGTTTTCCTTGTAGTTGATTCAGACTAAAGAGTTTGTTCCCCTGTTATTTTTGTTTGTTTGTTATGCCTTTTTAAAAAGTTATGCCAACAGCAAACTTTTCTTTAAGAGTTAACGAGAATAAACCATTGTTCAACTTGTTTAACTTTCTTTGGTGTTCCTTTGCGTACCCGCCATCTCATGTTTGTTACATATTTCTGTATTTCTCTGCGACTCGAAAGAGTTAACGAGAATTAATCATTTTTCATTGTTAATCTATTTTTTGTTTAAAGAGTAAACAAGTGGGGTATGTTTTGCTCCCATAAGGAAACCTAACACAGAGTAACTTTTATTCAAGACTGGCACAGCCTTTTAAACTTGAATAAAGTCAGACAAATACATAGACGAACAATCTAATAGTGGGGGAAAAACAAGCGCAGGCCAAACAAGCGTCTCTATTTGACGCCAGGAGCGCAGACACAACCAGCCGTGTCTCCCTGATGAGTCCCGATCCAGCGGGCGAAAGGCCTCGGAGCAGGCAATACAAATATATCTGCCTTCAAAAGGGATTGCGATGGTTCCCTTATGCAGCTAGAGAACAGTTTTCATATCTGTAACATTTTTTTTTTTTTAAAGATTTCATTTTCCCAGTTTCTCCATCTTCAAACTCCCCTCTCCCCTCCCCTCCCTCAAGTCCAAATCTTTGCCAGACAGTTCAGTTGTTGGCCTGCGCTTGTTTTTCCCCACTATTAGATTGTTCGTCTATGTATTTGTCTGACTTTATTCAAGTTTAAAAGGCTGTGCCAGTCTTGAATAAAAGTTACTCTGTGTTAGGTTTCCTTATGGGAGCAAAACATACCCCACTTGTTTATTCTTTATCGTTTACTTTTCCCCTACCTCATTTCTTTTCCCGATTTTATTTTTTGTTTGTCTGTAGTTTTAAGTAAAATTACCGAAGGTAAACACTTTAAAATATAAAAGTTAGACATGATGTAAAAAGAGAATTATGTTAATAACACGTTGTAAAATAGAAAATTTACAATATTTACCTAAAACAATATTTTTTCAAGACTGCAGATTATCATTTTTGTCTGAAATGTAGACATAAGCATATACCATGAGAAATCTATCTTGTTTGATTTTCTAGGTTTTCTGTCATGACCTGCCCTGGTTTGAAATGAGAAATCTATCCATTTTAGTTCTGTAACTCAGATAATTTTGAATGGCACAGTTATGTTGCCAAGTTACAGTCGGTAATTGAAAGGCCATTTACACGAACCAACAGTGCACGTTTCCTGTCAATTAAAACGGAAACAATACACATGTTCTGAAAGAAGGATGTTGTGAATAACGTTGATTAAAAAGAAGATTTGTAATATAGAGACATGGTTTAAACATAATTTAGGACAGAAGGATTACAATTTTCCCTCTAGATTGTAGTAATCAGCATATTTCGAAGTCTAGAGAGGAAAAATCTCCTCAATTTAGTATAAGAATTTGTGTGTGTGTGTGTTTTAAGGGGAGAGAACGCTCCTCCGAGCAGGCAATACAAATATATCTGCCTTCAATAGGGATTGCGATGGTTCCCTTATGCAGCTAGTGAAGAGTTTTCATATCTGTAATATGATTTCTTAATTTCATGTTCCAGTTTCTCCATCTTCAAACGTCCTGCACCCCCCCCCCCCCCTTCTTTAAGTCCATTACTTTGCCAAGTCATTACTATGAAGACAGTTCAGTTGTTGGCCTGCGCTTGTCCCTCCCCCCATTCCCCTCACTATTAGATTGTTCGTCTATGTATTTGTCTGACTTTATTCAAGTTACTCTGTGTTAGGCTTTCTTATGGGAGCAAATGTTACCCCACTTGTTCACTGTTTATTGTTTACTGTTCCCTGCCTCATTTCATTTCATTATGGTGATAAAGACAAATGTAACCTCGTGTTCTGAAAGGCGTTTAGATCAAATTCATTCTAGTTAAGAGGTGTATGACTGTTGACTCGAAACACCATAATCACTCTTTGTGATGTGAATTAAGTATAAGAATTTGTAGAGGTGTGTGTGTGTGTGTGTGTGTGTGCGGTGTCGTGCGTGTGTTTAGGGGAGAGAACGCTGTATATTGTGGTTTTCCTTACAGTTGAATTAGACTAAAAGAGTTTGTTCCCCTGAAAAATGGTTTTTGTTCTTTGTTTCTCGTTTGTTGTAGTGAAATTATTCAATGCAACGTTATTTAATATTACAAATAAATATGACATATATACCTTGTCTGATCAAACACAAAGTGTTAATCACAGCTTTATGAATGTAAAGTTTTGAAATATTTACATTGAAAAATATTTCTCAAGACTACACAACATTGAAAAAAGAAGATATGTTAGTTTTGAGCCCGTAATTCGAGTTGATAGAAGACTTGTCTTAAATAATTTTGGGTGGCACGTTTCAGTGCCATTGTTTCGAAACTACAATTTGTGCATGTATTCTTTTGGCTTGGAGAGCTAGATGCACACCGAATAAGATGATGTGTCTGTGTGTGACTAAACTGTTTTTTGTTTTCCATGATTTCGAAAAGTATGAATATGTGATCGTTTCATACACACGCAGTTTTAAGTAAAATATACTAGTGCAAACACTTAAAAATATAAAGTTAAGACATGATTAAAAAAAAATGATGTAAATAACACATTGTGAAATAGAAAATTTGCAATATTTGCGTATAACAATTAAAAAAAAAAATCAAGACTGCAGATTATTATTATTTTTGTTTTTCTGAAATGTAGGTATAAGTATATACCATGAGAAACCTATCCACTTTAATGGTACCATATGTTGCCAAGTTCCAGTCGGTAATTGAAAGGCCATTTACATGAACCAACACTGCATGTTTACTGTAAACTAAAATGTAAACAATATGCATGTTCAGAATCTAGAGAGGAAAAAATCTCTTCAGTTTAGTGGAGGGGGAGAGAGAGAATTTGCAGAGGTGTGTGCGCACCACAGACATAGAAAGTGTTTTAACATCCGTGACGCGCACGTGCGTTTTAAGGGGAGAGAACGCTGTGTATTCGTTGTTTTCAAGACATAGAAAAAGATAGAAAAAGATAGACTGCTCAAGAGAGACAATCTTCGAAGCCGCAGACCAAGAGTTAGGTCCCCTGCTTAGTGACCCCTTGGTACAGTTCTGCCATATGCTCAGCTGGCTGTAGCTCAGTAACTCGGAAGAGAACACGGCTCTACGGCGCCTGGACCTGGATTCTGCACGCGCGGTGTGTGTGTGTGTGTGAGTGTGTGTGTGTGTGTGTGTGGAAAAGAAATCGTACGTATTTGCTACAGCTGAGTTTCACAAAAAGATCTCATTGTTTTCGACAGAACCCAAGGCATTTGTGTGTGTGTGTGTGTGTGTGTGTGTGTGTGTGTGTGTGTGTGGGGCGTGCGTGCGTGCGTGCGTGCGTGCGTGCGTGTGTGTGTGTGAAAAGAATTCGTACATATTTGCTAAGCCGAGTTTCACAAAAAGATCTCATTATTTTCGACAGAAACCAAGGCATTGTGTGTGTGTGTGTGTGTGTGTGTGTGTGTGTGTGTGTGTGTGTGTGTGTGTGTGTGTGTGCATGTGTGTGTGTGCGTGTACGTGTGTGTGTGTGTTAAAAGAATTCGTACATATTTGCTACAGCTGAGTTTCACAAAAAGATCTCATTATTTTCGACAGAACCCAAGGCATTGTGTGTGTGTGTGTGTGTGTGTGAGCGCGCGTGCGCGCGCGCGGTGTGTGTGTGTGTGTGTGTGTGTATGCATGCATGTGTGTGTGTGTGTGTGTGTGTGTGTGTGTGTGTGTGTGTGTCGTGTGTGTGTGTGTGCATGCATGCATGTGTATGTGTGTGTGTGTGTGTGTGTGTGTGTGTGTGGTGTGTGTGTGTGTGTGTGTGTGTGCGTGTGTGTGCGCGAATGTGAGTGCACATGTGTGTGTGTGTGTGTGTGTGTGTGTGTGCGCACGTGTCTGTGTGCGTTTGTCCTGCCGCCACTCAGTTGCCTGTTTACCGGTAAAGTCTTGAACAGTCTTCAGCGGACAATACGCATACCCCCCCCTCTCTCTCTCTCTCTCTCTCTCTCTCTCTGTGTGCTTGCGTTCACTGTGTAGGCGGATACTGACATATATCAGAAAGCATACACGAGGACAGAGTCAAAGAGTCTGTCATGAGTTCATTGGTGCTTGAACAGTATCAGCTTTGAAACTTGTTTTCGGATTTTGATCCCTGTCTGCACATCAGTTTCTGCTTTTGCCAGATGGTGGAAGATGATTTTTGTGTAGCTGAATGAAATTGTCTTGATGAGCTTGAAGATATGATTTTCCTCCATAGAGGTGTCCAAGTCGTGGTCGCTCAGGGTGAAAAACACTTTGTTGTGAAGCTGTGAAAGAACTGCATATCCATGGAACTGTTTGCCATCCCACTGTACGTGTTTTCTGATCGACATCTCATCCAACATAAGGAGAGAACGGGGAAATACCAATCCTGGGCCACTTTCGTCCTCACCAGTTTTTGGGCGAAAGTGGCCTAAAAGCGGCATTTATTAGTTCTCTGACAAGTAAGACTTCCAATAACCAAAAAATAACGATTATCTACAAACAGACATACTGTGTAGGGTTATCCGTTTTAATACTAATTTACAAAACTTACTTGTCTTTTAAAACTAAGTTATATTTTGACATAAACCGCACACTTATTCTGACTAATTTCTACCTACAAAACTTTGCCACACAGACAGGCAGACACGAGGCTGAAACCTGATCACTTAATTTATGCTATGGCAGGGCTAGCGCAGACAAGCGACCCTCGTTCACACAGTGCACGGCTCGCTACAAACTGCGACCAAAAAATCAATAAAGCACACCTGACGGCCCGTTAACTGCAACATAAGCGAATGTTCTAGACTGTCACGTGTCATTGCCACTTCGGGGCCGCCACGTTAACAAGACCGGCTTCGCCATTGTTCACTGGATTACTTCGCAAGAAGGTTGTGTTTTAACTGTGCCTTAGCTGTCTGTCATTTTACATTGGAAGGCTGTGCTGTGCTGTGGTGCTTTTTCAGTGAGAAAGTGTTTAATTTAACAAGGCGAAATGTCACAAATGTCTGAAGATAGTATTTCTTCCGAATTAGGTAGAGAAATTCTTGAATCACAGGCTGCTCATCAAGAATTGTTAGATTATTCTAGGCAGGCAACTAGTTTAATTTTACCTGACATGGATCAAGCTTGCAATGTTCCATTACCACCTCCAACACCAACAGAATTGTGGACCGAAGAAGAAAAGAATGTACTTGAAGAGAACAGGCTATTTCATGAAGAAATGGCAAACATTGCTGAGAAGGCAAAAACAGTAGGCCCAATGAAACTACCAAAAAGGCCAAAACGAAAGCTGGAAGATTTATTCAAAGAAAAACAAGGAAGAAAGAAAAAGAGGGCGGTGCTTGATTCTCCAACAGATTTGCACAATTATCTTGTTGCAAATGAAGCTGACACCAGTACTGGCATATCAAGAAAAGCCTTTTTAGATTCTGTTCTTTTTGACTGCTCAGCAGGCGAAAATGAAATTATAGAAAAACTGCAAAAAGGGATTAGAAATCTAAAAAGACAGGACGCCCAAACAATAATGTTTCATATTCAGTTTGGTCGGTTTCTGTTTTTTGTGCAAAAACTGGCAGGAGAAAGAAAGAAAAGAAGGAAGAATGAAAGAAACGTGGGCACAATGGTTAAAAGAAAAAACAGGATATTCAGATGTTTACGTACGCAAGCTACGTACTCTTGCAAAAGTACTTCAACCATTTCCTCAGTTTTACAATATTGGTCTGCCAGTCAGTTTTATCATGAATAAACTGAAGCAAATTGAAAACATGCTACAGATTGTAGAATACAGAAACTACTGGTCAAAAGTTCCAAATATCCTGGCTGAACCTCAACTGTCACAGCCCTAGTCATACAATGTTTGTTTGTGTGGCGTTTTAGCAACAGTGCGCGCGACTGTAAGACCACTGCAGTCCTACCACTGACGTAAGATCTATTTTTAGATACCGCTCATGCAGGAGCGGTCGGGGTTGTTTAGAGTTGGCTGCTTTAGCAACAGTGCGCGCGACTGTAAGACCACTGCAGGCCTACCACTGACGTAAGATCTATTTTTAGATACCCCTCATGCAGGAGCGGTTGGGTTTGTTTAGAGTTGACTGCCTTGAATTTCCACCAAGCACTTCATGACTTTGTATATATTGCTGTGATTACTGGCTTCACTGCTTCGCTTCAACGTCCTGCTTCAACTTTTTTGCTGCCTTCAGGCGGCCACAGAATGTACTTTATTCAACTGTCTTGTTTATTAAATCAAGCTTTTGATAAATGCACTTGGTGGCTGCTTTGAATAATCTTCAGTTGACAGAGAGACGGCAGCCGTCTTGAATTTACGGCGCTTAAGCGCCAACCATAAAACCCTTTCCCATTTCCTATGCAAGCACTTCCCTATTTTTTAAATGTTTGTGCGTGTGTGCTGTTATTGTTGTTGTTTTGTTGTTTTACTGATAATAACTATATTATATTCTGAACATTCGTTTTGTATAAATAATTAAAGGTGCGCGCACACACACGCACGCACGTCCCCCCACCCCCACCCCACGCACGCACGTCCTCCCACCCACCCCCCTGTGTACACCACACACACTCCTACCCCCAAGTCGCCCCAAGTTCTTAATTAAGTTTTTAATTAAGTCACCCCAAGTTCTTAATTAAGTTTTTAATTAAGTTACTTCAAGTTCCTAATAAGTTCTTGATCAAGTAACTTCTAAGTTCTTGATTAAGTCACCTCAAGATCATAACTAAGTCATCCTTTAAGTACAACCAAGTTCTTATTAAGTTATCTTATAATTATCAAAAAAAATACAAGCTATGTTTTTATCTTAAATAGTAGATGTCTAATATAGTACACACACGCCTCAAAAAACGTGTCATCGTTGAGGATGTCTTGCTCAGCGTTCTCTGCATAGATCTTAATGAAGGTCTTACATCCGAAGCAACCGCATTGATTACAATTCTGGTCTATGGAAATGCCTTTTATAGACTCCATGTCTTTATTTATTGACACCATCATTTTATAATACGCCATGTTCTATTTTTATAAAAAATTTTAAAATTAAGTTCTTAAAATATTATTCCATCTGAAATGGATCAAAATGATCTTTTGTTGTTGGCGGTTTTGGCGTGCTGTTGTCTTTTTCTGCATTTAGTGGTTCAGATTTTTTTGATTGCTTTTGTTTTTGTTGCCATTGGTTATTATATTTTATAACCGTAATAACTGCCCCCAACAGCAGCAATGGCGCCAAAAATGGCAACAGTTTTAAGTTCAATATTCCATGAAGACTTTGGTGCTGTAGGTCTTGTATCACATGGAGTTTTTATAGCTGGCATTGAATCAACTTGTTCTGGCGTTGGCGGTGTTATGTTTTCATGATGAGTTATATTCTGTAACATTAATTTTTTTTGTCTGTTCCACTCTGCTAATTTTTTCCTGCTTTAACACGCCAGGATGAGGATGCTTTTCACTGGTCCCCACCTGGTTCAGTGTTTTCTGCTGATTTTCTGGCTTGGTTACTTTCTCCCCCTGATTCAATGTTTCCTGATTCTGATGATTTTCCAGCTCGTTCATTTGAAGGGAAACAAATCTATATGATTAAAAGTTATTAATCCCATGATTAATGGCGATAACAATGTTCCAAATCTATAGTATAAATCACACCCTAGAGACTCTAATGACTTTGTTAAAACTGGATCTTGCGTTAAATCATACGTAAGATCTTGTTCAGAATCAATGGGGGAAAAATCTACTGACTAGTTTAGTGTACAAACTAAGAACCGTTTGCCCCACACTTTTCACCATTCTGGGACCCCAGCTGCGCTTCATACCTGTTATGATACTTTAAAATGTCTTGTGGCGACATCTGTTGAATTGTTCAATGCTGAATTCAGTTCCGAGGAACTGTTTTGTTTTCCCACATGCTGCCAAAGAATCCCAGCCTTTCCTTTTTGGGCATAATAGCTAGATCATCAACTTGGTCATTCATATGTTCAGGAAGGTTTAGGCCGCCCTGTAGCTGTAGTAGATCATCGCTGTTCATGTTTTTTATTAAATTATAATTATTTTATTTTTAAAATGAGCACCGAAAAAACTGTTACCAACCTTGTATACCATTCTGTGTTATTGGAGGCCTAAGTGTAGGATACTCAATGCTTGGTAAAAGCTTGTTAAGAATTAAACCAGCAGATCTTGGCAAACTAGACTTTGAGGATTCAGCAAAGCTGATTGCTATCATTGCAGCTTCGGTTGCCACGAAGATTTTCTAGTCAAGCAAGGAATAATTCCAGACAGTATAAATATGTAAATAAAAAATACATTTATAAAAAATGGCTTCACTCGTAATGATGATAGGTGGCGCTGTGGTGAATGCGCTTGCTTTTAGCGGAAGTAATTTCGCATTTAGTAAACTACGGGATGACGGCGAGAGAAAAAGACATAACAAAGCTATGGAGCAACTAGCAGCTGCACAAGACGCCTATGAAAAGCAGAGACTTGAGCAGTTAGGTTTTATTAATGACACACTGAAAAAACAGGGGCATGCAGCTTACATATTTAAAGATGTTGATCAAGCATAAAACAATATTATCTAGTAACAGGCAAACCCGGGCCAGACATTGCCCCACCAAAATTCAGTGACTTTTATCAACCATCAGAAAAACAAAAGATGCAAGAAATCGCGTTTATTGCCTTTGGTATGACCGTCGTGTATTTTGTTGCACATAATATTGGCTGAATTTAAAAAATGAACAAAATCTATTATTCGCCCCAAAAGGGTATTGGAAGGGTATCACAGCAATACAAAAGCTAAGCCAAGCGGCAGGAGTCAGTGAACAAACAGCAAAGGAATGGTTATCTAAACAAGCAATTTGGCAAATTTTTTACCTGCCCCTAGACGAATACAGAGGCCGCACTTTGTTAATACAACTCCAAACGACACCATCAAATGGATCTTCTATATTACCCTCTGATACGATTAGACGAAAAAGATTTAAGTACGCACTCACAGTCATTGACATAGCTTCAAGATACAAAGATGCAGAACCATTAACGCAAAAGAGTGCTTCTGCTGTTGCTGTCGCTATACAATGATATACCAACGAGGCCCCTTAACTTTCCCTCGCATGATTCAAGTCGATGATGGAAAAGAATTTAAAGGCCAAGTGAATCAATTATTGTTAAACACAGAGTTACTATTAGAAGAGGCATTCCGGGAGTTCACAGATCACAGGCTTTAGTTGAAAACTTTAACAAACAGTTAGCCGAAAGACTTTTCTCCTACCAGTATCACAGAGAGCTTATTGACAACTCTCGCAACACAGAATGGGTTAGAAGACTGCCCTCAGTTTTGCGCGCAATGAATATGAAGAATTTAAAGGGCTAAAACAGTACAAGCAATCAAAAGAAAAACAATAAATGTTTTAAAAC
>CM031620.1:28627870-28655370 GCA_018398815.1 Conus ventricosus
ACCCCCCCCCCCCCTTAAATTTTTTTAAATTTTTTGTTATTTTTCTTTGGGGATTGGCTTCTGGAGAAAAATACGTCGCAAAACCAATCAACGGCTATAACGCGAGGGAAGGGGGGGAGAGCGCAAAAAGTTTAAAAGCCACCACTTTTGCCCCAAAAATCTTCTCGGGGTTAAGGTCTAGTAGCCACAACGGTTTTTGGGTTTAAAAAAAGAAAAAAAAGCGGGAAAAAAAAACCTACTTTGTTTTGGGTTTCTTAGGGAGAAATGTTCCCCTTTTTTTAGTTTTTGTTACTGTTCCCTCCCTCATTTCATTTCAATTATGGTGATAAAGACAAATGTAACCTGTGTTCTGAAAGGGTTTAGATAAAATTCATTCATTTAAGAGGTCATGACTGTAGACTCGAAACACCAAAATCAATCTTGGTGTGTGAATTAATATAAAATTTTGTGGTGTGGTGTGTGTGTTGTGTGTGGTGTGTGTGGGGTGTGTTTTTTTGTGTGTGGGTGTGTGTGTGGTGTGTGTGGCGGGTGTGTTTGGGGAGGAAACGCTGTAATTGTGGTTTTTTTTCAGTTGAATTAGACAAAAAGAGTTTGCCCCCCTGAAAAGGGTTTTTGTTCTTTGTTGTTGTTTTTTTTTGGAAATTTTTCAAGCAAAATTTATTTAATATTACAAAAAAACATGACATTAACCTTGTCTGATCAAAAAAAAAGTGTTAATCACGTTTAGGAATGTAAAGTTTTGAAATATTTACATTGAAAAAATTTCTAAAGACTACCAACTTTGAAAAAAGAAGATATGTTTTTTTGACCCCGAAATTCGGTTTGATAAAAGCTTGTCTTAAATAATTTGGGGGTGGCACGTTTCGTGCCTTTTTTTCGAAACTACAATTTTGTTTGTTTTTTTTTGGCTTGGAGAGCTAGTGCACCCCAAATAAGTGTGTCGGTGTGACAAAACTGATTTTTGTTTTCCTGATTCGAAAGTATGAAAATTTTTTGAGTTTCATACACACGCAGTTTAAAAAAAATACCCAAATGTAAAAAACTTAAAAAAATTTCCCGGTAAAGTAAGAATGATTAAAAAAAATTGATGTAAATAACACATTGTAAATAGAAAAATTTGCAATATTTGCTTATAAAATTAAAAAAAAATTTAAGATGAAAATTATTTATTTTTTGTTTTTTTGAAAAGTAGGGATAAGTTATACCATGAGAAACCTATCCCCTTTTTGGTACCATTGTTTTTCCAATTCCAGTCGGTAATTTAAAGGCCTTTACTGAACCAACCTGACGTTTTACTGTAAACTAAAATGTAAACAATATGCTGTTCAGAATCTAGGAGGGAAAAAAAACCTTTAATTTTTTTGAGGGGGGGGAGAGATTTTGAGAGGTGTTGCGGGACGCGCAGTGGTTTTTAAGGGGGAAACGCGGTATTGTTGTTTTTCCCTTTTAGTTCATTCAGATTCAAAAGGGAAACAAGGGGGTAAGTTTTTCTCCCCTAAAATAACCTACACAGAGTAATTTTTTCAAGCTGCCAGCCTTTTTTAAAAGGAATAAAATCGGCAAAAAACATACCCAAAAATCAAATAGGGGGGGGAAAAAAAAAAGGCCCAAAAAAAGAACTGTCTTCATAGTAATGCTTGGCAAAGATTTTGGCTTAAGGAGGGGAGGTGGGGGGGGGGGGGGGGGGGGGGGGGGGAGTTGAAGATGGGGAAACTGGGAACATGAAATTAAGAAAATTTCATTTCCATTCAGATTAAAGAGTTTGTTCCCCTGTTTTTGTTTGTTTCGCAATTTAAGAATTTATATTATCAGCCATTTTTTTTTTATCAACAAAAGACATAACGTCAGCACAGGTTTATAACTTGAACTGTGTAAACTACAAATATAAAATTAAAATATTTACGTAAAAAAAACATTTTTTCAAGACTACTTGAAAAAGTACACTTATACTTGTGAGCCTTTTTCCATACACTATACCCTACGTCCTTAAGAATATAAAATTTTGAATGGCACACGATGTTGCCAGATTCCAATCAACATTGACAGCTGTGTACACGAATTTGTGGATGCTCTATGCTTAAATATTAGGTGTCGGGTAGCATCACTGAACACGAATATTGATGCGAGTCGAGTAGGCCTAGGCCTACTTAAAAACTGACACAAATAGGCTGGGTACTGTCTTGAGAATTTTTAACGAGTTCAGACTCGATAAAATTCTTGAAATAATCCAACTTGACTCTTCTGGTTAATTTTGTTTGTCACATTTTTGTGTAAAGATGAAGTCTAATCTCTCTTTGATTTAACCGACTGCAGTGCCTGCGTGTGGAGAACTACGTGCCTATGCTGTTTAGCTTAAACCTCGTAGGCCTAGACTTAGAAAAAGCATGTTTGTCACTTAGAAAACCTAGAGAACGTTTTTGGCTGGCACAAATTAAGTGGCAAATATTGAACTGCTTTACATATGGTCGAACTCGTGTATTCTCTCACATTGAGGCAGGAAGCTGTCCCAATGGGAAAGAATGGACAACAAGGAAATATTATAAGAAAGGCATGTGTGTCCAACGGCTGTGTGGGGGTAACTCTGTTGTGCATAATGTGATGTTTCACTATAATAATTATTAGATATTCCCTGTGTGTGACACTGCTTCACGTAGCTGCATGGTGTTTCCCTAAGGTGTGTGTGGATGTTTGACCACGTGGTGTTTCACTAAGTTGTGTGTGTTTGCTGCCTGTTTCCCTGTCTGTCATCACGTTTACAAAACAAAACCCACACAAGTCGAGAAACCACCTGGATTCATTTTTCTACTGCTGGGAATCCTTCTAGTTGATTTCATCTTGTGCATCATTTAAGTTTAACATCTCTTGATCGTGAGATAAAAAAACAAACACACACAATGATTTGTTGAAAGCTTTCTTATGTGCTTTTACGTTGGGAAACCGGTAACATCCATGTACTGTGCTACAAGGCTCACCGCCTATTATTCTTGAGAGAAAAAAAGGGTAGATTTAGAAGGACCCCCCCCCCCCCCCCAAAACTTTTCATGATTATTTAACAACACAACAGGCAATAGTAATGATAAAACTAACTATAAAACGACAACGATGGAATGAATAGTAAAGCTGACGATCATAGTGATAAAGACAAGTGTAATCTCGTGAAAGGCGTTTAGATCAAATTCGTTCTAATTCAGAGATCATGACTGGTGACTCGAAAACCATAATAACGCCCTGTCATGTGTTGATAAATTTGCCCTTTAGGTTTCAGTAAATTTTAGATAACAGTTAAGTTGCCAAGTTCCAATCAATATTCACAGCCATGTATGCGATGTGTACGGTGCTCATGTGCGTATGTGAGTATCACTGCACACCAAAAATTGATACGATTTGATTATGTATAGACTGGCGCAATTAGGGTAGATTGTTTTGAGAATCTTTTTTTGAGTCTGAAAATCGATGCTCCTGTCTATTTCATGTGCTATATTTTTGTATGAAAATGAAATCTAATCTTTCTTTAATTTTGGCGCATGCAGCGCGCGCGCGCGTGCGTGCGTGCGCGTGTGTGTGTGAAATAACTCCGTGCATAAAAAAAATATGCGGTTTTCTTTACAGTGGATTTAGAAAAAAAGAAGAGTTTTGTTCCCTATCCACCTATTTTGTTTGTATTTTTTTCTTCGTCGTCTTGATAAAAACTTGCATGTAACAACTGTTAGATTTGTACTTAAAAAAATTCAATGTATGTATTTGATGAAAAAGAGAACTTTGTAGCAAACCTGTTTAATAATAATAATAATAAAAAAGAGTAAAATATTATGATAAAGAAACATGTCCAAGGCTGCCGGTACTGGATGATCCTGGAGTCTTTTAGCCAGGGTACAACAAAACCAACAACAAACATATTGAAAAACGTATTAGTCTAAATAACGTCGAACGGCATGCATGTTCAGAAATCGTACGTGTCTTTGGATGGCACAACACCAGCTCCGTTAGTTTCTGCTGTCTTTTATAGTAATTCATGTTGAATTGAACCGATCTCAGGATAGTGTGCTAAGCTCGCTCGTCGCGTTTCACCCCGGCCTAACGATGCCTGTTGCTCTTCAGCACATCACTGCAGTACTCCATGGACGGCGATAACAACCAGATGGAGAACAGCTGTGACGCCTACATGATGACCTTCTATAGTGCTCAGAACACGGCCTTGTGAGACTGTGTAGACCAAAGGTACCTAAGCTGTAAGAACATAGAACTTTTTAACTTCCATGCACTACTGTTGTATTGCTAGGATTAGTACTCTGTCTGCCCTCACTCAAGCTAACATATAGCCAAACTTAAAGGCAAAAAACCATTAACATACCTTTACATTTACAAACACCTGAATAACGGAATCGGCATCACAGCCTTCACCACACACTCTCTGCAGGGAAGAAATGGTTCTCGGGCCAGAACGCTGGGAGCATCAACGAGAGCTTTCGAGAAACTCTTTTGTGGCCTGAGTCACGACGGATCCACTAAAAGCGTGTTCAATGTCTAAGATCTGGCTTCGCTGGGCTGCTCTTGAACTGACATTCTTTTTTTATTTTATTTTTTTATTTTTATTTTTTTAATTGAACTGACATTCTATCCCACACGGCCCGACAGCCAACGGGGCCGACCTTCATGTAGTGGCTGGATCTGGAGGAGTGCAAAGAACACTCATCACGACAGACCCTTCAGACTCGGACCTAGGGCAAAATCCAGCATGTGTGCACTCTGTCACCAGCGACTCCCACCTGCAGATATCTACCTCTCTAGAATCTCAAGTCCATCTCAGCAAAGACACCACCAACTCCATGGCCTCCAAGGGCTGTCCCCTCGGACTATAATTACTCTTCCAGACCAGCCATGGTCAAAAGAAGCTCCTTAGCAAAAGCGACACCAATAACGATGTGGCTAAAGTCCAATGGCTGTCTCTTCTAAACCAGTCTGCCCAGACAGCCATAGGCAAATTGTCTGCTGAGTGACCAGCCTCTTAACTGGCATTCTGAACTACAGCTAGGTTACCCCTCACTGTGATCCTATCCCACGTTCGCGGGAATAACCACTGCAAACTCTCTGTTCTCAAAAGTTGGGCAAAGTCATACCCTTTACATTTCACTAGGTCGTGTTGTGTTTTGCTTCCTGTTTTTGTGTCTGTCATTACGTTCACAAAACAAAATCAACACAAATAGATTACCAATAACCACCCTAATCCATCTTCCTAATGCGGGTGGTATGCATGACGGCGCTTATTCGAGGTTAGCGGGAAATACTCCCTATTCGAAAAGAATAGGGGCAGAAATGGGGATGCATGAAGCCGAATAGGCTGCTCCTAAAACATTATCCGGGAGTAACTTTATGTGGTCTTGTCCGGCCCGAATAAGGATCGAAGACACGGAGCAAAAATGGCGGCCATCATCTTTTATCGAAGGAGAAACAGACGAAATCTGCGCAGAAATAGGATTTTTTAGAGACAGGACGCACCCTTTTGAAAAATTTGATGACATTGATCTATATCGAAAGTTTAGATTTCGGAGGAATGACATCATCGAAATCACAGCTGAAAATTAATTACAGCCGACGTTGAAGTCGCGAATCGACTTGGATCTCTTCAACCGCTGTTGCAAGTGATGACAACGCCGAGGTTTTATGCAAGTGGCACGTTTTAAGACCTCTGTGGCGAGCTGATCGGCGTGCATCAGTCAACTGTGTGCCGGGATGTAAAACGGGCGACTGATGCGCTGTATCGCTGAGTGCAGGACTGGGTTGTTCAGCCAACGCAGCAAGAAGCTGGACACAAAACGATTTTTTTTTTCATTTTTTTTTTTTTAAAGGAATGGATCCCAACGCCATTGGTGCATTGATGGCACTCAAAATTAGAATCCAGGCACCCCGTGTGGAGACTACCCGAGCGGAGATATGTGACAGAAAAGGAATTTACATTCTATCAGTGTGCAGGATACGTGTAAGAAGACAGAGAGAGGAGAGGGGATGTGTGTGTGTGTGGGTGTGTGTGTGTGTGTGTGTGAGTGTGTGTGTGTGTGTGTGTGTGTGTGTGTGTGTGTTTGCTTGTTTGTCTCAAAAGTTGTATTAGGGGAGGTTATGGGGAGTGGTTATGTTAATGACTGCGTGTGTAATTTTGTGTTTTGTGGAGAGTGTGTTTTAGTTTGACAGTGAGAAATCTCCATTTTGGATTAAAAAAATGATTTGTTTACCAAACTGTCGGTATTCTGGTTGGTTAGTTTTAGATAGTGCGCATTTAGAATGTGTAAGGTTTTTTTTTAGTGTGTCAATGTTGTAGGCTGTTGAATGTGGGGACGTTGCATTAGTGTATAGTTTGAAGACAGCAAAAAATTCATTCCGCACAAAACTGTTTGCTGTAGCGTAGCTGTCGTGTATAATGCACTTATGATTGTATGACTGCAAACATAATGCAGACGACATATGTATCACTGTTTTTCATATCTTTAGTGTGATTGTAGTTACTGTGACGACGAATGCATTCAGTAAATTAACAGGAACATGCATTCATGGTCTTATTCTGTGATTTCTTTACTTGCTGCTGGAGGTGAGATGAGAGGGAGGAGAAAGACGGAGAAAAGAGCAGTGAGATTTCTTTACTTGGTGCAGGAGAGAGAGAAGTGAGAAGAGGAGACGAGAGAGGAGAGAGAGAAGAGGCTGAGAGGAGAGAGAGAACGAAGAGACGAGAGAGAGAGAAGAGAGAAAGACAGCAGACAGACAGACGACAGAAAGACAGATCAGACAGACAGAAGACAGGGGACGACAGACAGAGACAGGTGGCACATCACGATCAAATTTGAGGTGTCTGTGTCAATACCGTTGGAGGTCTAGGGACAAACAATTGAACGCACCTCATTTTGAGAGTCTGACGTTGTCTGTGGACCTTTACCTTATCTTAATTTGCTTTGACCAATTTGGAGAGGCTTTAAACTAACAACCTTCATACCTTCAGCTTCCTATGTTGACCGCTGCCCGAGTTTGGCTAAAATAGACTTGGACATAGTGTATTTAAGCCACCCTCCTGTTTTCTGCTTCTTAATTGTATTGGCAGTTATTGCTTTTTCAGTGTAGATTAGGGCTGTTCTTCATCTTACTTTTGAGCCTTAAAGTTGTTCTTGAAGTGATATTTCAAACTTCGAAACATTCGATTTATTTGAATAAAACCCCTCCCCGCCTCCCTCCCCCCCCCCCCCCCCCCCCCCCCCCCCCCACCCCCCCCCCCCCCCCCCCCCCCCACTCCCCTGCAACGTCCTTCACTAGCAACGCTCCCCCCCGCACGGCAGATATGTTCTTTTGCGTTCCCCCCCCCCACCCCCCCCCCCCCCCCCCCCCCCCCCCGCTTCCCCCCCCCCCCACCCCCCCTAGCTCCTACCCCTGCCGTCCTTTACCCTCATATCTTAGCCCCACCTTCTCTCTGTCTCTCTCCGCACCGAGTAGCTGACACGCACTGACATTCATTAATACTGTTCTTTGTTCTTTCACACTGCTACTTCATACTGAAATTACTTTCCTCACTTTTGGGAATCACACACACACTGCCAACACACACACACACCACACACACACACACACACTCACACCACACACACAACACAACACACCCACACATACACACACACACTACATACCTGCACAGTGCACACCACCACACACACACTCACACTCAACACTCACAAACACACACCACACACACACACACTACTGAGTCGTTGACATCATTGACATTTATAAGTCACATGAAGTTTGATTCTCTCTCTATCTCTCTCTTCTTCTCTCTCTCTCCTCTCTCTCTCTCTCTCTCTCTGGTGTCTGCTGTCTGTCGCTCTCTATCTCACACACCACACACACACACATCACACCACACTCACACACACACACACACTCACACACACACACACACATACATCTTGTTCCATTCTCTTGCCATCTTTCATGTGCACACCACCACACAAACTTTGACGCGACTCCGACTTTCCGTTAGGATGATATCTTGAGACAGACAGATAAAAATAAACAAAACAAACAAAAAAACAAACAAACAAGAAAAAAAAACAAGAAAAAAACAGAACGCGCGCCGATTTTTACTTCTTTGCCAGTGGATCTCGGCAAAGAACGAAAAAATATATTGGACAAAACGGCCGCTAAACATAGACGGCCGTTTTGGTATCCATCCAGGCCGTTTTGTCGACAAAAAATTGACAGTCGGACAAACGCCGGGTTTTAGCCGGCCGTTTTGTCCGACGGCCGTTTTGTCCGAGGTTGGACAAACGGCCAGGGGTCTCGGACAAAAGGGGAGGCTACATTTTTCAAATCATGTGTATAACTTGAATTCTGTGATTTTTTTCTTACTCATCTCAGGAATGTCTGATGGAGAGAAGTTGTATTTGGCAGTGGTGTTATTCGATATACTTTTCACATTGATCTACTGAGATGTTTCACCTTTCCCGTTTGATTTTGTTACACAGTATCAATCTAGTGGGACAAAATTCTGAGAAACACCATTTGTGAACGTGACACAGAGACAGAGAGAGAGAGTGTGTGTAGTGTGTGTGTGTGGAGTTATCGAGTGCTGGTATTTTGCCAAAGAAAATGAACTGGTGGGAATCTGCACACGTTTTAACTCGCTCAACACTGGCCTGGATAGCAGGTGACACTGGGATGCAGTAAGACTTGTGAAACCACACAGTAATAATTCACATAGCTCTAGAACCCTACGCTGAATGCGCATGTTGTGCTTCGTATGTTTCTTTAAACATAGCACTTCCCTATGTTTTAGTTTTTCTTATAAATATTTGTTAAATACGTTTTTTTTTTTTTTATTCTGTTGTTTTTCTTAATTAACACCGATGCATCTAACGGAATATTAGCATATTCACATCTAGTTTGTTAACAGTTATATATGTAGTCGACATAAGTCTGAAGAAAATTATGGTGTTGTGTGTGTGTTGTGTGTGTGTGTTGTGTGTGTGTTTTGTGTGTGTTGGTGTGTGTGTGTGTGTTGTGTTGTGTGTGGTGTGTGTGTTAGGACTTTCATAAATTAAAGGAGGTATTTTGTTGTTGTTGTTGTTGTTGTTTTTGTTTTGTGTGAACAGAGACTTATTATATAAAGTATTTATAGGGGATCTAACTCTGTGTGGTGGGTGTCGATGCACAGAAATGCTTTGCACTTGTCAGAAGGAAGTCCAAAAAGATGTGATTCTTTTGATGTAAATTTAAAGTTAAAACACGTTAATTTAATGAGTAAATCCAGTTCCACTGAATCAATACTAGACAAACCAGATTTAGAGTTTGCTCATTTAAAAAGCGTGATGTCATAAGGGCATAAAGTGTCATTAGTTGTTTTTTTCAAATTTTAATTGAATTTGAAATCTGATCTTTCTCGGATTTTTGCGCTTGTGTGTGTGTGTGTGTGTGCGTGTGTTATGTGTGTGTGTGTGTGTGTGTGTGTGATGTGTGTGTGTGTGGTGTTTGTGTGTGTAGTGTGTGGGTGTGTGTGCGTGCGTGCGAGTGTGCGCGCGCGCGCGCCCGTGTGTGTGTGTGTGTGGTGTGTGTGTGTGTGTGTGTGTGTGTGATGGCGAGAGAAAGAGATCGCCGTGAATACTGTGTTTCCTAGATTCAACAATAGAGTTTGTTCCCCTGTTTATATTGATTTGTTGGTTGTATATTTCTTGTTTTAAGGCATTATAATAAATTTATTCTTTTTTTTTATTTAATAAAAAACATGCAATGGCTTATTTCAAGTTTTATTAGACATAAAGTGCCAACATGAAATTTTACAATTAGATATAATACACAGTTTGTTTGATCGGCAGTAAAAAATTGCTCTTTCAAACATTATACAAATATGTTTATATATTATAAGGGAGCCTAATGTTAGCACTCTTTGAGCGTTACTCGTTCCTAAAGGTCTAATAGCACATTTTAAAATAATTTGTGTCGGCCCGAGAGTGCCTACTTCTGAAACGAAATTTGAACTGGACTTCACCAAATGTTTGACTTGTTGAATGAATAAATAGAATGAGGATTTAAGATTTAGAGGATGTAGGGCTAGGCTAGCAGAGATCGGAAAGATGGATAAGTGCGTCAACACAGGCAGAATAAGTTAACAAGTTTGTTACGTAAATCTGCCCCATCTGGAAGTTGAATTTCGCTGACTTTGTCGTTTCGAAATGTTATCTGTCTGTGTGGTTTACGGAAGTTGTATGATGTATTATTTCACTCGAGTGTGTGGTTGTGTTGTTGTAAGCGAATAGTTGGGTTGTATTTGTACTGTGTGCACGTCATAATGAAAACAGTTGCGTATTATCATTCTGCACTGTTTTCCTTTTATAAAGTGCAATGCAATACTTCCCCTTTTTTTCTGGACCCTTGCCCCACTCAGGCTTCCTGTTAAGGGTGATATTCTCTGCCCCTCCCCCGATACACTTTCATTCCACCGGCCTGTTTTCTCCGTTCCACTTAACCACCCCTCCCCCCCCCCCCCCCCTACCACCCCCCCCCCCCCCCCCCACCCCCCACCCCCCCCCCCCCCCCTTGTCCACTCCCATCCCATCTCTGGTCTCCCGTTCGAACTAGAAAAATAAACCACAATACAAAAACAAAAAAGTATAAGTATTTACTCCTTTCAGTGTACGATGCTGTAAAGCCCTACTATTTTAGAGAGAGGGAGGGGGGTGGGAAAATTCATTGAAATCGGTCTTTTTAATTATGGGTTTGTTTTTGTGCGTGTGTGATGAAAATGTGATTTTTCCCCCATGACTATCAGCATGTGAAAACAATAAAACGATGTTATACTGTTAATTGTGATAATAGTGATAAAAACAAGTGGCTGGCTGGGTACTGTGTTTCACGTGAAAGGCTTTGGATTCAAGTTCATTTTACTTAAGAGAATCTATGATTGGTGATTGAAATACAATTATCATTCCTTGGTTAAGGGACGAGAATTGGGAGTGAAGTGAATTGGTGGGTTCTCAACGGAAGGACTTGGTGCAATTTCTCTTTGAGAATTCTTGTTAAAATTTTACTGCCACCCTGTCTCTATCTAGTGGTGGTAAGGGAGCAACTTTCCCAGTACTAGTCTTCGAAGAAATTAACGTTTGTTCCCTGGACTTTTAAAATGCTCATTGTGGCTCTGGATAGGTTTCATTAGCTTGTACTCTTATAAGTAATTGTTTCTCCAAGAGATTGAATTAGAGTGAAGTTCAAACATCAATATGATTGAACAACATAGAAACTGACACAAGTTCAGTGCTCTTTCCACACATCACCTTTACTTGCCCCTTAACCCAGTGCTGTAGTTAAAAGTTTTTATAATCATGGACATGTTCTCATATTTCATCATTAAGGTGAGGGAAAGCTAAGGTGAGTTGATTTGGAGTCCACGGGTTATTTTAAACTTGCTAATTGTGGAGAGGAGATAGCTTGACCTCTTTCTGTGGCTGGTGTCTGATCCTGCTGTGTAGACTGTTGCTGTAGTGCGGGATGTGGTGTGTCTTCACATCCTGTCTGGCCCCAGTGTCTGTAGTGTAGTCCAGTTATGGTGTAGCCCTGGTTATGGTGTAGCCAAGGTCCTTTGGCGTAACCAGGGTCCCAGGTCGCAATAAGAGAACCTGAGTCTTGTAGTAGAAGTAGCTGTGAGTTCGGTTTGTCGAGTTCACACATTGGCCCTCTTATTTTCTGATGAGGTATGAGAAAAACCTCAGCCAAACAAAGGATTTCTGTATTGTAGGGTTTCTATATACTGATCAATCTCACGTTTGTCTGGAGGCTGTATGAGCTTACAAAAGGTAGGACAAGTAATTACAATGCCTATACTGTTTCAGTCAATAACTTTCCATGTTTCTTATGAGTAAAATAAACATTAACTTTGAAATACATTAGCCCAAGTACACATATGGTGTAGACTTAATGTCATACAACTACAAATAATTTCGACAATCTCCAGTATTTATAAATAAACTTAGCAGGTTTTCCCTAGTACAGGATACTGTTTTTCTGATCTAAGTTTATCATTCATTTATCATCTTAAACCATAGAATTGCTGTACAGGCAAAATTATGATGGAACACAATGAACAGTGGTCAGATGTTAAACAGTATAATAACTAGATTGTGATAGCTTTTACCATATGGTGGCATGCAAACTGCCACACAGGAATACTCATTGATCATTTTGATAAACGTCAACCAGGTATTGGAAAAGTTTACCACTGCCAAACACATGGCTACATATAATCAATGCATAGATTCGAAATGTAAAAAACCTAGTTTAAACTTACAGTTCTGGGAGAATCGGTAACTTGCAGCAGACTGAGTCAAAGTGTGAGGAAGAGATTACCCGTGCCTCTCTCCTGGCGTCTGTCTTGTTTACTTAGTTTTGATCTACAGCTGGTTTGAGGAATCATGTGATGTATGCAAACACTAGGTTTCTTCTCTTTGTCATGCTAAAACTGTGTATTCTAGATATTCCCTGAGACAGGCAGTTCACTCAAGGCATTTGAGAGAGAGAGAGGGGGAAATTGTCGGTTCTACTCCTCCCCAAAATCATGGATTTGACCAATAACAAAAAACCATGGAAACTGTATTTGCTTTGGATTGAAATCAACGTATGATAATTCAGTGTGTATGCATCTGTAGTTGAATGTAATTAGCATGCACTGGTGCTATCCTTACACTATCCACCAGCTGTGTGATGATGCGTGGACAGTCTGCGCCATGATGCATGACAGTCCGCCGTGCGAGTGGGTGATATTAAGGATGGGGGGGGGGGGGGGGGGGGGGGTGGGGGAGCAGGGGGGGGGAGCCAGGAGAAGGAAGGAGGTTTGCAGGTTCTGTGCCATTGTGTTGAAGTGAGAGGTCCAGACGGGGAGGGGGGGGGGGGGGGGGAAGAGTAGAGACAGGCGACGACATTGTATGAGCATGGTGAATTTTTAACTTGTGTCATACAGGAATTTGGATGTGAGGACGGGTGTTTTGAAAGGCGAAGGAGGTTAAGGGAGGAGAATGACACGCAACTCACGGAGTAGTAGTAACGTAAAACTTTTTTTGATACAACTTGCACTCAGGGACGATAGGAAGGGAGAATTGGGAGGGGGGGCGGGGGGGGGGGGGGCGGCAGTTGTGTATTGTTAGAAATCTATTCTGCTGTTGGGGTTTGTACAGTTTGTACAAGATGGGGTTTGGGACCGTTGGGTGGCTTTGTGATAGTGATTCGTCACACACATGCAGGCATTCTAGTTTAGGAGAGTTTTCCTCTCCCCGTTCCCCCAACACATCATACCACCTGGCTAATTCCTCCGTTTTTGAATTAAGAAAATAAAACAATAAAAGAAACGATAAAAAAATGTAACTTGTATTCATCTTTTCAGTGAAGCACTTTAAGGACCTACTATTTTGAGAGAGGAGAGAGAGAGTGAGAGAGAGGTTGAGAGAGAGTGAGGGGGGAGTGAGAGTGAGAGAGGGTGTTGGAATATTTCTTGACAAATGGTCTGTTTTTAATTCTTTGGGTTTGTTTTTATTGTGTGGGTGATGAAAATAAACAATGTTCTGAAATGAAGGTTCTTGTGAAAATATCGTGATTCAAAAGAGAAAAATGTGTACTGTATTCACATGGTTTTTAACATAATTTAAGACTGCTGGCTTGCCAATTTTTTTTCTCTGAAGGTGGTTATAAGTGTATATGGAATTAGAGAGGAAAAATCTCTTCAAGTTAGTACAAGAATTGGCAGAGGTGTGTGTTGTGTGTGGTGTGTGTGTGTGTTGTGTGTGTGTGTGTGTGTGTGTGCGTGCGTGCGTGCGTGCATGGCGTGGTGGCTGTGCGTGGTGCGTGTGTGTGTGTGTGTGTGTGTTGTGTGTGTGTGTGTGTGTGTGTGTGTGTGTGTGTGTGTGTTACTCGGGAAGAGAACGCTCTGTAGGCGTTGTTTTCTTGTAGTTGATTCAGACTAAAGAGTTTGTTCCCCTGTTATTTTTGTTTGTTTGTTTTGTTTTTGCCGTTTTAAATAGTTATGCCAACTAGCAAACTTTTTCTTTAAGAGTTAACGAGAATTAACCATTGTTCAATTCTTGTCAAACTTTCTTTGGTGTTCCGTTGCGTAACCGCCTTTCTCATGGTTCGTTACATATTTCTGTATTTCTCTGCGACTCGAAAGAGGCTATGAGAATATTTTTTCTTCATTGGTTATCGATTTTTTGTTTGTCTGATAGTTGTCAGTAAAAATGACCGAGGTAACACTTTAAATATAAAAAGTTAGAACATGAGAATAATAAAGAGAATTATGTTAAATAACACGTTGTAAATAGCCTAGAAATTTTTACAATATTTACGTAAACACTTATTTTTCAAGACCTTGCAGATTATCATTTTTGTCTGATATGTAGACATAAGCATATATCAATGAGTAATCAATCTTGTTTGACTTTTCTTTTAGGTTTTCTGTCTTGACCTGGACCTGGTTTGAAATGAGATATCTATCCATTCGTTTTCTGTAACCTCAGATATTTTGAATGGCACAGTTATGTTGCCACAGTTTACAGTCGGTCATTGAAAGGCCATTCATTACAAGAAAACCAACAGTTGACGTTTCCTGTGTCAATTTAATACGGAAAAAATACAATTGTGCTGAAAAGTAGGATGTTGTGAATAACGTTGTGAATTAATATAGAAGATATGTATTATAGAGTCATGGGTTAAAATAATTTAGGACAGAAGGATTACAATTTCCCCTAGATTGTAGTAATCAGCATATTTTCGAAGTCTAGAGAGGGAAAAATCTCCTCAATTTAGTATAAGGAATTTGTGTGTAGTGTGTTTTAAGGGGGAGAGAAGAGAGTACGCTCTCCGAGCAGGCAATAAAATTTATCTGCCTTCAAAAGGGATTGCGATGGTTCCTTATGCAGCTCTTGTGAAGGTGTCATTTCTGTTAATATGTTTTTATTAATTTCTTGTTCCCAGTTTTATCCAACTTCCAATCGTTCTGACCCCCCCCCCCCACCCTCTTTAAGTCCATTATTTTCCATGTCATTAATATGAAGACAGTTCAGTGGTTGGACTGCGCTTGTCCCCCCCCCCCCACCCCCTCACTATTAGATTAGTTCGTCTATGTATTTGTCTGCTTTTATTCAAGTTTAAAAGGTTAAGTGTGGATGCATGTTCGAATGGCACTTTGTACAAGGTCCATGAGGATATAATTCTGAGGAGTTTTATTCTGGAAGATAAAAGGATAAGCAGACAAATAAATCAATGGGATTAAATATGTTCTTACTTTGCAATGGGATTAATGACTTCAAGAAAGGAAGATGTCTTTTGAATTACTGAGGAATATATAGTAGCATATATTTCGTCAGAATACTCATCCTACCCCATTAAACAAGAAAAACTTTTTAGGGCAAGCTTGGGGTTATTCAGTATGGCTGGCAGTGAATCATGTTAACAAATAAATTATGGAGGTTGCAATTCTATTTAATAATTATTTTCGCGTACAACGTATTTAAGGGTTGTAAGGGACCCCAATGGGGACAGTATTCTTTTTTTTAGATGTGGAGTTTTCTCAAGAAACGATTCAACTGTGGGTCAATGTAATTTGGGCTATTGCAGGAGATAACCTGGACTTTTTTTAATGCGTTAAGTGTAAACTTGACAGTCTGTAATAATATCTTGATCTTGGGAGGAGACAGGAATGTTGTGCCAGATGGGAAATTGATTCAAGGAAACTATTATAGTACTCCATATTAGCCCTAGATCGCTGTAAAGATATTGGATTTAATCTGCTCACCTGGAATTGATTGATGTTGTGTTCAGAAACTTTTATTAAACCCTATATAAGATAATATTCTTGGCGCATATTTTCATACCATTATAACAAGGCAGGTTAGTTTATTTTCTGTATCAGAAAGTCTGTTGTCGGATGTCTCAGTAGATCTAAAATAGGTCTCAGTTTCCGTTCAGATCTTCAGTGTTGATATAAGTCTTAGAGCAAGAAGTGAGGAGAGAGATTGGACAGTACTGGAAATATAACATTTCTTTTTTAAGAGACAAGAAAATTGTAGTTGAAAAAAAGAGTCATTTCAGAAGAGTTAAAAAGAATAGCTTACAGTCTACAACTTTCAGTATATTAATGTTGGGGGAAGTGATATGCTACAGTTTACAATTTCAGCTAAAAACTTTTTTTGTGAAATGGTGTTGCTAAAAATAGAGATAAAAACAATTAGCCCTATTCATGCTATAGAAAAAAAATGATTTTAAAAAAGGGTAAAGGAACTTGATACAAAGATTATCAAACTGGAGTTAAATGTGAAGAAGTGATTTAGGAGAACTAGAACATTGAAATTGGAACTGAGAGACTACGGGGAAAAGAAAATAGAGGGAATTATTGTTAGATCAAGAGTAAAGTGGATTTCGCGAAGGGGATATGAGATACCTAGTAAATACTTTTGCAGCTAGGACAAATAGGATAAATTTTGTGATCGCTCTATGTGTTTTCTTGATAGAGTTGATGGTAATATTATATCGATCTAAAGTGTATCCTAAAAGAGGTTGAAACATTTTATGAACAACTATTTACAGAACAGAAAGGCAAGGAACGTAGTTTTAATGGTATAATAATGGATGCTAACTATTTTACACAAGAAGTAAGTGATCGGACGGAAAGGTCCATTGACTATTAATACGATAGGAGGTGCTGGCCTAATAATATATGATAAAAAACAACAAGAGCCTGGATCTGATGGTTTTTTTTACTGTTGATTTTATAATTCTTCTTGCAGTATTGGCACCTTTCTTGTTCTGATCTTGAACGATGGTTTGATATACAGAGTATGTCAGTATACACAGAGGACAGGTTGTCATTGATTTGTATTCCTAGGGGATAAGCCAAACTGTATTTGAGAATTGGAGACCAATTTATTTTTTTCTCTGTTAAATACGGATACAAAATAGCATCAGCCTCAATTGCTATTTGTATCAAATGTAGTCTTACCAAAAATAGTTCATGAGGACCAAAAGGGTTTCATGGGTGGAAGATACATTGGAGAGAAGTTAGGAAAAATCTATGATGTACTTAAATATTACGAGGAGAAAGCACCCCAGGTCTTTTTCTTAGTGTTTGATTTGAAAAGGCAATTTGATAGCATCTCTTGGACCTTCTTGAATAAAGCGCTTGAAGTTTTCAATTTCGGCCCAGATATTATAAGGTGGAATTGATCTCCCTTTTTGCAAGGTCATGAGTCCTGTGTTTCTGTTAATGGGACAATATTCAAAATGGTTTCCAGTCAGTCGTGAGTGCGGCTGGGGGATCCGTTGTCTTCTTACCTATACCTGTCGGCGCAAGAGTTACTGTCGCTTCTTATTTAGACAAAATATTGATTTAAAAGGTTGTCATGGTGGAGGGGGGTCAAGAGGATCCTCCTGTCGCAATTCGCAGATGATACCAACTATATGTTGGATGGTACAGAAAAGCGTTCAATGAATACCATAAGGTATTGAGGACTTTTTGCCCAAATGTTTCTGGTTTAAGAAATTAATCATGTAAAAAAAAAATGTCGTGTGGTTTTTTGGAAAAGTATGAAGATTCAAACATGAGATATATGCGTGATGAAAATTTCGTGGAAATCCTGGAATTTTTTGAATATAGGGTATATACAGTTTTGTGTGGACATCTGAAGAATAACGGATATAAATTTTGAAGGGCAAATTGAATGACATTAAATGGGGTTTGGGTAGATGGAGTAAGAGAGACCTTTCTCCCTTAGGTAAGATAACAGTATTGAAAACAGTGGTTTGTCTTTATACTAAACTTATCTTTTGATAAATCTACTGAATCCTCCGGTAAATTTTGTTAAAGAATACCAGACAGCTTTATTCTCCTTCTTATGTGAGCAATAATAAACCAGCCACCGTTAAAAAGGAGTATAGTGTGCTAACCTGATGTTGATGGTGGATTTAAAGATGGTTTGATTTACTGCTTATATTACTTAATTTAAATGTAATCCTGGCTTACAACGGCTAAAACTTATGAAGGAAGTCTGCAATCTTTTGTGCTATGCCTTATTTCTAATTTTGTAATATTTCGTCAAAAACTGGGAGAAGTATTTGTACATGTCATGTTTGAAAAGTTGTAAGAATTTGTTTTGGGACGACGTGCTTGAAACACTGCTGCAACATCTGTACATGAATTGCCCCACGGAAGCTGCAGACTTTTTGGCTGAGGGCTTTTACATACAACAATCATATACTAAGAGACAGGCATGGTAGTATGCATTAATGAATGGGTTAGGAAAATATTTTATTTATTCACCAATGTTTGTTTTAAATGCTAATAAATTCCTTTCCTTTAGAGAATTTAAGGAACTTTATCAAATATCAGGCGAAACTAGCTTTCTTCTCTATAATGGCATTATCAATGCCCATCTTGAATACAGCAGAAATGTTAGAATTGAGATTGATCTAGGTGTAGTGTAGAAGATAATAAAACTTGGAAAGTAATCAATGGAGGACGCGCAAGAGTGTCAGGAAATGCTTACAAGAATCAGAGGTTCATCCTACTCAGCATTAAAATGGGACGAAATCCTATAACCATCTAAATTGGTTTGAACTTTTCAAACAGTTCATAAGTGTCATTGATAATTGAAAACTAAGATGGTTACAGGTGAGTATATACATCGCCTCTTTAATACAAGGATATATCTGTATGACTGTAAAAAATTGTAGAGGATCCCTGTATGTAAATCTGTATAATGAATACCAAACCGATTATAATTATTATGGGGCGTAGTGTTTGTCAAAAGTTTTGGATCGATTCTTAAACCGTATGTTGTTCAAGTGATGTCAGCATTGGGGTGTCTGACATTTTCAGAAACATGATTGTAATTTGGCTGTTAATGAGGAGTAAACAGACTTTGGCCTTAATTATATCCATGCTGGCAAAAATTTTTACCTTTTTAAGGTTTACTTGCAAAAATGCAGTGCCCAGTAGTGTATACTAGGCTTTCTTGGGGTTTTGAACAGAGATATACAGATCTTAGGTTACATGCACTTTTTGGAAGGACATTTGCATCTCTTTAGAGAACTGTGGGCATTATATTTCAAACATTAGTTTCATTGCATTAAGCTTTTCTTCTGTAAATTGGAGTGCAAGCCTCTGGTGGTGATACCTATGCTGGGGCGGATTGGTTGCTTGTACTGTTTGGTCTTTATCCAAAAGAAAAGACTAATGACTGTAACTGTGAAGCAAAACTCAAAATGCATTTATTTTTAGCACCATCCATATAAACAATATATTATAGGTGTAGAAGTTTCATTTGAAATTTCTTTCAATGTGCCCACCAATTTAACAATGAGAATGATACACATTTGTGTATGTTGTGTGCGAGTGTGTGTCTTTTTGTTAGTGTCTTTTTGTTGTTAATTAGATTGTGACTGAGTACTTTTTTTGTGTATGGTTTGAACTTTTGAAATTACTTTATCTAAAATATCTATGTGTGTGTTTGTGTGTATGGATCTAAAATTATATGTGTCGTTGTTGTGTATATATATGTTTGTGTTTGAGTGTGTGTTGGGTATATTATTATGTGTGTTATGTGTGTATATTTAGAATTTGTGTATATATGTATATGTTTTTAATATTTATATATATATATATATATATATATATATTTATATGTTTTTTTCGGTATATGTGTTATGTAGGTATATGTATCTTGTATAAATGTTTTGTACGTGTGTAGTATACAATGTTTGTGTGTGGTACTGTAGGTGTCTTAAGTTTTGTATAAAAAATATGTATATATGTGTGTTGTATGTAGGTATATCTATAATGTGTGTGTGTGTGTGTATTATGTGTGATGTATGAATTACGCTTGATATATAGTGTGTGTTGTAATGGTATGTATATACTTTGATTTGTTTTCTTTGTGTGTTGTTGTTTTTTTTCTGTTTCTGCTTGTCCTTTTTGTCCAATATAATAGTTCGTATTAAAAATATATAACAAAAAACCCTTCATAGAGCAGCATATGAAAACATACATGTATACTATACGAAAACTGTATTTTCTTATTCACTCTCAGATCAATTGTTTGTAAAGGTATGAAATTCTTTATTCAGTCTTAGACAAATTAAGCAGTTCCATAACATTATTAACGGCACAATTTATTCGATACAAATTTGAATTATATATTTTTATGTTACATCATAAGCCAATGTTTTAAACAAATGTATGTTGTAGACAGTGGACTGAATGTGGTGGATTTCTTGATTGTTTCATACGATTTATCATGTGTCATAGACATGTTCATGATTGATCTGATGAAGGGATTAAAAGATTTATTTAAAAAAAAAAAAAAGTTAAGGCTTTGCCCTGCTTGAATAAAAGTTTCTCTGGTTAGGCTTTCTTATGGGAGCAAATCGTTACCCCACTTGTTTAATGTTTATTGTTTATGTTCCATGCCTCATTTCATTTCCAATTATGGTGATTAAAGACCAAATGTAACCTAGTGTTCTGAAGGCGTTTAGATCAAATTCATTCTAGTTTATAAGAGGGGTTCTATGACTGTTGAACTCGAAACACCATAATCACTCTGTGTGGATGTGATTAAGTATAAGAATTGTAGCGGAGGTGTGTGTGTGTGTGGTGTGTGTGTGGTGTGTGTGTGTGTGTGTGTGTTGTGTGTGCGTGCGTGCGTTGCGTGCGTGCGGGCGTGCGTGCGTGCGTGTGTTAGGGGAGAGAACGCTGTATATTGTGGTTTTCCTTACAGTTGAATTAGACTAAAAGAGTTTGTTCCCCTGAAAAATGATTTTTTTCTTTGTTTGTCGTTTATTTTAGTGAAATTATTCAATGCAAACGTTATTTAATAGTACAAATAAAATATGACATATATACCTTGTCTGTTCAAAAACAAAGTGTTAATCGCAGCTTTATGAATGTAAAGTTTTGAAATATTTACATTGAAATATATTTCTCAAGACTACACATAACATTGAAAAAAGAAGATATGTTAGTTTTGAGCCCGTAATTCGAGTTGATTGCACCCTCAACTCGAGTCTAATAATTTTGGGTGGCATGTTTCAGTGCCATTGTTTCGAAACTACAATTTGTGCATGTATTTTTTGGCTTGGAGAGCTAGATGCACACCGAATAAGATGCGTCTGTGTGTGACTAAACTGTTTTTTGTTTTCCATGATTTCGAAAAGTATGAATATGTGATCGTTTCATACACACGCAGTTTTAAGTAAAATACCTAGTGTAAAACTTAAAAATATAAAGTTGAGACATGATTAAAAAAAAAAAGATGTAAATAACACATTGTGAAATAGAAAATTTGCAATATTTGCGTATAACAATTAAAAAAAAAATCAAGACTGCAGATTATTATTATTTTTTGTTTTTCTGAAATGTATTTATAAGTATATACCATGAGAAACCTATCCACTTTAATGGTACCATATGTTGCCAAGTTCCAGTCGGTAATTGAAAGGCCATTTACATGAACCAACACTGCACGTTTACTGTAAACTAAAATGTAAACAATATGCATGTTCAGAATCTGGAGAGGAAAAAATCTCTTCAATTTAGTGGAGGGGGAGAGAGAGAGAATTTGCAGAGGTGTGTGCGCACGCGCACGTGCGTTTTAAGGGGAGAGAACGCTGTGTATTCGTTGTTTTCCTTATAGTTCATTCAGATTCAAGAGTAAACAAGTGGGGTAACGTTTGCTCCCATAAGATAACCTAACACGAGTAACTTTTATTCAAGACTGGCACAGCCTTTTAAACTTGAATAAAGTCGGACAAATACATAGACGAACAATCTAATAGTGGGGGGAAAAAGCGCAGGCCAACAACTGAACTGTCTTCATAGTAATGACTTGGCAAAGATTTGGACTTAAGGAGGAGGAGGGGGGGGGGGGGGGGGGGGGGGGGGGGGGAGTTTGAAGATGGAGAAACTGGGAACATGAAATAAGAAAATTTCATTTCCAATTCAGATTAAAGAGTTTGTTCCCCTGTTATTTGTTTATTTCGCAATTTTAAGAATTATATTATCAGCCATTTTTTTTTATCAACAAAAAACATAACGTCAGCACAGTTTATAACTTGAACTGTGTAAACTACAAATATAAAAATTAAAATATATACATAAAAAAACATTTTTTCAAGACTACTTGAAAAAGTACACTTATACTGTGAGCCTTTTTCCATACACTATACCCTACGTCCTTAGAATATAAATTTTGAATGGCACACGATGTTGCCAGATTCCAATCAACATTGACAGCTGTGTACACGAATTTGTTGGATGCTCTATGCTTAAATATTAGGGTCGGGTAGCATCACTGAACACGAATATTGATGCGAGTCGAGTAGGCCTAGGCCTACTTAAAAACTGACACAAATAGGCTGTACTGTCTTGAGAATTTTTAACGAGTTCAGACTCGATAAAAATTCTTGAAATAATCCAACTTGACTCTTCTGGTTAATTTTGTTTGTCACATTTTTGTGTAAAGATGAAGTCTAATCTCTATTTGATTTTACCGACTGTAGTGCCTGCGTGTGAGAACTACGTGCCTACGCTGTTTAGCTTAAACCTCGTAGGCCTAGACTTAGAAAAACATGTTTGTCACTTAGAAAACCTAGAGAACGTTTTCGGCTGGCACAATTAAGTGGCAAATATTGAACTGCTATTACATATGGTCGAATTCGTGTATTCTCTCACATTGAGGCAGGCAAGCTGTCCCAAATGGGAAAGAAATGGACAACAAGGAAATATTATAAGAAAGGTGTGTGTGTCCAACGGCTGTGTGGGTAACTCTTTGTGCATAAATGTGATGTTTCACATAATAATTATTAGACTATTCCCTGTGTGTGACACTGCTTCACGTAGCTGTGTGATGTTTCTCAAGGGTGGCGTGTGTGGATGTTTGACCACGTGGTGTTTCACTAAGTTGTGTGTATTTGCTTCCTGTTTCCCTGCTGTCATCACGTTTACAAAACAAAACAACACAAGTCGAGAAACCACCTGGATTCATTTTTCTACTGCTGGGAATCCTTCTAGTTGATTTCATCTTGTGCATCATTTAAGTTTAACATCTCTTGATCGTGAGATAAAAACAAACAAACACACACAATGATTTGTTGAAAGCTTTCTTATGTGCTTTTACGTTGGGAAACCGGTAGCATCCATGTACTGTGCTACAGGCTCACCGCCTATTATTGTTGAAGAGAAAAAAGGGTAGATTTAGAAGGAAAAAAACCCAAACTTTCATGATTATTTAACAACACAACAGGCAATAGTAATGATAAACTAACTATAAAACGACAACGATGGAATGAATATAAAGCTGACATAAAAGTGAAAAGACAAGTGAAATCCGTGAAAGCTTAGATAAAATTTCCCGTTCTAATTCAAGATCATGACTGGTGCCCTCGAAAACACCAAAATAACCCCTTTCCCCCATGGGGTTTGAAAAATTTGCCCTTTAGGTTTCAGAAAATTTTTAGATAACAGTAAGTTCCCAATTCCCAAAAATTTTCACAGCCATGTATGCGAGTGAACGGGCCCGTGCGTTTGAGTTCACTAAACACCAAAAATTGATACATTTGATTTTTTTAAAGCCGGGCCAAATTGGGGTAGATTTTTTTGGGAAAAATCTTTTTTTGGGTTTCGAAAATCGATCCCTTGCCTATTCTTTGGCAAAAATTTTGTAGAAAATGAAATCAAATCTTTCTTTTTTTTGGCCCCCATGCAGCGCGCGGGGCCCCGTGGTCGTCCCGGTGTGTTGGGGGAAATAACCCGGCAAAAAAAAATAGTTTTTTTTCTTTACAGGGTTTTAAAAAAAAAAGAAGGTTTTGTTCCCCAATCCACCTATTTTTTGAAATTTTTTTCTTCGTCTTGAAAAACCTTGCATGTAAAAAACCTGTTGGGTTTTAAAAATTTAAAAAAAATTAAATGTATGTATTTGATAAAAAAAGAACTTTTTAAAAACCCCGTTTAATAATAATAAAAATTAAAAAAGAGAAAAAAATTTTAATAAAAAAAAAACATGCCCCAAGCTGCCGGTATTTGGGATGACCCGGATTTTTTTACCAGGTACAACAAAACCAACAACAAACATTTTAGAAAAACAATTAGTCAAAATAACGTCGAAGGGCCCTGCTTTTTCAAAAATCTTTCGTGTTTTTGGAGGGCAAAACACACTCCTTTAAATTTTTCTGCTGTTTTTTATAATAATTCATAGTTTGAATTAAACCGACTCGGGAAAAGGGGTGCAAAACTCGCTCTCCTTTTCACCCCGGCCAACGATCCTGTTCCCTTTTCCCGCAACACAGCGGGAACCCCAGGGGACGGCATAACAACCAATGGAGAACAGCTGTGACGCCTACATAACCCCCTTTCTATATGCTCAGAACAGGGGCCTTGTAGACTGGGGAAAAACCAAAAAGGAAAACCTAAGTTTAAAAGAACATAAAAATTTTTTAAAACTTCCATGCACTACTGTTGTATTGCTGGGATAGTATTTCGTCTGCCCTAAACTAAAGCTAACAAATACCCCAAACTTAAAGGAAAAAACCTTTAAACATCCCTTTTCCCATTTACAAACCCCCTAAAATAAGGGAATGGCATCACACCCTTTTCACCACACACTTTTCTGCTCGGGGAAAAAGGCCCGGACCCCAAAAAAAAAAAAACCTAGAAAACAACAAAGTTTTGGGGGGAAAACCCCCGGGTCCCCTGAGTAAAACAGGATCCACTAAAAGCGGTTCAATTTCTAAAAACTGGCTTCGCGGGGCGCCTTGAACTGAAAATTTTTTTTTTTATTTTTTTTTTTTATTTTTTTTTTTTTAATTGAACTGACATTCTACCCCACAGGGGGCCCGACACCCAAAAGGGGGCCGCCCTTCCCAATTTTAAGTGGCTGGTCGGGAGGAGGGGCAAAGAACACATCACACAGCCCTTTCCCGACTCCAGACCTAGGACAAAATCCAGCATGTGGGGAAACCCCCGTCACCACGAAATCCCACCTGCAGATATTTTACCCTCAAGAATCCCCAAGGGCCATCTCAGCAAAGACACCCCCCAAAACTCCAGGGCCTCCAAGGCTTCCCCTCGGACTATAATTATTTCCTTCCAACCAGTCATGTCAAAAAGAAGCTCAAGACCCCTTTAAGGCAAAAGCGACACCAAAAAACATGTGGCAAAAGTCCAATGGCCTGTCTCTTCAAAACCCAAACGCCCAGACCACCATAGGCAAATTGTCTGTGAGGGGACACCTCTTAACGGGCATCTGAACACCAGCTGGGTTACCCCTCACTGTGATCCTACCCCCCAAACCCTTTTCCCCGGGAAAAACCCATTTGAAAAACTCTCTTGTTTTTCCAAAATTTGGGCAAAGTCAAAACCCTTTCCCATTTCCCTAGGCGTGTGTTTTGCTTCCTGTTTTTGTTCTGTCATTACTTCAAAAAAACAAAAAAACCCCAATATCTGATTTCCAAAAAAAAAAACCCGCAAAAACAAAAAAAAGCTAAAGGGTTTGGGGGGAAAATTTTTAAATTGGCCCCAAAATTGACAGAGGGAAAGCGAGAATTCAACTGTTTTTGATTCATTAAAAACCCGGGCATGTGTGAAAATGTCCAGCAATATGTCTTTTGTGTAAAAATCCAAGGTCACGTGACAAAAACCCGCTTTAAGTCCAAAAAACCCATTGTTTTCCACCAAAAAGCGTTGACAACTGCTTTAAAACCTGCGGGTCATTGAGTTTAAACCCGGGGGTTGATGCGTTTTTCCCTTTGGCCCCACCACCCACACTGGGGCAAAGGGCCGGCCGGGGAAGTTTTAGCCGCTGTTGCTGGTCGGGGGACGCAGGATCCAAAAACCCCTGCCAAGTTTTACCCCCCCAAAAAAGTTCTAATTGGTTTTAAAAGGGGCGAGGGCTGGCCCCGGAACACATTGACGTTGTTAAGCTTTAAGAAAAAAGCTGGGGGGGCCCGGCGGTGGGGTGGCTTCATTGTCCCTTTTTGGAAAAGTCCCGTTTGGGGGGGTTGCGCAAAAAAAGGATCGACATGGGGGTTTTAAACACCTGGTTAAAGTAGCGCAGAAAATTACACCCCGTCCGCACCAAAGGGCCAATTTCTGAAAGATGACTGGCCTATACGTTGGGTTAAAAGCCAATTGCACCCCATATCCTAACGTTTTGGGCCTCCCCCGGGGGTTTCCCTCTACCACACAGGGGTCAGCATAGCTTCACAAATTACGCCAAATTTTGACACGACCCACCATGTCCCAAAACAAAAAAGGGGGTCTCAACTGAGAAAGTATGCTCCCTAAATGCGCCTGCGCCCCTTTTATTTGGGCTTGTGCCCACTGGCCCGCCTGTCCTGCTGGTGTCTTGGGGTCCGTACCCGAAACCCCTGTGAGAACGCCTACATCCAGCCCCCATTCTCCGAAGATGCCGCCCATAGTGTTTTAGGCCCGATTTTTTTGCTGGAAAATTCCCAGGCACCTGTCCCAAAAAATTTGAGGGGTGTTTGCCGCCCGTCCCCAAATGGGTTCGAACCAAAATGGCGATCCTCTCTTTGGGGGTGAAACCCCCCGGGCGGCCCCGGGGCCCGGGGGCGATCAATTTATGGGGACCAGTGACTCCAAGCGGTTCTGCCCACGAAAAAAAAAAGAAAAAGGTTTGGGGAAATGACGTTAAAGATGTTGGCGACCTCCTGGGATCCCCACCAGCCCCCCAAAATGGGGCCCCCGGGGACGATTGGGGTTTCCCTGCCCGGGAGTCTTGGATCTCGGGAGCGCTCGAAAGGCCCAAATCTTTTCCGAACCTTGTACGAGGGGTTTTAAAAAAAGGCCCTTTTCAGCCTGCGACTTGTCGCTGGTTTAAATTTTCTCGCAGGGGGTGGGACGTGCCCACATGCAGCAACCCGTTAGCCATTTTTGTTACCCCCAAGCCGGGGAAGGGAAAGTGTTGCTACAAACAAATTTTTTTACTGCACGGATTTTTGGGAAAAACCAAAAAAAACTTCCCCAATGGTTTAAAATTGTATATTCAACCCCTTTTTAAAACCCCAAAAAAAAAGCCTTTTTCAAATTTTTCCCCGGGGGGGGGGTGGGGGTTTATTTTAATTACCAAAAACCCCCCTAAAAACCATCTTCCTAATCGGGGGGTATGCATGAAAGGCGCTTAAATTCCCGGGGTTTGTTGGGGAATTTCTCCCCCATTCAAAAAAAGGGGGAAAATGGGGGGTGCTGAAGCCGAAAAAGGGGCCCTAAAACTTATCCGGGGGTAACTTTTTTGTGGGCTTTTTTCCCGCCCGAAAAGGAACGAAACACGGACAAAAATGGCGGGCCCTCAAACCCTTTTTTCGAAGAGAAACAGACGAAATCTCGCAAAAAAGGATTTTTTTAGAGGCCCGGGCGCACCCTTTTGAAAAATTTGATGACATTGATCTATATCGAAAGTTGAGATTTCGGAGGAATGACATCATCG
>CM031620.1:28660370-28680046 GCA_018398815.1 Conus ventricosus
CTGGCTGGCACAAATTAAACGCGAAAGATTGAACTGTCCAATAAGCCAGTACACTCGATTAGATGTTGTAAAAACTCAAGACTTCTCTAACATTGAGGCAGGCAAGCTATCCCTAATGAAAAAAAAAAATTGCAGGACAAGTAAATATTTACACCACAAGTATCACACACCTTAAGCCTGGTTTGTTCTACGTTTCATTTTGCGAATCTTGATAGGGAGGGGGATAGGGAGATTTACAACTTCTTTCCAGTCAGATGACATGGCATGTTACTTCACGTGATGGGAAAATGTTGAAGCCAACATGAACAACACGGCAAAACAGGGCACAAAGCAAAGCCGTACTTTCTATTAACCACAACGTACAGCACATGTTAGACAACTTTCAACAAAACAGCTTTTTCTTTTCTTTCCAAAGATCTTACGATGTTAAACTGAAATGATGCACAAAATGAAATTGACCAGAAGGATGCACACAGCGGAAGATGGATTAGGTGGTTATTGTAATCTGCTTGTGCTGATTTTTTTGTTTTTGTTTGTGTGTGTGTGGTGTGTGTGTGTGTGTGTGAACTTAATGACAGACACAAAAACAGCAGCAAACACACACAACCTTGTGAAACACCACGTGGTCAAACATCCACACACACCTTAGGGAAACACCACGTGGTCAAACATCCACACACACCTTAGGAAACACCATACAGCTACGTGAAGCAGTCACACACAGTGAATAGTGAAATATCACATTTATGCACTACAGAATTACCCCTACACCGCCATTGGACACACATCTCTTTCTTATATATATATAATATATAAATATATAGACAATGGTATAAATACCAGCAGAGATTTTAAAAAAAATGCTCAACCGGACTGGGAGCAACATTGTTAAAAGATAAGGTCTAAAACTATCTACAGCGCTGTTTCATGCAATGCAATCATCAGGATCCTGATGATTGCATTGCATGAAACAGCGCTGTAGATAGTTTAGACCTTATCTTTTAACAAATATATATATATATAATAATATATATATATATTATATAATATTATTTCCTGATTGTCCATTCTTTCCATTAGGGACACAGCTTTGCCTGCCTCAATGTGAGAGCATACATGAGTTTGACAATTAAAAAAAAAATTATATAATAAGCGCACTGGCTTATAGGTCAATTCATATTTGCCACTTAATTTGTGCCAGCCAAAAACGGTCCTCTAGGTGACAAAAATGTCTATTTTTCTAAATCTAGGCCTACTATGCCGTGGGCTAAACAGTGAGGCACGGAGTTCTCGCACACATGCACTGCAGTCGGTTTAAAATTAATCAAAGAGAGATGATTAGACTTCATCTTTACACAAAAATGTAATTTACAAAATAAACCAGAAGAGTCAAGTTGGATTGTTTTCAAAATTTTTATCGAGTCTGAACTCGTTGAAAATTCTCGAAACAGTACGAGTCTATTTGTGGCCTAGGCGACTCTTATTACAATATTCGTGTTCAGCGATGCTCCCCAACCTCTGATATAAGCCTAGCCTAGTCTAATACACAATAGCCTAGTCAATGCTCATTGGAATTGGCATCATCGTATGCCACACAAAATTCTTCTAGTCTGAAAGTCAACATGTATAGATGAAGCTCACATTTATAAATGTTTTTTTTAAAAAAGTAATCCGCTATCTTGAAAAAAATGTTTTTTTTATGTAAATATTCTAATTTCTCTAATTTCTACATGTCATAATACAGTTCAAAATTTAAAACTTGTACAACACTCTGTTTTTTGTTGATTAAAAACAAATGCTATCAATTTTAATTTCTTAACTGCGAAAACCAACCACCAAACAAAAAACAACAACAGGGGAGCAAACTCTTTAGTCTGAATCAACTATAACCAAAATAACGCAAACAGCGTTTTCCTCCCCTTAAAAACGCACGCATGCGTGCGCACACCTCTGCAAATTCTTGTACTAAATTGAAGAGCAGTAAACAAGTGGGTATGTTTTGCTCCCATAGGAAACCTAACACAGAGTAACTTTTATTCAAGACTGGCACATCCTTTTAAACTTGAATAAAGTCAGACAAATACATAGACGAACAATCTAATAGTGGGGGAAAAACAAGCGCAGGCCAAAACAACTGAACTGTCTGGCAAAGATTGGATTTGAGGGAGGTGAGGGGGGAGTTTGAAGATGGAGAAACTGGGAAAATAAAATTTAAAAAAAAAAAATGTCACAGATATGAAAACTCTTCTCTAGCTGCATAAGGGAACCATCGCAATCCCTTTTGAAGGCAGATATATTTGTATTGCCTGCTCCGAGGCCTTTCGCCCGCTGGATCGGACTCATCAGGGAGACACGGCTGGTTGTGTCTGCACTCCCGCGTCAATAGAGACACACCACATCCATAATACTGTGGTGTTCTCACCACCATGGGTGCAAAAAAGAATCCAATAGCACCCCCGAGGGAGCCAGCGAAGAGTAGTAAATGCAACCAAACGAAAGTGTGGGGAGGAAAAAAAGTTGCTGTAAAACTAAAGACATTATGCAAATAATATAAAATGTAGGGACAGTCTTTGAGCCTCGCCTGAGGATCCACCCCAAAAATGCAAGGGAGATCAAAAGACAAACACACAGTACTCTATTTGACGCCGGAGATGCAGACACAACCAGGCCGTGTCTCCCCGATGAGTCCCGATCCAGCGGGCGAAAGGCCTCGGAGCAGGCAATACAAATATATCTGCCTTCCCAAAAGGGATTGCGATGGTTCCCTTATGCAGCTAGAGAAGAGTTTTTCATATCTGTAAAAATTTTTTTTATAATTTCATTTTCCAGTTTCTCCATCTTCAAACTCCCCCTTCCCTCCCCTCAAGTCCAAATCTTTGCCAGACAGTTCAGTTGTTGGCCTGCGCTTGTTTTTCCCCCACTATTAGATTGTTCGTCTATGGTATTTGTCTGACTTTATTCAAGTTTAAAAGGCTGTGCCAGTCTTGAATAAAAGTTACTCTGTGTTAGGTTTCCTTATGGAGCAAAACATACCCCACTTGTTTACTGTTTATCGTTTACTGTTCCCTACCTCATTTCATTAACGATTTTAAATTGAAGAGATTTTTCCACTCTAGATTCCGCAATACTCTTATAACAACATACTAGTAGGAAAATTGTAATTCTGCAGTCGTAAATTATATTTGACCATGTGAATATATTACAAAAATTAATTTCCTATTTCAATCAACGTTATTCACAAGATCCTTCTTTTCAGAACATATGTATTGTTTACATTTTTGTTAATAGTAAACCTGTACTGTAGGGTTCATGTAAATGGCCTTTCAATTACTGACTAGAACTTGGCAACATATTATAGCATTTAAAATTATCTGTGTTAAAGAAGTAAAGTGCATAGGTTTCTCATGGTATAACGCTTATACCTACATTTCAGAAAAAGAAAATAATCTGCAATCTTGAAAAAAATTGTTTTACGTAAACATTGTAAATTTTCTATTTCACAATGTTTTTTTTTTTTTTTTTACATATTCTCTGTTTTTACATCATGTCTAAACTTTATATTTTGAAGTGTTTACACTACGTATTTTACTTAAAACTACAAACAAAAAATAGATTAACAAAAATGAACCACCTTTACAGGGGAACAAACTCTTTTAGTCTAAATCAACTTAAGGAAAACAGTGTATATACAGCGTTCGCTCCCCTAAACACACACACACACACACACACACACACACACACCTGCAAATTCTTATTCTTTAATTACATCACAGGGAATGATTAATGTGTTTCAAATTACCAATCATAGATTTATTAAGTAGAATGAATTTGATCCAAACGCCTTTCACGAGAACACGAGATTACCAGCCAATCACATTGTTTTTATCACTATCATCATCAGTGGCAGCTTCACTATTATTCCCATCATCATCATCAAACTAACAATCTATCATGATTACCGCTCATTTTAAAAGTCATGAAAAAAACATTTTCATCACACACACAAAAACAAACCCAATGAATTGAAAACAGACCATTTGTCAAGAATTCGACCACACACACACACACACACTCTCACTCTCTCTCTCTCTCTCTCTCAAAAATAGTAGGGCCTTGTAGTCGTCACTGAAAAGAGTAAATACATGTTACACTTTTTCGTTTCTTTGTATTGTGTTTACTTTCTTAATTCAAACGGAGACCGTTACACTTTTTCGTTTCTTTGTATTGTGTTTACTTTCTTAATTCAGACCAGAGGCGGATAGGGAGGGATATGGGAGAAGGGGGGGGGGGGGGGACAGATGGGGACACAGGAACTGGAACGGAGGAATTAGGCCAGGTGGTATGAGGGCGTTGGGGGAACGGGGAGAGGAATTCTCCCTAAACAGAATGCCTGCATGTGGTGATGAGTCGCTTGACAAGTCCACCAAATCGGTCCCAAACCCCATCTTGTATAAATTGTACAAACCCCAAACAGCAGCAGAATAGATTTCAAATCTATACCAACCCCCCCCCCCCCCCCCCTCCCATTCTCCCCTTCCTTCTCGCCCTGATGTTGCAAGTTGTGTCAAAAAAGTTTATGTCACTCTGTAAGCGCGTTGTCATTCTCTCTCTTCACCTTCCTTCCCCTCTCAACCCTCCCTCACTCTCTAATGTGGTGGTATGACACAGTGAAAAATTCACCATGCGTCCCAACAATGTCGCCTGTCTCTCTCCCCCCCCCGACCCCCCCCCCCCCCCCCCTCTCACTTAACACAATGGCACGGGAACCTGCAAACCTCCTTCCTTCTCCTCACTCCCCCCTCCTCCCCTCCCTCCCCCCCCCCCTCCCCGCCTCTTTAATATTCACCCACCCGCACGCGGACTGTCATGCATCATGCGCGGACTGTCACGCATCATGCACACAGCTGGCGGATGGTGTAAGGACAGGCACCAGTGCTTGGCTAATTAGCATTCATCTACAGATGCATGCATGAATTATCATACGTTGATTTCAATCCAAAGCAAATACAGTTTCCATGGTTTGCTATTGGTCAAATCCACGATTTGGGGAAGGGAGTTGACAGACAATTCCCCTCCCTCTCAATGCCTTGAGTGACTGCCTGTCTCAAGGGAATGATCTAGAATACACAGTTTAGCATACAAAGAGAAGACACCTCACTGATTCCTCAAGACCAGCTGTAGATCAGAACTAAGTTACAAGACAGACGCCAAGAGAGGAGGCACAGTTATCTCTTGCACACTTTGACTCAGTCTGCAAGTTACCGATTCTCCCAGAAATGTTAAGTTGAAACTAGGTTTTTACATTTCGAATCTATGCATTGATTATATGTATGCCATGTGTTTTGGCAGTGGAACTTTGTGCGAAAACTTGGTGACATTTATCAAAATGGTGAATGAGTATTCTGTGTAGTAGTTTGCTTGCTTCTTCTTCTTCCTAAAATACTGGTTCACTCAAAAACGAGTAGGTCACCAGCGCGCTTGTGGTAAAAGCCGTCAGCATGTGGTTATGATTCTTTGTTAACAATCTGACCACTATTCTTTGTGTATCATCTGACTTTTGCCAGTCTGCAATTCTGTCGGTTAAGATGATAACTGAATGATAAACTTTGATAAAAAAAACAGTATGCCTGTACTAGGTGAAAACTGCTAAGTTGATTTATAAGTACTGGTGATTGTCGGAATGATTTGTAGTGTATGATTTTAAGTCTACACCACATGCGTACTTGGGCTAAATGTATTTCAAGTTAATGTAATTTAACTCATAAGAAACATGGAAGGGTTATTTGACTGAAACTGTTTAGCATTGTATTACTGTCTCCTACCCTTTTATAAGCTCATTCAGCCTCTAAACAAATGTGGAGATTGATCAGTATAGTAGAAACTCTACAGTAGAGTAATCCTTTGCTGGCTGAGTTCTCACACCTCTTCTGAACGATAGAGGGCCAATGTGTGAACTCGACAAGCCAGACTCTCAGCTACTTTACTACAGACCAGGTTCTCTTATCGCAGACCTGGGACCGTGGTTACGCCATAGACCGTGGCTACACCATAAACCAGGGCTACACCATAGTAGGGCCTTATATTCATAGCTGTGAGCCTGGCAGCTGAGTAAATACACATTACATGTGTTTCGTTTGTTTGTATTGTGTTTATATTCCATATTCAAAGAGGAGACCAGAGGCAGATAGGGAGGGAGTCTGGAGTGTAAAGAGGAAAACAGAAAATGGAGCAGGGATCTTGCTTTGATATATAAAGGAAACAAAGTGCAAAATCAAGATTCACAAAATGAAATGTAGGACAAACCAGCCTTAAGGCGTGTGATACTTGTGGTGTAAAAGAAGGACGGGGGGGGGGGGGGGGGGGGGGGGGGGGGGGGGGGGGTAAGGGCACTTACAATTCTTTCCAGTCAGATAACGGTATGTTATTCAACGTGATGGAAAATGTTGAAGCCAACATGAATAACATGGCAAAACAGGACCAAAAGCAAGTCGCATTTTCTTCAAGCACAACGAAAAAAAATAAGATAGCTTTCAACAAAACAGCACTTTTTTTCGATCTTACAATCAAGAGAGGTAAACTGAAATGATGCACAAAATGAAATTAACTAGAAGGATTCCCAGCAGTAGGAAAATGAATCCAGGTGGTTTTCTCGACTTGTGTTGATTTTGTGTTGTGAACGTGATGACAGACAGGGAAACAGGCAGCAAACACACACAACCTAGTGAAACACCACGTGGTCAAACATCCACACACACCTTAGGGAAACACCATACAGCTACGTGAAGCAGCCACACACACAGGGAGCAGTCTAATATTATTGTGAAACATCACATTTATGCACATAGAAATATCCCCCCCCCCCCACAGCGTTGGACCCCCCCCCCAAATTAATATTACTTGTCCTACAATTTTTTTTTTCATTAGGATACTTGCTGCCTCAATGTTGAGAAGTCATGTGTTGCAACATCTAATCGAGTACTGGCTTATTGTCACAGTTCAATCTTCGCGTGTATTGTGCCAGCCAGCAAAGTTCTTTAGATTTTCTGGGTGACAAAATGTGTTCTGAAACAGCGTAGTACGGAATCTTACACACACAGCGCTGCAGGCGCCCATACAACAAAAAAAATCAGACTTTCTTTACAGATATATGTAACATGTAAAATAGACAGGAGAATCAATTTCAGACTCGACAAAAGTCTATGGCAGTGCAACTTGTTTGTGCCAGTCTACAAATAGGCCTACTGACTCGCACTGTATGTTTGCGTTAGTGATGCTCTCAAGCTTGAGACATACGAGCATCAGAGATCGTATACCGACTGTCATTGTTGACTGGAACTGGGCAACATGTTGTGCCACGCAAAATATTTGTATTTCGTGAATTGACAAAAGCATGTGTATTTTTTCTTCAGTTACAGTTAAGGGTGAGATTTACGTCCTATCGGCCTGAGGCCTTTAAGGACAAGGTTTCTTCAGACTTTAGTCTGTGTAGACTTGGTGCTGCTGTCTTCCGTGGTGGTTTGCTGTCGTTGGTCGTCTACTCCTTGCGGCAGTGACCCTTCCCTTCCTTTTCTTCAGCTCCTTTCCAGGACCATTTGATATGGATCCACGTGATCCAATTTTGGCCAGCTAGGGTAAAACACCCTTACTGGCCTAGTTTCCCCTTTCTGCGTATAGGGATGTAAAGCCACCCCTTGTCTCACATCGGTCTTTGATTGTTTTTTTCTCGTTCTCTGTAAACAGCTGCTTGAGCCTGGTTTATAACTTCGGTCATTGATAGTCCAAGGTTAGTGGGTGTGCCTTTCTCTATAGCTGCCTTGGCTGCTTGGTCGGACATTTCATTGCCCCGTATGCCTGTGTGGGACGGGAGCCACATGAATGTCAGTTCTGTACCCTTGCATATGATTTGATGGGCTAAGAAAAGGATTTCGGACTGGATTTCTTTCCTATTTTTCCTTCCTCCACCTGCTAGTGGACTTAGAATCAGACAGGATGACGACTGCTCTTGGTGGCTGGGGCATGTCATTCACTGTTGTGCATGCCATAAGGATGGCGTGCAGTTCAGCAGTGAAGGTACTTACCCCCTTGTTTAGGTGATATTGCTTCGAGATCCCCAGGTTTGGAATCACAAAGGCGCAGCCTGCCTCACCGTTTTTACGACAGAACCATCTGTGTAGATGTGGAGGTAGTGGCTGAAGGTTTCGTACAGTTGGGTCTTTGCTATGCTGGCTAGACGCAATGGGTCTGTTTGTTTTGTGGCACCTTTTCCGTAGGATGTTAGGATCTGTGGTCTGTCCATCTCCCAAGGAGGGTAGGGCATATGTGGTGAGGGGACTGCATGGTTCGGTCTGACTTGGCTTTTTTCCCAGATGTTTGCTGTCTGCGAGTTTAGTGGCCTGGTCTTTTGGTATATCTGGGTTTTTTCCTGGCTAGATGGCGCTCCTTTGCCATGTCACCGGGAGTAGGTCTACGTTGAGTGCTGCTTTGACAGTGTTTGGTACTATCGAGGCGCGGACTTCGAAGTTTGCACACCGGCGGCGGCATTCGTCTCTTAGAGGTAACCAGCCTGCTTCTTGGTAGACCATGTCGTTAACAGCGCTTTGGGGAGTCCCATGGCTTGCTTCAGAGCTGCTAGCCCGATGCGCTGTAACTTTTCCCACTGTCTTTCAGAGGCGGTGAAAAAGACTTCGTGTCCATAGATCAGTCTGGGGCGGACAAGGGCTCCTGTCAGGTGTATAAGGCTTTTTGAAGTTGTCCAGGTCTCTCTTGAAAGGGTTTTGATTGTTCCCACTGCACGCATGGCCTTGTTTGCCAGTTTTTGGATGTGGGCACCCCAGGTTAGGTCTTGGGTGATGGTAACGCCAGAAATTTGACTTCTTTACTTGGTTTTATTTTGTGTCCACCAATTTGTATTGAGTACCCTTCTCGGTTCTTTATTTTCTGGCAAAAAACCATGAGGACCGTCTTTCTGCAGAGAGTTCGAATCGTTTTTTTTCTTTTTCTTGCATATATGTGTGGATAGTGTCTATGGCAATTTGGAGGTTGCTCATAGACGTTTTTTGTTGACGTGGTATGTGATCGACCCATATCGCCGGCGAAGAGTGATACTTTCACTTCACGTTTGATGTTTTGTTCTATTTCCGTGTGATGTCATGAAGCATGATGTTGAAGAGGATGGGAGCTATGACACTTCCTTGTGGTACTCCCATGTCAAGGATGTGGGTTTCGATTTGGCTGATCCTACCTTGACTGCCATTTGTCTCGAGTGCAAGAATGCTTCCACAAATTTGTAAAGTCCACAAGGAAGTACAAATTGCTATATCTTACCTGTACCTTAAAGACTTTGCGCTGTGTATAAATATATAATTACAATTTAGTATAATGTCATTATTATTCCATCATCATTGATGTTTAGAAATGTGTTTTATCAACAACAAAAAACCGTATAAGCAATATATATTCTTAAACACAAATAGACAGTTTCTATCACAAATTCAGAATACAACTAATAAATGAACGAAACAGACAAATAATAGGAGAACAAACTTTTTTCTCTTTTTTCCTCTAAATCAACTATATGGGGGGGGGGGGGGGGGGGGGGAGGAGACAAAAAAACCAGCGTGTATAACCAGCATTCGCTCTCCCTATTTACCTATGGGCTACACATGCCAAAAAGAAGAAAGAAAAAAAAGAAAAAGAAAGAAAGAAAGAAAAAAAAATTCATATTTCATGTGGAAATAAAAAACAAAATCCACAAACCCAACGGATTCTGGCGCCGGTTCGGTCGTTCGCTTATCTCACAAACTGCAAACTACGCACTTTGCACTGGAAGGATGCCAAGCTTGTAGTGTCAGAATCTTCAGCTTGTTGAAGGTGGACACTTCACGAAAGAAGAAAAGAAGGGAGGGAGGGAAATTAAAGGTGGCTATGGTTTTTTTTACTTGTGTTGATTTCGTTTTGTGAATGTATGTGTAACGACACACATGAAGCAAACACGCCTACACACACAACTTAGAGTAACCACGTCCCGATGATACACTCTCACGCGCAGCTTAGAGAAAACACCACATCACAACGTGAAGCTGTCGCGACAGTGGGAACAGTTACGAACAGTTGAAACACCACATTCATGTCATTTTCATAATAATACTAACTGTTATTATTATTATTATTATTATTATTATTATTATTATTATTATTATTATTATTATTATTATTATTATTTATTAGCGCTTAATCTGACATCTTCAGCCCTAAGTGCTTACGAATGTAGAAAAGGTTTAAGAAAACATAAATGAAACCAATAAGATCAAATTGCAATTAATACATGCACCTACAAGCAAGGGTCCATATTCACACACACACACACACACACACACACACACACACACACACACACACACACACACACCCCCACAATACAACGGACACAACAGCACGCATGCACACACACACAAGTCACAGAACCAATTTGATGGCAACGGAAAGGGAAGAAAGAACTGCGATTGAGAGGTGAAAGAGGGTTGTTGTTATGAAATGCCTTGAAAGAAAACAGAGTTTAACTACGCAAACATATTGGGAGTTTGTTCCCAAGAAAATGGGACGATCGCCATAGGTTTTAGTACACAGACGTACCCCCCCCCCCCCTCCCCCACAAACCATTGGACGCGGCGCCTTCCCTACATACTTCTTGTCTTAAGCCCTTCCCCACCCCCCACCCCCACCTCCTCCCGGTCCCCTTTCCCTTTACCACTCCTCTTCCATCACCCGTTCGTATAGTTCGTATTATGCCTAGAGACAGTTTGCCTAAATGTGACAGAACTTACGAATTACACGACATCTGGGCCTGTCACTGCGTTAGGCCTGGTTGACAGTGAAGTACAGGAGTTGGCACTTTCGTTACACCTGCCAAAAATTATTTCCTGTATTGAATAGAACGCTAAGGTACATGACATAGTGTATACATTTTTTTATAGAATTTGTTTAAATGATACCCGAAACCTTGGATATGTTCCACTATAGAGATATTTATGGTTTTTTGTTGTTGTTTTTTTTGCTTATAAAACAAGTTTTTGCTTTTTTTTCTTTTGAATATATTTTAAAAAAAATTAAGAAACATTTTTTGTTGTTAGTCTGTAAATGCGAATTTCTTTTTAAAAAAATGAAGGAAAATACAAACTATGCAAGATGGGAAACAAACTCTTGTTCTTCTAAATCCAAACAAGGGAAAACAGTGTATACAGAGTTCTTTCACACACCACAACACCCCACACACACAGACACACACTCAAATACCTGACGACACAATATGAGGGTTGTTGTTGTTGTTGTTGTTGTTGTTGTCGTACCCCGGCTAAAAGACTCCAGGGATCATCCCAAAAGCCGAAGCACTTGAACACTATGGTACAAATACATCAGCTGGGGATGAGAACATTACGTGTGTGACCGTTTTTTATTACCCCGCCACGTGGGCAGCCAACTCCGACTAAAATGTAAACAATACAAAAGTTCTGAAAAGAAGGATCTTGTGAATAACGTTGTTTGAAACAGGAAATTAATTTTTGTAATATATTCACATGGTCAAACATAATTTACGACTGCAGGATTACCATTTTCCCACTGGTATGTTGTTATAAGCGTATTGCGGAATCTAGAGTGGAAAAAAATCTCTTCAATTCAGTACAAGAATTTGCAGAGGTGTGCGCACGCATGCGTGCGTTTTAAGGGGAGAAAACGCTGTATGCGTTATTTTGTTGTAGTTGATTCAGACTAAAGAGTTTGCTCCCCTGTTGTTGTTTTTTGTTTGTTTGGTTGGTTGGTTTTGCAGTTAAGAAATTAAAATTGATAGCATTTGTTTTTAATCAACAAAAAACAGAGTGTTAGTACAAGTTTTAAAATTTGAATTGTATTATCACAAATAGAAAAATAGAGAGATTAGAATATTTACATAAAAAAACATTTTTTTCAAGATTGCGGATTACTTGAAAAAAATACACTTATAAATGTGAGCCTCTGCCCTACGTTTTTGACTTGCAGACTAGAACAATTTTGTGTGGCATATAATACTGCCAAATTCTAATGAGCATTGACTATTGTGTATACGAGTTTTTTTGGTGCGCGTTAGGCTAGGCTTATATCACGGGTCGGGGAGCATCACTGAACACGAATATTGTAATAAGAGTCTGAGCGCTCGTACTGTTTTGAGAATTTTCAACGAGTTCAGACACGATAAAAATTTTGAAAACAATCCAACTTGACTCTTCTGGTTTATTTTGTAAATTACATTATTGTGTAAAGGCGAAGTCTAATAATCTCTCTTTGATTTGATTTTAACCGAGTGCAGTGCCTGTGTGCGAGAACTCCGTGCCTTGGCTGTTTAGCCCACAGCATAGTAAGCCTAGATTTAGAAAGAAAGAGACATTTTTGTCACTTACAGAACGTTTTCTGGCTGGCACAAATTACGTGGCAAATATTGAATTGACCTGCAAGCCAGTACGCTTATTACATATTGTCAAACTGATGTCTGCTCTCACATTTGGACAGGCAAGCTGTGTCCCTAATGGAAAAGCATGGACAATCAAGAAATATATATATATATATATATATATATATATATATATATATATAAGAAAGAGATGTGTGTCCAATGGCGGTGTGGGGGTAATTCTGTTGTGCATAAATGTGATATTTCACTCTATTCACTGTGTGTGGCTGCTTCACGTAGCTGTATGGCGTTTCCCTAAGGTGTGTGTGGATGTTTGACCACGTGGTGTTTCCCTAAGGTGTGTGTGGATGTTTGACCACGTGGTGTTTCCCTAAGGTGTGTGTGGATGTTTGACCACGTGGTGTTTTTTCCTTAGGTGTGTGTGGATGTTTGACCACGTGGTGTTTCACTAGGTTGTGTGTGTTTGCTGCCTGTTTTTGTGTCTGTCATTACGTTCACCAAAAAAAAAAAAAAAAAAAATCAGCACAAGCAGATTACCAATAACCACCCTAATCCATCTTCCCACTGCTGTGCATCCTTCTGGTCAATTTCATTTTGTGCATCATTTCTGTTTTGTTGAAAGTTGTCTAACATGTGCTGTACGTTGTGGTTAATAGAAAGTACGGCTTTGCTTTGCGCCCTGTTTTGCCGTGTTGTTCATGTTGGCTTCAACATTTTACCATCACGTGAAGTAACATGCCATGTCATCTGACTGGAAAGAAGTTGTAAATCCCCATATCCCCCTCCCCTCCCTCTCTTTACACCACAAGTATCACACACCTTAAGCCTGGTTTGTTCTACGTTTCATTTTGCGAATCTTGATTTTGCACTTTATTATTATTATTATTGTAAACATCCCCTTGTTCCTACTGTAAAGAAACGCACAAGGGGAGATCGGGTTCGGGAGAAAGTTGGACTAGGTTCATCCAAAAAAGACAAATGAGTCAGGCCCAGTGAAGATTTTCTTTCTTTTAATTTGGTCTAAGCTTTTTGTGCATAAAAGGGCTGGTGACAATGCCCAACAAAAAGGAAACAGATGGTAAAACAAAGAAGAAAAAGGTAATGAAAAACATAAAGGGAAAAAAGGAAAACTAAAGGTAGAAGTAACGACAAAGGGCTCTAGCAACCGTGGCCTGTGAATGACAATGCAAACGAACGTAAACCACAAATGCATCTTACACCATTGCATAGTTCACATACATCCGAATCATTTCATAAATTCTTCAACGTGACATAAAAGTATCATTCAGCAAAATTACGAAGCTAGGTCAGTCTCAGGGATGAAGTATCCCTCATTCTACTGCAAGCCAGAGCATATCATTCAGGAGACACATAACCAGGAATGCGCTATACTATGGTATTCGGAATCATAGGTTCAACCACTATAGCCCTCTTAGTCTCTTGCATTGGATTTGCGCAGAGGTTATCAACAATGATAACCTATCCAAACAAGAACTAATCGAGTGACAAAACGACCACTCTGAAACCAGGGTGAACCTAACCTCAAAGACACGGTTCAACCCTGTGCTGCCCTAAGTCAGAACAGCAACTGCCAATTATGTGGGATTCACATCCCTAACACAATTATTCCATCTCATTCCATGTGTTCCATCATAACTGCTCATCCTTCGCTTCTATAATTAAGCAACATGGGATAACAGACTGCATTCCCAAATTACAAACAGTCAAAGGAATCGACTGTGAACATAATCAAGCGCAACACTTCGACTCATGAAATGAAAAAAGCATGAAACAGCAACAAAGAAACATGCGAATTTCAGTCGACATTAAAGGCAAACAGCCTATATAGGCAATAAGCCTGTAACCTTCATCATGCATATAAGGCAGACAGATACATATAACCGGTATGGTAACATGTTCTTCAAAAAAGAAATAAACTCAGTAGAGAGAGAGAGAGAGAGAGAGAGAGAGAGAGAGAGAGGGGAGAGAGAGAGAGAGAGAGAGAGAGAGAGAGAGAGGAGCGAGCGTTATGTCTTATCGCTCCGGTCAAAAAGCAATGCAAAGTCATCTATTACAATAGCCCATAAGTCAATAACACACAGCAATATTGCCTTACCGGTCATCATTTAACGACTCCTGTCTCAACTGCTCAATTATCAAATTCTAGAAACACCACTAACAATCTGTCTACTACATCACCATACTATCTGCTTATTCACTTACTGTTAAGGACTCCATGACTTCTGTATTTTACCTCATTTATTTATTTTTTATTGTCACCGAACTGAATCCTTAACTGAATTTCTATCCTGCAATTAAGTAGGTCTTTCCTTTAAATATGAACTCGACTTCTAAAACAGTTTCAAAATCTTAGTGCTCAATAAAACCTATCCTGCCGGATACTGATGGAGAAACATCTACAACATCAGAGAGACCTGTTCCACAACTTCATTGACTTTAGGAAAGCGTTTGACAGGGTGTGGCACAAGGGTCTGTGGCAGGTGCTCAGAAAGTTTGGCATAGAGGAGGGTCTCGTCCAAACCATCCAGGCGCTGTATAACACCGCCAGCAGCGCAGTCCTCCTCAACAACCAGATAGGGGACTACTTCAAGACCACAGTTGGAGTCCGTCAAGGCTGCCTGCTATCTCCCGTACTGTTCAATCTTTTCCTGGAAAAACATCATGCGTGAAACCCTCCACGACTTCCACTCCACTGTCTCCATCGGAGGAAGAACCATCAATAATCTGAGGTTCGCAGATGACATCGACCTGATGGGAGGCAGCAACGAAGAACTACAAGACCTGACAAAGAGACTGGAAGAAAGGGCAGGTGCATATGGAATGGAAGTGAGCACAGAAAAAAGCAAAGTCCTGGTCAACAGCACAACCAACACCCATGCTGAAATCTACATGAACGGACAACAGCTTGAAGAAGTGGGCGCTTTCAAATACCTTGGCGCCACTCTCACCAAAGACGGTCGCTCTACAACAGAAATCAAGACCAGACTAGCGATCGCAACAGCAGCAATGGCAAAGCTAAACAAGATCTGGAAGAGCAGGGAGATCAGCTTTCCTACAAAGATGAAGCTGTACAAGTCCCTGGTGCTGTCCATCCTGCTGTATGGCTGCGAAAGCTGGACCATGACAGCAGAGACCACCAAGAGAATCCAGACGTTTGAAACTAAATGCTTCAGGCGCTTGCTCGGGATCTCTTGGCAAGACCGGAAGACAAACGACCTTGTGAGGAGCCAAATAACATCACTTGCAGGCCCCAAGAACCCCTCTTGGCAACAGTCAAGAAGAGGAAGCTGTCGTGGTTTGGGCATGTCATACGCCACAATTCACTGCCCAAAACAGTCATCCAGGGCACGCTGGAAGGCGGCAGACGAAGGGACGACAAACCAAATGCTGGATGGACAACATCAAAGAATGGACCAGGATGGATGGCCCCACGCTGATGCGACAGGCAGAGGACAGGGCCGGATGGCGGTGCCTGGCTTCGAGAGTGTCTCTCATCTCTCCTCTACGCCATCATGGGCAAGAGAATGATGATGATGAAAACCTATAGAAAACCCAAAGGGTCAAGAATACAAAGCATGGAACAATCAAATCTCATTTCATGATAACAATGCGCACATAGCAAAACACAAAGTACATAGTACTTAGATGCACGGTCAGAATACAGAAATGTACAAAATGCATCAACTTACATTTCTGGTGCCATCAGAACACCATCACCACACTTCACAGACTAAGGTGTAGTCCTCTCCGTTTGAGATTTGGGGCCTGACTGAATAACTCCGTAACTTCAGAGCACCCACGCTTCCCCTAGCATCACCTAGGGACGCCATCTGTCAGATCCCTACGCCTCATGAATATTTATAAGGGTCTTACATGTTTAACTGCAACTATTAACTACAAACTTCATATCACCTACATGTCCCTCTAACCTAAGCATACAACATCTTCCAAAACATTGCGTGATCCTAGGTCTCACAAGTTTGAAATAAAAATAGTAATCAGAACTATTTCCTTAAAATTACAGGATGACGAACAACCTAAAAGTAAGTCCATCCACAACTAACTGGTCTCCCTCTTACATGACGAGGCTGGCACTCCATAAACTTCCCCGGTCTCTTCCCGGTCAAGCAGAGAGTATTCCCTCTTTGGAATTTCCGGCCCGTCGCCGGTCAGTGCCTACAAAGGATTCCTCCTTAGATCGCCACACGACTGGGCGAATCATCGGGGGTTATCAGACTACCTCCCTCGGTTAATCTAAACATCAACCATGGCACTCCTCAGTGGAAGCACACAAGAATCTCTGGTACACCATAGGTGGTGTACATTATTATATTTTTTTAAACAGCAAGTCAGTATCCCCGCTTTCTTGACCTCATGCCACGCTCAGGCATTCCTGTGTAGGGAAAATCCCCCCCCCCCCTCCCCCTACACCCTCATACCACTTGGCCTAACTCCTCCGTCCCACTTCCTGTTTTCCCTTCTACCCGCTCCCTCCCCAATCCTCCATATCCGCCTCTGGTCTCCCGTTTGAATTTAGAAAATGAAAACAATACAAACAAACAAAAAACGTTGTAATATGTATTTATTCTCCTGCCAGGCTCACAGCAATATCAGTGATGAATAAAAGGCCCTAGTATTTTTTTTTTTTTTTTTTGAGAGAGAGAGACGAGAGAGAGAGAGAGAGAGAGAGAGAGAGAGAGAGAGAGAGAGAGAGAGATTACTCGAATTCTTGACAAATGGTCTGTGTTTTTACTTGATAGTTTTCTTTTGTTGTTGTTGTTGTTGTTGTTGTTGTTCATGAAAATGTTTTTTTTTTAATGACTATTAAAATGAGACAATAATGATGATGAATTTGTGAGTTTGATGATGATGGAATAATAGTGAAGCTGCCACTGATGATGATAGTGATAAAAACAATGTGACTTGCTGGAATCTCGTGTTCTCGTGAAAGGCTTTCGGATCAAGTTTCTTCAATGCGATAGTCCAGTTCGGTCCAAACACTTTGCAGCATATTTGGAGTTGTGCGAACTGCTTCATGATCGAATTGTTGAGCTCCTCCAGGGTTGCAGGTAGTGGTGGTACGTAAACTGTGCTCTTCACGTACCCCAAAGAAAGAAGTCACAACAGCTAGGTCCGATGACCTCGCAGCCCACTTGAGAACACCTGATCCGGCACAACCAGTCCATCTGTAAAGAATGGGGGTTTTCTTTTTATTTTTTTAATTTTAAAATAGAAAATTTAGAATATTTACATTGTACATCAAATGCAGATTGCATCCCCCCCCCCCCCCCCCCCCCAATCTAAAATGTAGTTATAACTCTAGGCCCATACCAAAGTGTAAGTGTGTGTGTGTGTGTGTGTGTGTGTGTGTTTAGGGGAGAGAACGCGGTGTACACGTAGTTTTTCTTACAGTTGATATACACTATTAAACTTTGTTTCCCTGTTATTATGTGGGTTTTTCTTTTGTTTTCTTGTTTTGCCTTTTTTGTCTGTAGTTTTAGGTTGATAATACGTATTGCAAACTTTGTTGTTTATGGACAAAAATACAAAGGCAACATTAATCCAGAAATGGAGAACTGTATACATAACATGTTTTAAAATAGAAAATGTACAATACTTACATAAAACAGCGTTCTGCAGAACTGAAGATTCCATTTAGTATATATATATATATATATATATATATATAATATATATAATAATATATTAAAATAGTTTTTAAAAACAGAATCTACAAATTTGTTTCGAGCGCGTTGCGCTGTCATCAGGATGGTTTTGGTTTGCCCCACCGCTGATGTTATGTAGCGTGTGGGCTCCCGTTTGCGGTTGTTTGTACGTGCGGGTTGGCTGCACATTAATATATAATATATATATATATATATATATAATATATATATAGTGGCGTATATATAGACTGGCGCAGCTACGCACGGTTGTTTGTGAATATAAATCGTGCCTCAGAATGGATATTCCTTGCTTTCTGTCATGTAACCATCGTTTAGAACTACGCCACAACAGTCTCTGCGAACCAGTGAGGAGAGCAGGTTGCAGTTTGGTTCCTCATTATATGAAATCAAATATCCTCTGTCTTTCCTGACCTCTTGCCACACACAGGCATTCCTGTGTAGCAGAGAATTATTACCCCCCCCCCCCCCCCCCCCACACACACACCACCTGGCTTCCTGATCCATTTCCTGTTTTCCCTTCTAACCAACCCCACCCCACCCCGGTCGTCTGCTTTGATTTAGGAAACTAAAAATAAAACAAAGAAACCAGTAACATCTATAGACTCGCTACTAGCTCACAACCTACCAGTTCAGTTCAGTGGTTAATTTAATATCTTTTCATCGCCAAATTATATTAGGCATTTAATTAAACATACACACGCGCGTGCGCGCGCGCGCGCGCGCGCACACACCACACACACACACACACACACACACATGAACTGATCATGTTAGTACTTTCAAACCCACATGATGTATACGCATATTTACATAAGTGAAATACCCTGGTGGTATACAAAATTGTTGACCTTTATAAAAATTTTGCAACCAGTGACTGCGAAGTAACCATGGCAATTTCAGCAGCATAATTATGAACCTTATGAACAGACAGAGAAAGGTATTGAGATGAATAACTTTCATGTTTGAGAGAAAGTACGTGCGTGTGTATACGTGTGAATTTTCATAAATAGGTCGTTACTTCAACTTACAGATTTAACCAAGATGTAAGTTTTCATTATTATAAAAAAAAGGCAATAATGATGATAAATTGTAATATGATGATGATGGGAAGATCTAGTAAAACTGATGATTATGGTGATAAAGACAAATGTAACCTCGTGTCTCTTGAAAGGCATTTAGATCAATGCATTTTAAAACCAGCCGCCGTGGCGAAGTGGTTAGCGTCGCGGACTCCGGCTGGGAGGTCGTGGGTTCGAATCCCATCAGAGTCAAGTGGGTTTTTCTGCCTCGACCGGCTCCTACCCAGTTGAGTTTGCTGCGGATTCAGTTGGGAAGACTGGGACCACACAGTCGAGTTTCATCCGCTTAAAGGTCCTGTAAACCCGGTTTTCGGAGGGGAAATCGCTTTGAAACGCGTTGAAGCATTTTGCAGGGCGTTTATTTGAAACAAACAGAAACTTTATTATGTTAACACAATTTCAAGTCAAGTTCGTGGAGGTGAGTAAGCAAATGTCCACTTTTGTAAA
>CM031620.1:28681046-28692961 GCA_018398815.1 Conus ventricosus
CTTTCCCAACTTGGGTACTATAAACACTTATAAACACATATAACCGAATACACAAAAACGTATATGCAAAAAACCAGCCTCGGTGAATGAAACAGAACCAAAAAATCGCAGACACAAAATCAAAACAACCTCCATAGATCAGGGGACATGCCTGTTTCCCTGTCTGTCATCACGTTCACAAAACAAAATCAACACAAGTCGAGAAACCACCTGGATTCATTTTCCTACTGCTGGGAATCCTTCTAGTTAATTTCATTTTGGCATCATTTCAGTTTAACTTCTCTTGATTGTAAGATCGAAAAAAGTGCTGTTTTGTTGAAAGCTATCTTATGTATTTTACGTTGTGCTTGAAGAAAATGCGACTTGCTTTGTGTCCTGTTTTTGCCATGTTATTCATGTTGGCTTCAACATTTTCCCATCACGTTGAATAACATACCGTTATCTGACTGAAAGAAGTTGTAAGTGCCCTTACCACCCCCCCCCCCCCCCCCCCCCCCCCTTCCCCTCCGTCTTTTTACACCACAAGTATCACACGCCTAAGCTGGTTTGTCCTACATTTCATTTGTGAATCTTGATTTTGCACTTTGTTTCCTTTATATATCAAAGCAAGATCCCTGCTCCATTTTCTGTTTTCCTCTTTACAACCCCAGACTCCCTACCTATCTGCCTCTGGTCTCCTCTTTGAATATGGAATATAAACACAATACAAACCAAACGAAACAACATGTAATGTGTATTTACTCAGCTGCCAGGCTCACAGCTATGAATATAAGGCCCTACTATGGTGTAGCCCTGGTTTATGGTGTAGCCACGGTCTATGGCGTAACCACGTCCCAGGTCTGCGATAAGAGAACCTGGTCTGTAGTAAAGTAGCTGAGAGTCTGGCTTGTCGAGTTCACACATTGGCCCTCTATCTTCAGAAGAGGTGTGAGAACTCAGCCAGCAAAGGATTACTCTACTGTAGAGTTTCTACTATACTGATCAATCTCCACATTGTTTAGAGGCTGAATGAGCTATAAAAGGGTAGGAGACAGTAATACAATGCTAAACAGTTTCAGTCAAATAACCCTTCCATGTTTCTTATGAGTTAAATTACATTAACTTGAAATACATTTAGCCCAAGTACGCATGTGGTGTAGACTTAAAATCATACACTACAAATCATTCCGACAATCACCAGTACTTATAAATCAACTTAGCAGTTTTCACCTAGTACAGGCATACGTTTTTTTTTTATCAAAGTTTAATCATTCAGTTATCATCTTAACCGACAGAATTGCAGACTGGCAAAAGTCAGATGATACACAAAGAATAGTGGTCAGATTGTTAACAAAGAATCATAACCACATGCTGACGGCTTTTACCACAAGCGCGCTGGTGACCTACTCGTTTTTGAGTGAACCAGTTTTTTGGGAAGAAGAAGAACAACAAACACACCGAAAACTCATTCCCCATTTTGAAAATGTCCCAAATTATTAGCAAAAAATTTTCCACCCAAACACGGCATCAAAATCAATGCATAATTCAAAAATGTAAAAACCTAGTTTCAATTTAATTTTTCTGGAGAATCGGTAACTTGCAGACGAAAAAAGTTGCAAGAATAACGTGCCTCCTCCCTGCTCGTCTTGTAACTATTCTTCTACCGGGGTTTTGGGAAACAGTGGGGTGTTTTCTCTTTGTATCAAAACGTGTATTTAGATCTTTCCCCTTGGGAACAGGATTCCTCAAGCATAAAGGGGGGGAGGGGAATTTTCTGTCAACCCCCTTCCCCAAATCGTGGATTTACCAATCAAACCATGGAAACTTATTTGCTTTGGATTGAAACAACGATGTAATTCATGATGCCGAGATAATGCAATTTACCCAACACGGTCCCTGCCCTTTTCACCATCCGCCAGCGTGGGGCATGATGCTACGCCCCGCGCAAAAGCTGACAGCCGCGTGCGGGTGGGTGAATATAAAGGGGGCGGGAGAGGGGGAGGGGGGGGAGGAGGGGGGGGGAAAGGGAAAAGGGAAGGGGGTTTTGCGGGTTCCCATGCCTTTGGTAAGGAGAGGGGGGGGGGGGGGGGGGGGGGGGGGAAAGAACAGGCGACATTTTTGGGAGCAGGTAAATTTTTTTCACTGTGTCATCCACCCATTAGGGTGGGGGAGGGTTGAGAGGGGAAAGGGAAGGGTAAGGGGAAAAGACAACGGCTTAACAGAGTACTAAATTTTTTGGGGGGGGAACAACTTCAACATAGGGCGAAAAGGGAGGGGAGAAGGGGGGGGGGGGGGGGGGGGGGGGTTGGCATAGATTTGAAATCTATTCTGCTGCTTTTGGGGGTTTTGTACAATTATACAAAGGGGGTTTGGGACCGATTGGGGGCTTGCAGCGACTCATCACACACTGCGGGCTTCCGTTAGGGAAATTTTGTCAGGGGAAAAAAAATAGGAAAACCAAATTTCTGTCATCGCCAGCCAGTTCAATTGACAAAATTTTCCAACTCAAACTTTCGGGTCTCCGGGCACGCTTCGTTCGGTCCCCAAATTTAGGCACGGGGAAGAGGCTATTTTATCCTCACGGAGACAGCTCGCCCAGCAGCAGACAAGTGGGGGCCCGACGTCTCAATAGTTTGGGCCAAACGGATTCCGTCGGGTCAGACTGAGCCCAAAATTGCGACCACGCCCACATTAAGCCAACTCGCCGTTGAAGTGGGAAAGGGGGGAAGGTTTGTTGGGGGGGGTGAAATCAAGCTAATTAAAAAAAGACCCTTCCCACCAAGAGAGCAAGCCGGTAGAGTGATTTTGACGTTTTTGAATTCCAATCAATTAGAGGGGAGGAAACCCCTCTTTTAAAAGGGGGGGAAAAAATACGCCCCAATGGTATCACCCTTTTGCACATAATAGAAAAAAAAGTGAGGAGAGAGAAAAAACGGAGAGAGAAGAGAGGTTCGGGGATCTCTGCACGAAAAAAAGCAGAGAGATGGGGGGAGGGGAAGAAACCGAATTGAAAGCTTTAGCACAGAAAAGGTCGAAAGGGGAAGGAAAGGAGAGATGTTGAGAGAAGAGTTGCTAACAATAAAAAAAAAAAAAAAAGAAAAAGAAAAAAAAAGCAACCCCTTTCCATTTGATGAGCGACTAGAAAGGAAAAGGGGAGTGCAATGCGTTAATGCAGGAAAAAGAAAGGAGACAGATCGATGTCGGGTTTCATGTTCAATCGAACCGGGGTTTTCCCTCATCCCGGGCAGCACCACTTTCACAGCACCCAAACCTGCCCAAAACCCAGGGGGCAACCAACCATGCCACAGTCCAACCTGACCATCCACCAAACCTGCCCACCCAACTTGTGTCGTGACGGGTGTTTGTGAAAGTGACAGTGAAAAAAAAGAAAAAAAAAAGAAAAGGAAAACAGTGATTCGAAATAGTTTAGATCACCGGGCCCAGGTAAAGTAAAAAATTATCTATCCCGGGTTATTTATATGATTTAGAAAAAAGGTTTTGTGAATTTAAAGGAAAGAGAAATGTTTTTTTTGTTTGACTCCTTGCGCATTGATGTTTTCTTCCTTTTTATTGTATAAAGTTTAGACTTTATTTGGGGTTTATGTGACAATGCATATATAGATAATCGTAAGCAAGTGTGAGTGTTTGGGGGGGGTGTGCGCTAGTCCCCCTCCACTGAAAATCCCCGGGGTTTTACAATTTATTGACAAGCCTCCAGGATATTCTGCCCATTATTTTAATGTTCAATTTCTCAGAGAGGAGCGGGGTGGGTTTCAAGTATTGAATTCCTTAAGAAATGTTTTTTACTGTATTTTCCCAAAAGATATTAAAAATATTTTAAAGGGTTGGAAATTGCCAAGATAGTTAAATGGGCGGGGCTTTCAGAGAGACTTATTGCACAGTTCCCCAAAATTCCCTTTCAATCGGGTAGGGCTGCGCTTTTAAAAAATTTATTCCCCAAGAATTTATCATTATGGTTGTGATTTTTCACCATTTTTAACCACCATTTGGCGTCTAGTAAAAAAATTGTAAAAAAAAAAGGGTTAAGGGCGGAAAAAAGAACCCCCCATGAACAACTTTGTACCCGTCGCTGTGATTTAGCTACTGGGGGAAAGGTTGCGAGCTTTTCTTGAAACCCAACAAAAGAGGGAAAGAGATACGAGCAAAAAGACCCGTGCGCGTAAAATAGCAAGGCGGGAAAGGGTTTAAACTACGCCACCGGGAAACAGAAGATTAACGCGGGAAACAGAAAGATTAAGAATTCGGCTAACAATAATCGGAACGAGGAAACAGAAAGAATAAGGGAAACGCGGGAAACAAAAAATTAAGGATTAATTTAGAGTTAAGAAGTGAGAATACAGGGGGAGCCACCGATGATTAGTTCATTTTCCCCAGTGCCCCCTGTGGCGTTATCCCCCCCGCCAAAGTTCCCAAAAATTTTCCTGAAAACAGATTCGATTGATGCTACATCAGTCTTTTTGAAACTTGCAAATCGGGGATGGCCTTTTAGAGAGGGGGCAGTCATTTTGTCAGCGCAAATGGGGGGTAGGATTACAGATTTTCATGCTTACCACAGACCAAAAATCTGATTTTGGGCGTAAAGGGGATCTTTTGATAAGGGACCTACAGGGGAGGGTTTAAAAAAATTTTTCGATCATAATTCAAGAGGTAAAACGACCTCAGTTTGTGCAGTTTAGATCACTATTTGAAAAAATGTTGGGTTTGAGGGGTCAGAAAGGTTCCGATTAAAAGCGGGTATGAAAACAATTTTGTCGGGTTGCAGCCATTTTAACTATACTTTTAAAAAGGAGAAGCCAAACAGGGGGGATTTCTGAATTAGCAAGGGGGTTAGGGGGGCCGTTTGGGCACTAAGGCGAGAGAACGGGCCCACACGGGGAGAAGAGTAAAGGAGACTAAGTTTTCGCAAATCTAAAACCCCAGGGGGGGGGCAGAAATGGGGGACAAAGGGGACAATGGGTTTTTCTTTTGTCAAAAAAAGGACTTTGGGGGGGATTGTCGCATGAGTTCCAAAGGCAGAGCCTTGAAAAGGGGGTTTGATAAGGGGTCGCCGGGGGAAAACACCTCGTGGGAAAAAAAGGACCGATTGAAGAGGTGGAGTGGGGCCTAGGGCTAGTGACAGCATCAGTGTCAGGGATGGGGGACTACTGGGGGTTTCTTACAGGGAGAAGGGGGGATTGCCACGAGGGTAAAAGGTTACGGACATGGTTGTTCATGTGTGTAGAAAGAACAATGCTGGCGGGGAAGGGATTTACGGGGCAAACCCAGACCGTACCTAATCGATGGCACTGTAGGGATTTCCCCCAGTTGCTAAAATAAAATTGGTACCCCTTACTTCTCAGGGAGTTGTCTCGCTGGTGGGGGAGAAACCCCTTTAGATTTGTCATTGGAAAATTCCAGTGAAAGGGACCAGGGATCCTAGTTGTTGACTCAGGGGGCACAGTTAAAACCCGGGAGCAAAAAGGGGAAAAAAAGGGGGAAACCTTATCGTTCCGCAAGGAAGTCAGGCATAGTGTGCCCTGATAGTTTTGGGGCCCGGGAAAAAGCCCCTTTCGCTCAAAAAGTTTGAGTTGGAAGGGGGAGAAAACAGGGGTTTAGAGGGGTGAGACAAAATTTTTGGGTGAAACGGGTTGTTGCCCGATGTTCCCAAAGGGGGAAAAGGTAAGGTACAACCAGAAGGTCCCAGCTTTATCGTGACACTGTCATTCAGGGTCCGATCCTCAGGGGGGTCACTCGGCCCCGGAAAAACATTGACCAAACCTTGATGTTTTTCACTGCCAGGGCAATGCAGACAAAACTTTTTCTGATGTCATTAGTGTCAAAGGTCGCCAAAAAGGGGGTGAAAGGGGAACCCTTTTAAAACACCCCCTTAAAATTGACCACCATTCGGGAGAGGGGTTTGTTATCTTTTGGCCCAATCCGCCCGTCCAAAAAGGGGGCACGGGGTAGTGTTGCGCTCGTGGACAGCGCCCAATACCCAGAAGCATCGCATTGAAAGGGTAGATACGAAACAGGCCTGAAGGGCGGGTAGACATCTTTTCTCCTGGGGTTGCCATCACAATTCCATGACGGGGTCAAGTTCACCTCGGCTATAGGGGGGCAACGGGCTGCTAGGGACACACATTCTCACTCCCCCCATACCATCCACAATGAAAAGGCTTGGGGAAAGATTCAAGGGTGTGCTGAAGGGGCATCTTAAAAAACTCTGGGGGAAAAACCAAATTGGGACCGTTACATCCACCCGTTCGCCCACAGGAAGCCCCTCAGGAAGCACATGCTTTTCACCATTTTTACTCTTAGGGGGGACATTCGGGGGCCAGTTTTTCCAAAACTGTGGTCCGGGGGAACAGGGGTAGAAAGGGCAAAACACTTTCAGTTTTGGTGGCTTTGCAATAGGGGTAGAGGGGACATTAAGTTGCAAAAGGAAAGTTTTGGGGAGGGGGCTAGGTCGTGCAGAAGAACAATTGACAGAATTGGAGGAAGAATTCCTCAAGTGGGGGAAACAAGTCCTGTTACTGCTTCCCGATCACATCAAGCTGCTGATCATTGGGAAAGACCATTCCAATCATTGAAAAGGAATAGGGTTTTTCGAAATTTTAAGTGAATGGGAAACCAAACTTTTCCATGCGAAATTTTCTCCGCAAATATTCAGCGGAATCAGCACGGGGCGCACAATCATTTATGGGGGTGAAAGGGGAACCCACAGAAGAAGGGGGGATTTTTTTGCCTGAGTTTCCAGGAGAAGATCTACGGGTGTTCACTGTAGAAGGGTTGACAGTAGGGCGGAGGAAGTTTGGGGCTCCTAAAACAGTTAGGGGGTCCCCGACTGATAAACCGGCAACAAATCTAAACCTTACGGGGAGGTAACATCGCAAAAAAACCCCACATGTAAAAACCCTACCCGGGCCCCTATCCACCAAACGATGATCGAGGAGGGGTGGAAAAAAATGTTGGGCCCCGGGGTGATTTTAACCGTCCAAATCATCGTATAGGCACCCGTGTCCTAGTGAGGAAAAAGTCAGGTAGCATCGTTCTGTGTTTACTATAACGTTTAAAATTCCACCAAATCGATAGAAGTCTTCCGAACGGGAAAACCCGTTCCTCAATCGCCACAAGCAAGACAAGTATTTCCCAGGATAGATCTGACAAGGGTTTTTTTGGGAAATACCTGGGGTAGGGCCAAAGGAATCACAGCATTCTCCACTCAGGGCTAACCTGGGGAACTTCCTTTGGGTTGGTCAACGCACCTCAGTTTTTCTCGATGAGAGAAGTTATTGACGGTTTTAAGGGTATGAAAATTTTAATACTTTATACACGGACAGGAGGGGCATAAGGCAGCTAAACACTTGGAAGGGAACAGCCAACCACAGCCAGACCAAAAAAAGGCCCAAATTTGGGTTTTCCAGCCTTTCCAAGGTTTTGTTTTGAGGGAACAAACACTAGAAAAGGGAAAGGGAGAAGATGAAATTCGAGAGACCAAAACCAAAACAGAAGTCAGGAGTCTCTAGTTTTTTTGGTTTTTACAGGAATTTGACCAATTTTTGCAGCAACCGATCCCCCCCATGATTTGGTCAAGGGAGGAAACCGGCGGGCCCAGTGGTCAAAGCTGCAGAGCAAGACTGAGACAGGCTAAAAACTAGGGTTCCCGTCCCCCTTGAAGCTACCGGGTATGTCCAAAACCCTTTTTTTTGCGTACAGATGATCGGGGTTTGGGGTAGGTAGTATTGTTGCAGGGGGAAACGAAGGGGTCATTTTCCGGAGTATGCTGCAGGGAAACGACGAAGTGTGAAGAAGGGGACCAACGTAATAAGGGGTGTTTGGGGTCCCTGTGGCATGCAAAAATTTTACAAAACTTTATGGGGAAAAGGTTTGGGAGACGATCACAACCCCTCAAATTCTGCAGAGGGCACTGAAAAACAGCAGGGTTTTCTGCGCTGGGGAATGGATTGCAGCCCCACGGACGAGTTAGTACTTCCAGGTCACAGAAGTAGGGGCTGATATTTAGTCGGTAGTCTACAACTGCAACTCGAGGGAAACATTCATACCAGGGTCATACTACTTTGTAAAAAAAAAAAGTGCTGTTACAGCGAGTTGGTGATTGGGGTTTATTCCCTTTGGCTAGGTATATTTTTTTGGAGACTTGTTCACGTAAATGTATTTTTTGGGGCAAAAGTCACTGTGTGTAAAGCATGTTTTCGATAAGGAGGTGAGATTCCCAGTGAGGTGTCAATCGGACTATTTGATGTGCTTTTATATAGTTGTAAGAAAAGTGGCAAATCCCCCAGGTAGGGGAAATTTCTAGGTGCCACAAGGGGTTTTCAGAAAAAGATTTGGGAAAAAAAAAAAAAGGCAAAAGCGCACGCAATGAAACCCCTTGGGTGATATTTATAGGATCATGTTGATAATTTGTAAACCGTTTGGTAAAATTTTCAAAAAAATTCATGTAGCTGGGTTCAGCAAATTCGGGGTTGTTGTTTTTTTGTACCGTTTTTTGAGCAATGCGAGAAGTCTTTGCAGGGGAAATTTCCGGACAAAAATGAAAAAACAATTTTGGGTCAGGGGCCACCAGTTCAATTGGGGCATAATTTAACCAAAAATTCTGGTCTCCAGGGAGACGACTTCGGGGTTCCGTCAGCCCAAATTGGCAAAGGGAAGAGGGATTTTTTGTCCTCACGGGACAGCATCGTCCACAGACGACTAAGTGGCTGGACCGACGTCTCAATAGGCGGCCCAAAGGATTCGGGCTGGGGCAGACTGAGCAGCCAATTTTTGGGCCCGCGCCCACAGTTAACCAACGTCGCCGTTGAAGTAGGGAAAGGGGGAAGTATTGTTGGTGGGGGGAAATAACTAATTAAAAAGCCCATTGATCACCCAGAGAGCAAGCCCGTAATGTGACTTTGACGATTTGAATGTCCAATGGAAATTTGAGGGGGGGTAACCCGTTTAAAAAGGGGGGAAAAATCTGACCCAAAGGGACCCCTTTGACAATGGGTGGAATAAGAAAGTGGGAAAAGAGAAAAAAACGGAGAGAAGAGAGGTTTTCGGGGGGGCTTGCACGAAAAGAAACAGAGAGATGAGGGGGGGAGTGAAGAGAACCCAGTTTAAGCATAACCAGATGATCTCAGAGGAAGGATAAGGAGAGATGTGAGGAGAGAGTTCTAATGAAGAGAAAAAAAAAAAAAGAAAAAAAAAAGAAAAGCAAAACCCTGCCCCTTTGATAGGCAACTAAAGAAGAAAAGAAGTGCAATGCGTTAAAGCAGGGAAAAAGAAAGGAGCAATCGTGTCTGGGGGGGCACTGTTTAACTGAACCGGGGGTTTTGACCTCAACCTGGCAGGCCACTTTCATCAGCAGTCCAAACCCGACCAACACCACGGGCCCAAACCCGACAGTGCCCGCAGTCCAACCGACCCCTGCCCGGTCCAACCCCATGCCAGCAGTTTGTCGTGATGGGGTTTGTAAAAGGGCAGTGAAAAAAAAGAAAAAAAAAAAAAAAAGGAAAGACATGATTCGTAAAAAGTTTAAATCACCTGGCCGGTAAAGTGAAAACTATTTACCCGGGGTTTTTATGATGATTTTAAAAAAGGTTTTGTGAAGTTCAAGAAAGAGAGAATGTTTTTTTTTTGTTTACTCCATGCGCATTTAGTTTTCTTCCATATTTTGTTATAAATTAAGACTTTTTATGGTTTGATGTTACGAATGCATGATATTTGATGGAACGAAAACAAGCGTGAGTGGGTTTGGGGGTTTTCCTAGTCCTTCCTTCACTGAAACCCCAGGGTTGAAAAATCCTCTCCCCCCCCTTCCCCCAACTCATACCACCTGGCCCAATTCCTCCGTTCCAGTTCCTGTCCCCATTATCCCCCCCCCCCCCCCATATCCCTCCCTATCCCCTCTGGGCTGAATTTAAAAAATAACACAATACAAAGAAACGAAAAAGGAACGGTTTTCCCCTTTGAATTTAAAAAAAAACACAATACAAAGAAACGAAAAAGTGTAACAGTATTTACTCCAGTACACTACAAGGGCCCCATTTTTGAAGGGAGAAGAGATAAGGGGTTTTGTGGCGGTGTGGTCAATTCTTGACAAATGGTCTGTTTTTAAAGGGTTTGTTTTTGTGTGTGCGATGAAAATTTTTTTCATGACTTTTAAAATGACAAGTAATCATGATAGATTGTTAGTTTGATGATGATGATGGGAATAATAGTGAAGCTGCCACTGATGATGATAGTGATAAAAACAATGTGATTGGCTGGTAATCTCGTGTTCTCGTGAAAGGCGTTTGGATCAAGTTCATTCTACTTAATAAATCTATGATTGGTAATTTGAAACACATTAATCATTCCCTGTGATGTAATTAAAGAATAAGAATTTGCAGGTGTGTGTGTGTGTGTGTGTGTGTGTGTGTGTGTGTGTGTGTGTGTGTGTGTGTGTTTAGGGGAGCGAACGCTGTATATACACTGTTTTCCTTAAGTTGATTTAGACTAAAGAGTTTGTTCCCTGTAAAGGTGGTTCATTTTTGTTAATCTATTTTTTTGTTTGTAGTTTTAAGTAAATACGTAGTGTAAACACTTCAAAATATAAAGTTTAGACATGATGTAAAAAAAGAGAATATGTTAAAAAAAAAAGACACACACATTGTGAAATAGAAAATTTACAATGTTTACGTAAAACAATTTTTTTCAAGATTGCAGATTATTTTCTTTTTCTGAAATGTAGGAATAAGCGTATACCATGAGAAACCTATGCACTTTACTTCTTTAACACAGATAATTTTAAATGGTATAATATGTTTCCAAGTTCCAGTCAGTAATTGAAAGGCCATTTACATTAACCCTACAGTACAGGTTTACTATTAACTAAAATGTAAACAATACATATGTTCTGAAAAAAGGATCTTGTGAATAACGTTGATTGAAATAGGAAATTAATTTTTGTAACATATTCACATGGTCAAACATAATTTACGACTGCAGAATTACAATTTTTCCACTAGTATGTTGTTATAAGCGTATTGCGGAATCTAGAGTGGAAAAAATCTCTTCAATTTAGTACAAGAATTTGCAGAGGTGTGCGCATGCATGCGTGCGTTTTAAGGGAGAAAACGCTGTTTGCGTTATTTTCGTTATAGTTGATTTAGACTAAAGAGTTTGCTCCCCTGTTGTTTTCTTTGTTTGTTTGGTTGGTTGGTTGGTTTTCGCAGTTAAGAAATTAAAATTGATAGCACAGAACATGGATGTTACCGGTTTCCCAACGTAAAGCACATAAGAAAGCTTTCAACAAATCATTGTGTGTGTTTGTTTTTTTTATCTCACGATCAAGAGATGTTAAACTTAAATGATGCACAAGATGAAATCAACTAGAAGGATTCCCAGCAGTAGAAAAATGAATCCAGTGGTTTCTCGACTTGTGTGTTGATTTGTTTTGTAAACGTGATGACAGACAGGAAACAGGAAGCAAATACACACAAACTTAGTGAAACACCACGTGGGCAAACATCCACACACGCACACCTTTGAGAAACATCACACAGCTACGTGAAGCAGTGTCACACACAGGAATATCTAATAATTATTATAGTGAAACATCACATTTATGCACTACAGAGTTACCCCACACAGCCGTTGGACACACACACACTTTCTTATAATATTTCCTTGTTGTCCATTCTTTCCATTTGGACAGCTTGCCTGCCTCAATGTGAGAGAATACACGAGTTCGACCATATGTAATAGCAGTTCAATATTTGCCACTTAAATTGTGCCAGCCAGAAAACGTTCTCTAGGTTTTCTAAGTGACAAACATGTTTTTCTAAGTCTAGGCCTACGAGGTTTAAGCTAAACAGCGTAGCACGTAGTTCTCACACGCAGGCACTGCAGTCGGGTTTAAAAATCAAATAAAGAAGATTAGACTTCATCTT
>CM031620.1:28693061-28704446 GCA_018398815.1 Conus ventricosus
ACACCAACAATGCGCACACAACAATTAGGGAACAAACCTTCTCTTTTTTCCTCAAATCACTAATGGGGGGGGGGGGGGGGGGGAAGAGCGCTCCCCCTACCTTGCCCTAAGGCTACACATGCCCCCCCCCCCCCCCACCCCCCCCCCCCCCCCCCCACCCCCACCCCCCAAAAAAAAAAAAAAAAAAAGAAAAAAAAGAAAGAAAAGAAAAAGAAAAGAAAGAAAGAAAGAAAGAAAGAAAAAAAAAAATTCATATTTCATGTGGAAATAAAAACGAAATTAACAAACCAACGGATTCATGGCGCCGGTTCGGTCGTCGCTTATCTCACAAACTGCAAACTACGCACTTTGCACTGGAAGGATGCCAAGCTTGTAGGTCAGAATCTTCAGCTTGTTGAAGGTGGACACTTCACGAAAGAAGAAGAAGACAGAAGGGAGGGAGGGAAATTAAAGGTGGCTATGGTTTAATTTACTTGTGTTGATTTCGTTTTGTGAATGTATGTGTAACGACACACATGAAGCAAGCACGCCTACACACACAACTTAGAGTAACCACGTACTGATGATACACCCTCACACGCAGCTTAGAGAAACACCACACCACAACGTGAAGCTGTCGCGACAGTGGAAACAGTTACGAACAGTGAAACATCACATTCATGTCATTTTCATCATAATAATAACTTATTATTATTATTATATTATATTATTATTTATTATTATTATTATTATTTTTATGGCGCTTAATCTGACATCTTCAGCCCTAAGTGCTTACAAAATACAGAAAGGTTAAAGAAACATAAATGAACCAATAAGATCAAATTGCAATTAGTACCATACACCTACAAGCAAGGGTCTATATTCACACACACACACACACACACACACACACACACAAATACCTGACGACACAATATGAGGGTGAAAACACTCTCTCCAACTCGTGCATTTGAGGCACACAAACGCTTGAACAAACATTGCATGCACACACATAAAACTCATTCAGGGGGAGACGACTTAACAATCCGCGTTTTCGTTCAACAGTGAGCCAGTGAAATCAAAAGCTTGGTGAATCCAGGAGACGGAAAAGTGAACAATGTAACGATCCTGGCTAAATTCTCATGGGCCAGGAAGGGAGGGTGGAGGTACCTGACGCTGTGGCAGAATACTGGTAATGCGCATTGACGGCCGACATCGCAAGGAAAGTACTACTTGACCCAGGAAAGTAAACAAAACAAGGAAAGTACTACTTGACCCAGGAAAGTAAACAAAACAAGGAAAGTACTTCAGCCAGGAAAGTAAACAAAACAAGGAAAGGTACTACTTCAGCCAGGAAAGTAAACAAAACAAGGAAAGTACTTCAGCCAGGAAAGTAAAACAAACAAGGAAAGTACTACTTGACCCAGGAAAGTAAACAAAACAAGGAAAGTACTACTTGACCCAGGAAAGTAAACAAAACAAGGAAAGTACTACTTGACCCAGGAAAGTAAACAAAACAAGGAAAGTACTTCAGCCAGGAAAGTAAACAAAACAAGGAAAGTACTTCAGCCAGGAAAGTAAACAAAACAGGAAAGTACTACTTGACCAGGAAAGTAAACAAAACAAGGAAAGTACTACTTGACCAGGAAAGTAAACAAAACAAGGAAAGTACTACTTCACCCAGGAAAGTAAACAAAACAAGGAAAGTACTACTTCACCCAGGAAAGTAAAACAAAACAAGGAATGTACTACTTGACCCAGGAAAGTAAACAAAACAAGGAAAGTACTACTTGACCCAGGAAAGTAAACAAAACAAGGAAAGTACTACTTCCCCAGGAAAGTAAACAAAACAAGGAAGTACTACTTGACCCAGGAAGTAAACAAAACAAGGAAAGTACTACTTCACCCAGGAAAGTAAACAAAACAAGGAAAGTACTTCAGCCAGGAAAGTAAACAAAACAAGGAAAGTACTACTTGACCCAGGAAAGTAAACAAAACAAGGAAAGTACTACTTGACCCAGGAAAGTAAACAACAAAACTAACGGAAAGTACTACTTCACCCAGGAAAGTAAACAAAAACAAGGAAAGTACTACTTCACCCAGGAAAGTAACAAACAAGGAAAGTACTATTCACCCAGGAAAGTAAACAAACAAGGAAGTACTTCACCCAGGAAGTAAACAAACAAGGAAATACTAACTTGACCCAGGAAAGTAATACAAAATAAGGAAAGTACTTCAGCCAGGAAAGTAAACAAAACAAGGAAAGTACTACTTCAGCCAGGAAAGTAAACAAAACAAGGAAAGTACTTCAGCCAGGAAAGTAAACAAACAAGGAAAGTACTACTTGACCAGGAAAGTAAACAAACAAGGAAAGTACTACTTGACCCAGGAAAGTAAACAAAACAAGGAAAGTACTACTTCACCAGGAAAGTAAACAAAACAAGGAAAAGTACTACTTCACCAGGAAAGTAAACAAAACAAGGAAAGTACTACTTCACCAGGAAGTAAACAAAACAAGGAAAGTAAGTGAAAGAGAGAAAAAAAGGAGACAGCGGTGTGGCGGGTGTGTGAGCGAGGAGAGATGAAAAGTAAAAGGAAAGGACATGAGAGGAAGGAAGGAGGGAGAGGAAACTCCCTCTCTGTCTTTGACACACACGCTCCACAAGAAAATGTTTGTTTTGACAATGTTACAGCTTGTAAGAATCCCTTTTCAACAGACGGATCTTTCGACGAAAGTATGAAAATCGCAAAGCCTTAACAATCACCTCTAAAATGGCTGCAAGCCTAATAGCATTATAACTTATTACTAAAAGTCACGTGTGTAAGAGACGATCACATTTTCATACTGTCAGGAATCATGGAAAACAAAAAACAGATGTGTGTGCAGAGATGCTCTCCGAACCATTATATAAACGTACGTTGTATATTCGAAATAATGGCACTGAAATCATGCCACTCAAAACTATAAAGTATTTTTGTTTGGAGGATTATGATTTTCTAACTGTAATGACTCAAAACTTTTGTACTTTTTTTTTTCTTTTTCAATGTTAAGTTCAGTCTTGAAAAATATTTTTTTATGTAAATATTTGAAACTTTACATTTGCAAGTTGTGAATAAGACATTTTTTGTTCAAAAACATGTATAAGTCATATTTTATTTGTAATATTAAATAACGTTTGCGATGGGCAATTTAACTTAAAACAACGACAAACAAAAAAAGTCAAGTCAAGTAAAACCGCAATATAAAGCGTTTTCTCCCCTTACACCCTCAGAGACGCATCCATTAAGTGGATGAAACTCGACTGTGTGGTCCCAGTCTTCCCAACTGAATCCGCAGCAAACTCAACTCTGGGTAGGAGCCGGGTCGAGGCAGAAAAACCCACATGACTCTGATGGGATTCGAACCCACGACCTCCCAGCCGGGAGTCCGCGACGCTAACCACTTCGCCACGGCGGCTGGTATTTAAAATGCATTTGATCTAAATGCCTTTCAAGAGAACACGAGGTTACATTTGTCTTTATCACCATAATCATCAGTTTTACTAGATCTTCCCATCATCATCATATTACAATTTATCATCATTATTGCCTTTTTTTTTTAATAATAATGAAAACTTACATCTTGGTTAAATCTGTAAGTTGAAATAACGACCTATTTATGAAAATTCACACGTATACACACGCACGTACTTTCTCTCAAACATGAAAGTTATTCATCTCAATACCTTTCTCTGTCTGTTCATAAGGTTCATAATTATGCTGCTGAAATTGCCCTGGTTACTTCGCAGTCACTGGTTGCAAAATTTTTATAAAGGTCAACAATTTTGTTTTGTATACCACCAGGGTATTTCACTTATGTAAATATGCGTATACATCATGTGGGTTTGAAAGTACTAACATGATCAGTTCAGGTGTGTGTGTGTGTGTGTGTGTGTGTGTGTGTGTGTGTGCGCGCGCGCGCGCGCGCGTGTATGTTTAATTAAATGCCTAATATAATTTGGCGATGAAAAGATATTAAATTAACACTGAACTGAACTGGTAGGCTGTGAGCCTAGTAGCAGAGTCTATGGATGTTACTGGTTTTCCCTTTCTTTGTTTTATTTTTAGTTTCCTAAATCAAAGCAGACGACCGGGGTGGGGTGGGGGTTGGTTAGAAGGGAAAACAGGAAAACGATCAGGGAAGCCAGGTGGTGTGTGTGTGGTGGGGGGGGGGGGGGGGTAATAATTCTCTGCTACACAGGAATGCCTGTGTGTGGCAAGAGGTCAGGAAAGACAGAGGATATTTTGATTTCATATGATGAGGAACCAAACTGCAACCTGCCTCTCCTCACTGGTTCGCAGAGACTGTTGTGGCGTAGTTCTAATGATGGTTACATGACAGAAAGCAAGGAATATCCATTCTGAGGCACGATTTATATTCACAAAACAACCGTGCGTAGCTGCGCCAGTCTATAAATACTCCACTATATATATATATATATAGAGAGAGAGAGAGAGAGAGAGATTAATGTGCAGCCAACCGCACGTGCAAACAACCGCAAACGGGAGCCAACACGCTATATAACATCGGCGGTGGGCAAACCAAAACCATCCTGATGACAGCGCAACGCGCTCGAAACAAATTTGTAGATTCTGTTTTTAAAAACCTATTTTAAAAAATATATACACTTTAAATGTTCTGAGTGGCTTTTTAACTCTGATTATTATATATATATATATATATATATATATATATATATATACTAAATGGAATCTCCAGTTCTGCAGAACGCTGTTTTATGTCAAGTGTTGTACATTTTCTATTTTAAACATGTTATGTATACAGTTCTCCATTTCTGGATTAATGTTGCCTTTGTATTTTTGTCCATAAACAACAAAGTTTGCAATACGTATTATCACCTAAAACTACAGACAAAAAAAGGCAAAACAAGAAAACAAAAGAAAAACCCACATAATAAACAGGGGGAACAAAGTTTAATAGTGTATATCAACGTAAGAAAAACTACGTGTACACCGCGTTCTCTCCCTAACACACACACACACACACACACACACACACACACACACACACACACACACACATATTTACACTTTTGGGATGGGCTTAGAGTTATAACTACATTTTAGAATTGTTTAGAAGCATTGTTTTTATCACTATCATCATCATCAGTGGCAGCTTCACTATTATTCCCATCATCATCAAACTCACAATTCATCATCATTATTGTCTCATTTTAATAGTCATTAAAAAAAAAATTTTCATGAACAACAACAACAACAACAACAAAGAAAACTATCAAGTAAAAAAAACAGACCACTTGTCAAAAATTCGAGTAATCTCTCTCTCTCTCTCTCTCTCTCTCTCTCTCTCTCTCTCTCTCTCTCTCTCTTAAAACTGCAGATTGCATCCCCCCCCCCCCCCCCCCTTTTCTAATTCAAACGGGTGACCAGAGGCGGATATGGAGGGATTGGGGAGGGGGGGGGGGGGTAGAAGGAAAAACAGGAAGTGGGACGGAGGAGATAGGCCAGGTGGTATGAGGGTGTAGGGGGAGGGGGGGGGGAGGAATTTTCCCTACACAGGAATGCCTGAGCGTGGCATGAGGGCAAGAAAGCGGGGATACTGACTTGCTGTTAAAAAAAAAAAAAGTGCAAAATCAAGATTCGCAAATGAAACGTAGAACAAACCAGGTTAAGGTGTGTGATACTTGTGGTGCAAAGAGAGGGAGGGGAGGGGGATAGGGGATTTACAACTTCTTTCCAGTCAGATGACATGGCATGTTACTTCACGTGATGGGAAAATGTTGAAGCCAACATGAACAACACGGCAAAACAGGGCACAAAGCAAAGCCGTACTTTCTATTAACCACAACGTACAGCACATATTAGACAACTTTCAACAAAACAGCTCTTTTTTCTTTTCCAAAGATCTTACGATGTTAAACTGAAATGATGCACAAAATGAAATTGACCAGAAGGATGCACAGCAGTGGGAAGATGGATTAGGGTGGTTATTGGTAATCTGCTTGTGCTGATTTTTTTTTTTTTTTTTTTTTTGTGAACGTAATGACAGACACAAAAACAGGCAGCAAACACACACAACCTAGTGAAACACCACGTGGTCAAACATCACCACAACACCTTAGGGAAACACCATACAGCAACGTGAAGCAGTCACACACAGTGAATAGAGTGAAATATCACATTTATGCACAACAGAATTACCCCCACACCGCCTACATGGTCGAGCACTTTTAATGTTCTAAGTGGCTTTTTAACTCTGATTTTATATATATATATATATATATATATAGTCTTTACGGTTAGAAACGCGACACGGCCGCTCCAAAATGTTGCAATATTTGGAAAATCCGACATAGCCTGGCAGGTTATTGTTCAAACTGCAAAATGTGTCTGAGTGCAACTAGGCCTTTTCTGTTCTGATCACGAAAAAGCCGGGCAGATCACTTTGTCACGGACGGAGTTATGGCCCTGTCCCCAAGTTGCCGCATTTTCACCTTACTCGGCAAAGTGCCACTGTGTCGTTAACTGAGGTCAGATTCACGTGAAAATTGTGTCCTCGTGAAAAAGCAGAGGACACACTACAGGTGAGTAAAATGCAAAGCACAATGTTTGGTGTCAGTGGGTAAAAAACAACTCGCAAAAAAGGTTACTTTCTCCCTCAACACCACAACACCAATGGATGCCGCGTATGACGTCACATGAGCGCTGGCGAGCCATCGGCATGTTGGAGGCTGGAAACAGAGTGCAAGACGTCGCTAGGGCGCTAAATGTGCACCGGTCGAACATTTATCGTCTTGCAAATCGCCATCAAGCCACTGGGACTGTTCGTGATGCCCCCAGACCTGGTCGGCCACGCGTCCTCACTGCTCGCCAGGAGCGATATGTGGTGCATAGCTTCAGGGCAAACCCTTTCCAAAGTGCCTCTTCAGTGGGACGACAGATTCATGGACCGGCAACAGGGTAATTCGCCCCAGCATCATCCTGCAGCTTCTCAGACGCCACCAGCTGTACTGCGGCCGACCCTACCATGGTCACTATCTGTCGCCACAGCATCGTGCTGCCCGCTTGAATTGGGTTCACAGGCACAGGAACACAAACTGGAGAACTGTCGTGTTCAGCGACGAGGTTCGATTCTGTCTGGATCAGATTGACAGGCGTGTTTACGTGTATCGTCCTCGTGGCCAGCGCTTTGCTGGTCAGTACGTGCAGCAGCACAACTGTGGGGCGGCCAGTCCGTCATGATGTGGGGGGCAATGTGTGGCAACAGACTCATTGGACCAGTGTTCTTCAACCTGCAGCCAGGTCGTGGCGGTGGAGTCACTGCCCTTCGCTACATAGCATAGGTCCTGCGCCCTGTCGTAGTGCCTTGTTTGCAAGACGCCACCAATATGTTTTCCAGCAAGACAACGCCCCGGCCCACAGAGCACAGGTCACACAAGCCTTCCTTCAGCAGAACAATGTCCAGATGATAGGCTGGCCTGCTCTAAGTCCAGACTTGAACCCTATCGAACAGTTGTGGGCCTTCCTGAAACGCCGCATCAACGAGCAGCCCAACCGCCCTCACAATGCTGTGGCTCTGAGACGGGAGATCCAGCGTCAGTGGAACCAAGTCCCTCAGGCCTTTCTTGTTCGACTTGTCAACTCCATGCCAAATCGGTGCAATCTCGCCGTGATTGCTGGAGGTGGCCACATCCGATATTGAGGCCTTTGCGCGGGTGCCTGGATCCAAGGGCGAAAACTCTTGAAAACTTTACAGTGACAATACGTGCTTAGTTTTATCTAAAAGATCAAATTTCAATCAATGCTATGAAAAAAACCGCTTTGAAATATGTCTACTGTGAATGAAATGGTATCATATTAAGTTTTCGTTGCAATTTGCCTCTTGATTTTGTCGCGTTTCTAACCGTAAAGACTATATATATATATAAATATATTTCTTGATTGTCCATGTTTTTCCATTAGGGACACAGCTTGCCTGTCTCAATGTGAGAGCATACATGAGTTTGACAATATGTAATAAGCGTACTGGCTTACAGGTCAATTCAGTGGCAACCACTTAATTTGTGCCAGCCAGAAAACGTTCTCTAGATTTTCTATGTGACAAAAATGTCTTTGTTTCTAAATCTAGGCCTACTATGCTGTGGGCTAAACAGCCTAGGCACGAAGTTCTCGCACACAGGCACTGCAGTCGGTTAAAATCAAATCAAAGAGAGATTATTAGACTTCATCTTTACACAAAAATGTAATTTACAAAATAAACCAGAAGAGTCAAGTTGGATTGTTTTCAAAATTTTTATCGAGTCTGAATTCGTTGAAAATTCTCAAAACAGTACGAGCGCCTAGACTCTTATTTCAATATTAGCCTAGGCTAGTGTTCAGTGATGCTCCCCGACCCGTGATATTAGCTAGCCTTAGCCTAGCGCGCACCAAAAAAAAACTCGTATACACAATAGTCAATGTTCATTAGAATTTGGCAATATATATGCCACACAAAATTGTTCTAGTCTGCAAGTCAACACCGTAGGGCAGAGGCTCACATTTATAAGGTATTTTTTTCAAGTAATCCGCAATCTTTAAAAAAAAATGTTTTTATGTAAATATTCTTATCTCTCTATTTTTCTATTTGTGATAATACAGTTCAAATTTTAAAACTTGTACTACACTTTGTTTTTTGTTGATTAAAAACAATTCTATAAAATTTAATTTCTTAACTGCGAACCAACCAAACAAACAAATAAACAAAAACAACAGGGGAGCAAACTCTTTAGTCTGACTCAACTACAACGAAAATAACGCATACAGCGTTTTCTCCCCTTAAACGCACGCATGCGTGCGCAAACTTCTGCAAATTCTTGTACTAAATTGAAGAGATTTTTTCCACTCTAGATTCCGCAATACGCTTATAACAACATACTAGTGGGAAAATTGTAATCCTGCAGTCGTAAATTATGTTTAACCATGTGAATATATTACAGAAATTAATTTCCTGTTTCAATCAACGTTATTCACAAGATCCTTCTTTTCAGAACTTTTGTATTGTTTACATTTTAGTTAATAGTAAACCTGTACTGTAGGGTTCATGTAAATGGCCTTTCAATTACTGACTGGAACTTGGCAACATTTTATACCATTTAAAATTATCTATGTTAAAGAACTAAAGTGCATAGGTTTCTCATGGTATACGCTTATACCTACATTTCATTTCAGAAAAAGAAAATAATCTGCAATCTTGAAAAAAAATGTTTTACGTAAACATTGTAATTTTGCTATTTCACAATGATTTTTTTTTACATAATTCCCTTTTTTTTTTTTTACATCATATCTAAACTTTATATTTTGAAGTGTTTACACTACGTATTTTACTTAAAACTACAAACAAAAAATAGATTAACAAAAATGAACCACCTCCACAGGGGAACAAACTCTTTTAGTCTAAATCAACTGTAAGGAAAACTGTATATACAGCGTTCGCTCCCCTAAACACACACACACACACACACACACACACACACCTGCAAATTCTTATTCTTTAATTACATCACAGGGAATGATTAATGTGTTTCAAATTACCAATCATTGATTTATTAAGTAGAATGAACTTGATCCAAACGCCTTTCACGAGAACACGAGATTACCAGCCAATCACATTGTTTTTTATCACTATCATCATCAGTGGCAGCTTCACTATTATTCCCATCATCATCATCTAACTAACAATCTATCATGATTACTCTCTCATTTTAAAAGTCATGAAAAAAACCAACATTTTCATCACACACACAAAAACAAACCCTATGAATTAAAAACAGACCATTTGTCAAGAATCCGACCACACACACACACACACACACACACACACACACACACACTCTCTCTCTCTCTCTCTCTCTCTCTCTCTCAAAAATAGTAGGGCCTTGTAGTCGTCACTGAAAAGAGTAAATACATGTTACACTTTTTCGTTTCTTTGTATTGTGTTTACTTTCTTAATTCAAACGGGAGACCAGAGGCGGATAGGGAGGGATATGGGAGAGGGGGGGGGGGGGGGGAAGATGGGGACACAGGAACTGGAAGGGAGGAATTAGGCCAGGTGGTATGAGGGCGTTGGTGGAACGGGGAGAAGAATTCTCCCTAAACAGGAATGCCTGCATGTGTGTGACGAGTCACTTGACAAGTCCACCAAATGGGTCCCAAACCCCATCTTGTATAAATTGTACAAACCGTTCTGCGTATGTTAGATCAGAACAGGCGCCACTGAACACCACCGAAGTGACTCGGCAGGAGTGCAGTGTCTCCTCCGGTGGGTTGCCTCTAGACGACTTGACATTGACTGCTCCCTGTGGATTACTGGTGCCGGGGCTGCGGCGGGGGCCGACCGCGCTGTGGCTGTGGACGGGGTGTCGGAATGAGCGGCGTGGGTGCACTGCCTTTGAGGTAGCGCAGAGGTTGGGACAGCAAAAAAAAAAAAAAAAATTCATTTTAGATAAGAGGTGTATGATTGTTGACTCGGAACACCATAATCTCACTCTTTATGATGTGAATTAAAGGATAAGAATTTGCAGAGATAGTGTGTGTGTGGGGGGGGGGGGGGGGGGGGGGGGGGGGTTAAGGGGAGAGAACGCTTTATATTGTGGTTTTCCGGTTTTCCTTACAGTTGAATTAGACGAAAAGAGTTTGTTCCCTGTGCAAATGGTTTAGTTGTTTTTTTTTTTTTTTTTTTTTTTTTTTTGGTCGTTGTTTTAAGTTAAATTATCCATCGCAAACGTTATTTGATATTACAAATAAAATATGACATATACATTTTGTTGAACAAAAAATGTCTTTATCACAACTTACAAAATGTAAAGTTTTAAAATATTTACATAAATTGTTTTTTTCAAGACTGCACTTAACATTGAAAAAGAAAAAAAAAAAGTCCATGTTTTGAGCCATAACTTTCAGAAAATTCATAATCCCTAAACAAATTCAGTTTAATTTTGAGTGGCATGATTTCAGTGCCATAGTTTCGAATCTACAACGTACATTTACTTAATGGTTCGGAGAGCGTCTCTGCACATAAAGTGAAATACGTCTGTGTGTGACTGAACTGTTTTTTGTTTTCCATGATTCTTGAAAATGTGATATCGTTTCTTACACACGTGACTTTTAGTAATAAGTTATACTGTTACTAGGCTTGCAGCCATTTTAGAGGTGATTGTTGGGGCTTTGCGATTTTCATACTTTCGTCGAGAGATCTGTCTTGTTGAAAAGGATTCTCTTACATGCTATAACATTGTCAAAACAAACATTCCCTTGTGCAGCGCTTGTGTGTGTGTCAGAGAGAGACAGTGAGTTCTCTCTATTTCTTTTATTTTCACCTCTCCCTTCATTTACTTTTCGACTTTTCAT
>CM031620.1:28704546-28737046 GCA_018398815.1 Conus ventricosus
AAAATTTAAGTAAGGTGGCCCTTTGGGGTAATCATTATGGAAACAGCAACACAAAAGCACCTTTTTTGTGTTAAGGGTTTTTCCGCATTTTTTGTACTTGAACATGTCAATGACTGTAAGTGCGTACTTAAATCTTTTTCGTCTAATCCAATTCAGAGGGAAATATAGAAATCCATTTGATGGGGGGTCGTTTGGAGTTGTATTGACAAAGTGCGGTCTCTGTATTCGTCAAAGGCGCAGGTAATAAATTTGCCAAATCGCTTGTTTAGATAACCATTCTTTTGCTGTTTGTTCACTAACCACCCGCTGCTTGGCTTAGCTTTTTAATTCCCCGGATTCCCTCCAATATCCTTTTGGTGAATAATAGATTTTGTTCTTTTTTTAAATTCAGCGATATTATGCGCAACAAAATACACAACAGTCATCCCAACAACAATAAACCGATTTCTTGCATCTTTTGTTTTCTGAGGGTTGATAAAAGTCACTAAAATTTGGTGGGGGCAATGTCTGACTGGTTTGCCCTGTTACTAATAATATTTTTTTAAATTGTTTGGGTCAACATTTTAAAGTGTAAGCTGCATGCCCCTGTCTTTTCAGTGTGTCTTTAAAAAATCTAACTGCTCAAGTCTCTGCTTTTCATGGGCGTCTTGTGCAGCTGCAGTTGCTCCATAGCTTTGTTTTATGCCTTTTTCTCTCGCCGTCATTCCCCAGTTTACTAAATGCAAAATTACTGCCGCTAAAAGCAACCGCATTCACCAAACAGCGCCGCCTATCATTATTGCGAGTGAAGCCATTTTTTATAAATGATTTTTTTTTCTACATATTTATATTGTCTGGAATTATTCCTTGCTTAACTAGAAAATCTTTCGTAGCAAATGAAGCTGCAATAATAGCAATCAGCTTTGCTGAATCCTCAAAGTCTAGTTTGCCAAGATCTGCGGGTTTAATTCTTAACAAGCTTTTACCAAGCATCGTGTATCCACACTTAGCCCCCCAATAACAGCAGAATGGTATACAAGTTGGTAACATTTTTTCGGTGCTCATTTTTTAAAAAAAAAATAATTATAATTTAATAAAAAACATGAACAGCGATGATCTCTACAGCTACAAGGCAGCCTAAACCTTCCTGAACTTATGAATGACCAAGTTGATGACAAGCATTATGCCCAAAAAGGAGAGGTTTTATTCTTTGGCACATGTGGAAAACAAAACAGTTCCTCGGAACTGAATTCAGCATTGAACAATTCAACAATGTCGCCCAAGACATTTAAAGTATCATAACAGGTATGAAGCGCAGCGGGTCTAGAATGGTGAAAATGTGGGGCAAACGGTCTTAGTTTGTACACAAACTAGTCAGTAGATTGCTCCCATTGATTCTGAACAAGATCTTACGTATGATTTAACGCAAGATCCTGTTTTAACAAAGTCATTTGAGTCTCTAGGATGTGATTATTATCTACAATTGGAAATTGTTATCGCCGTTAATCATGGGATTAATAACTTTTAATCATATAGATTTTATTTTCCCTTCAAAATGAACGATCTGGAAAATCAGCAGAACCAGAAAACACTGAACCCGGTGGAGAAAGTAACCAAGCCAGAAAATCATCAGAAAACACTGAACCAGGTGGAGACCATTAAAAATCCTGGGCGTGTTGAAGCAGGAAAAAAATTAGCAGAGTGGAACAGACAAAAAAAATTAATGTTACAGCATTTTGAAAACATAACACCGCCAACGCCAAACAAGTTGATTCAATGCCACTATAAAAACTCCATGTGTTACAAGGGCCCCAAAGTCTTCTTGGAATATTGAACTTAAAACTGTTGCCATTTTTTGGCGCCATTGCGGTTGCTGTTGGGGGCAGTTATGCGGCTATTAAAATATTTTCACCAATTGCAACAGAAACGAAAGAAGTTAAAACAACCTGATACGTTAAATACAGAAAAAGACAAACTGACACGCCATAACCGCCATATAACAAGATCATTTTGATCCATTCAAATGGAATAATATTTTAAGAACTTAATTTTTAAATTTTTTTATAAAAATAGATCATGGCGTATTTTTTAAAATGATGAAAGTCAATAAATAAAAGAATGGAGTTATAAAAGTCATTTCCATAGACCAGAATTGTACTCAATGCGGTTGTTGGATGTAAAACCTTCCTTAAGTTTTATGCAGAGATCGCCTGAGCAAGACATCCTCAAAGATGACGAGTTTTTTGAGGCGTGTGTGTGTACTATATTAGAATTTATATTTAAGATTAAAAACATATATTGTAAATTTTTTGATAATTATAAGATAACTTAATAAGAACTTAGTTGTACTTAAAGGATAACTTAATCAAGAACTTATTAAGAACTTGATCAAGAACTTAATTAAAAACTTAATCAAGACTTATTAAGAACTTGAAGTAGTAACTAATTAGAAATTGGGCGTGACTTGCGGGGTGGGAGTGTGTGTGGTGTACACAGGGGGGTGGGGTGGGAGGACGTGCGTGCGTGGGGAGGGGTGGGGGACGTGCGCTACGTGCGTGGGGTGGGGGGTGGGAGGGGCGTTGCGTGGAGGGTAGGACAACACACACACTAACAAACACAAACACAAAACAAACAACAAACAAACACACAAGGCCTACCCAATCTAGTTTGTTTGCAGAACATTCAAAAATTCGTTATTCCAGGCACACGGCGTTTTTTAAAACAATCAATCAGCCAAAGCAGGGCGGCGCAAAACCGTACATGCATGATGTACTTTATTTAGAGCCACGTCAGTGTGTGCATGCGTGGGGATGGGGTGGGCGGGTGGAGGGGGTGGGGGGTGGGCATGCGCCTGGGTAGGACTAAACCACACACACACAAAACAAACAACAACACAAACAAACAACAAACAAACAAACAAACAAACAAACAACAAACACCCAATGCCACTAGTCCACTATCTGCGCCAACCACGTCAGCGGTAGGCTGCTGTGGTCTTACAGTCGCACGTTAGAGAGGGCTTTGTAGGTTCAATCGGCAGTGTCTGCCGAAAGTGGCCTATTTTTGCAACATCCGTTACTATTTTTTTAAGCAACGTCATGGTGTTTGTGGCGTTCACTGAGAGACTTGCAGAGCAGTTGTCGGAGGGCAGTAGCGACAGTGCTACACCTCTATAAGTAGCCGGAGTAACAAACACCGGCCCTGTTGGGCCCAGCCGAGTGGTGTTCCGCGTCGTCTGCTTTGCCGTTGTGTCACAAACAACAAGGTGGAGAAGTTTTCTAACTAACTAGGAGTACACCGGTCACTGATCTTTGGAAGCCTTGAATAGAATCATTTCTTCAAAAGTTAAAAAGCTTTTCAAAGTTATCTAAATTAATAATTGCTTGAGGAAAACAAAAACGGAAATGCTTCCTTTGGCATTTGAAGGAGGAGAACAAAGGCTCCGCACTCATTTTCTTTGTCAAAAACTTTGCCATGGCCTCATGAACAAACAATGTATTTTTTCAAAAGATCGGTCTGTGTTCGGAAAGAATTTTTCTTGCGAAGGATAACAACACTTCATCCATTTCTTGAGTAATATTAGTGCCACTTCCAGCACTGTCAGAAAGCATTGAAAACACCACTTCCTTGACTCGCATGTTTTTTATCACACACAAGTTCTCTTGAAACGTCTTTACAGCGCGGTCGAATTTAAATTGCGGCGGCTGTGTATGGTGAGCACAACACAAAGTGTCACGTGGTTTAAGCTCAGCAACTTGATTTGATTTGAGGGCTTATGCGAAGTAAACATGACTAGATTGACAAGCCGGTCTCGTCATCGTAGTGTGTGCGACCGTCGCGTGGTCTCGCAGCAGTTCCAACGGGGCAGTCAGAGTGTGCTTTATTGATTTTTTTGGTCGCAGTTTGTGGGCGAGACGTGTCTCTGTGTGCGAGGGTCGCTGTCTGCGCGAGCCGCGCCATAAAATTTGCTGATGGGTGTGTATGTCTGCCCGCTCTCTGGTTGTCTGGTCTCTGTCTCTCTCTCTGTCTCTCTTCTCTGTCATGTCTGCAGTGATTTCTCTCTCTCTCTTCCGCCACAGGAAAATTGCGGCTTTAAGGCACACTTTTCGACCAAAAAAACTCGGTGGAGGGTGAAAAGTGGATTAGAATGATGGTTTTCCTGTATCTCTCCACCTCTTGCCATCTCCAAAAGACTTCACGAGCGAAGGGTCTTGGTCCTTGCTGCCCCTTAAATCATTCTGGCGACACATCTATGCCCGACTTCTTCCTGGGAAAAACTAACGTCCTTTTAATAACCTTTTCCTCATTTCTCTGCTCCGTTCTGAAACTGCTGCCCCTGTAGCTGTCAACATCTCGGGATCCCCCGGGATCCTTGCACCTGGAATTTTCGATGATCAAATCGTGTAAGGGTTTCTCCATCACCATGCAGACAACTCGCCTGTGATTAGTTAGGGGTACGGACTTCTATCTTTAGCAACTGGAAACTCCCCTCAAAGTGCCATCGATTAGTGTACTGGTCTGGATTTGCCCTGTCAGTAATTCCCCTTTATCGACAGCGTTGTTCGTTACTAACCCGCATGAACAACCAGTGTCTCGTAACACTTTTCACCCTTTGCTGGCCAATCCACCCTTCTTCCACTGTAACGAAAAATCAGCCTAGTGTCCTCCATCCCTTGACACTGACTGCAGTTCCAGTGGCTAGCCATAGCTGCCACCTCACCCTCTGCAGACTGAATCCCTTTGGTTCCATGGGCAGTCGTTTCCTTTCGACGATCCCTTATCCACCTCTTGCAAGGCTGCGCCCTCTGGAACCTCATGCGAACATCCCTCGCCACATGTCCCTCTTGTGACAAAATGAAAAAACCTAATTTCCCTTGCCCTCGTTCATGACCCTACCACTGGGTTTGCAGGACTTTGCAGAAAAACTCCCCTAGTCTCCTTGCACTCTTCTCACCTGTGCAATAGCACCTGTTTCTACTGCACCGTAGTGCCAAACCGTGCCTCTACTATACACCTCTGGCGAAAACTTCAAAGACTTCTACTGCTGTCTCTGGCTGTCTCTCTTTCAAATGTATGGTTAACTCAGGGCCGCAACCTGACAAAATCTGTTCTTTCATAACTAGCTCTTTCAATTCAGCGAACTCCTTCTTCGTACCACTCAACTCTAACCATTTATCAAAATAGTGATCTAGACGTGCACCAAACTGAGTGTACGTCTCACCTGCTTGTAATTTAGCTGAACGAAATTTCTTCCTGAATCCTTCCTCTGTGAGGTCAAATCCCTTCATTAAAGACTCCTTCACAGCACCAAAATCAGACTGTTGTTCTGCTGGTAACGCAGTGAAAATCTGCAACGCCTTACCCGTCAGTAACGCCGACAAAATGACTGCCCACTCTTCTGGGGGCCAACCCTGACTGGTTGCAAACGTTTCGAAACGACTGATGTATGCATCAATCGAATCGGTCCCTTCCGAGAATTTTGGCAACTTGGGTGGGGGGGCATAGCTGCGCACAGAGTCACTGGAAACTGAACTACCATCCTCGGTGGTCTCCCTTTGTATTCTCACTTTCTCTAATTCTAACTGAATCTTTAAATTTTCTGTTTCCTGCGTTGCCCTTATTCTTTCTGTTTCCTGCGCTTCCTTATTCTTTCTGTTTCCTGCGCTTGCCTTATTCTTTCTGTTTCCTGCGTTTCCCTAACCTTTTCCCGTTCTGCTATTTCGACTGCGATACGGCGTCTTTCTGCGCGTTCATCTCTTTCCATCTTTTGTTGGTTTTCAACAAATGCACGCAACTCATCTCCTGAGTAACCTAAATCACGAGCGACGCTCACAAGTTGTTCAATAGGGGTGTTCTTTTCTTCCGCCATTATATCTCTTTTTTTTTGAACAAGATTTTATAACAACGACAGCCAAACTGGTGGTTACCGACACGAGTGACGTGATAGCACAATCCTATGAATGATAATATTAGCTTGGGGCAACGTAATTAGTTTTTATAAGACGCCCAGCGCCTGACCCAACTATGAGAGCGAATTATAGGAAATCTGTGCGAAATGAGTACTCTGGGGCTGAAATGCCAAGCCTAGTATTAACTATCTTGGAAGCAATGCCAAGCCTAGTATTTAACTATCTTGGGAACATACAGTAAGACAACCCCTTGTCTTAGGATTACAATACTTGAATCCCACCCAGCTTCCTCTCTGAGAAGTTGAACAATTATAATAAATGGGCCAGAATATCCTGGCAGGCTCGCCAATAAATTGTCAACCTCGGTGTAATGTCAGTGGAGGAAGGACTAGCGCACAGCCCAAACACACTCACAGCTTGCTTACGATCTCATTCATATATCATGCATTCGTCACATCAAACCACTAGTAAAGTCTATAACTTTACTACACATGTTCATCGAAACGAAACATCAATGCATATGGAATCAAATGAAACAAAACATTCTCTCTTTCCTGAACTTCACAAAATCATTTATCTAAAACATCATTAACTAACCCGGGTATAAATAGATTTCTACTTTACCTGGCCAGGTGATCTTAACTATTCACGAATCACTGTCTTTTCTTTTCTTTTCTTTTTCTTTTCACTGTCACTTTCACAACACGACACAACTGCCGGCACTGGTGTTGGTCTGATGGCGCCTGGTCAGGTGAGACTGTTGGCGTTGGTCTGTGGTTCTGCTTGGCGAAGTGACGCTGCCAGGTATGAGGTCGAACCCCCGGTTAGGGTAGAACAGTGACTATCAACATCGACCTGTTCTCCTTTCTTTCTTCCTGCATTAACGCATTGCACTCTCTCTCTCTCTCTCTCTCTCTCTCTTCTAGTCTGCTCTTATCAAATGGACATGGTTGCTTTTCTTTTCTTTTTCTTTTCTTTCTTTTCTTCTTCATAAATTAGCAACTCTCTCTCTCTCTCCACATCTCTCCTCAGTCCTTCCTCTGCAGACTATCTCATGCTAATCTCTCAACTTGGTTCTCTTCTCTCCTCCCCTCATCTCTCTGCTTTTCTCTCAAGCAGACCTAGAACCTCTCCCTCTCTCTGTCTCTCCTTGTTCGTTCTTCCCCTCGTTCTCCCGTTCTCTCACTCACGCATTCTTCTTATTCGTTCCGATCTGTCCAAAACGGGCGAGTACCATTGGTCAGTATTTTTACCCCTGACACCCCGAAGTTGTCTCCCTCTAATTCCATTGGATATTCACATCACGACAGTCCCGTCTACACGCCTTACTCTCTGTGGTGGTCAATTGGTCATTTAATTGATTAGCTAGATTTCACCCCCACCACACACTACCTTCCCCCCTTTCCTACTTAACTGGTGCCGTGTGGACACTGGTCACTCTAAAGTGGCTAGCTGAGTCTGGGTGGGCGCCACGATGTCTAAACTAACAATGACGCTGGTTCACAAATTGGCCGGATAAGGCTGGCCCAGGTACTGAGGTCCGTCTGGGCAGACATCGAGGCGTCGGTCAAAGCCGCTTAGTCAGTCTGGGTGGGTCGGACCGTCTCGGTGAAACCTCTCCACTAAGCTTAATTGGCCGGACCCGACCTATGGGCCCGTCTTTCTGACGCCTAGAATGTTTGAGTTTGGACTTAGGTCCGAACAAATTGGCTGGCGACTCCCCAAGTTAGGTTGTTTCCCCCAAGTTAGGTTGTTTCATTTTTTTGTCCGTGACAGTCAAGTGTGCTAAAACCTGTATTCCAGTGTCTTCCGATAAACTTCAAATGCCAAAAACACCCTGGTTTGATTCAGACTGCCAACAAATTTCCAAAGTTCGCAAACGGGCTCAGCGTCAGGTGTACCATCGACCTTCGGGTCCCAACGCTCGAGCCCATCAGAAACTCCGTGCTAAATCGAGACACACTTTTAAAATCAGTAAACGTCGGTCCTGGAGAAGTTTCTGCTCCAGGCTGACGTCGAAAACGTCCAAGAAAAAAGTGTGGAACATAATCAAAAAAATCAAAGGGAAGAACACCTGTCCCACTGTGAACCATCTCAAGTTTGCTGACTCTTTAATAACAGAGAAGAAAGCAGTTGCTAATCTGCTTGCTTCAACCATTGAAAATAATTCCTCCTCTTCTAATAAATCAGCCACTTTTGTCAAAAACAAAGCCCTAAAAGAAAAATCACCCTGCAACTTTTGTCAGACAACATGGAAGACTACAATCTTCCTTTCACGTTAAACGAGCTGAAATCTGTCTTACTTTCTTGCAGCGATTCCTCTCCAGGTATAGATGAAATCCATTATCAGCTGTTGAAACATCTTCCGCTAGAAGGTCTGAACACACTGCTACAGGTCTACAACCATGTGTGGACTACAGGTTTTTTTCCACCCTCTTGGCGCAAAGCCCTCATTATTCCCATCCCCAAACCTGGAAAAGATCTTTCTAACCCTTCAAACTACCGTCCCATAGCTTTGACCAGCTGTGTCTGTAAACTGATGGAGAAAATGGTCAATGCTAGGCTCATGTGGAAACTCGAAACCGATGGCCTTTTGGCGAAAGAACAGTGTGGTTTCCGTAAACATCGGTCTACAGTTGACCATTTGATTCGTCTGGAATCTACACTTCGGAACGCCTTTCTGAACAAACAGCATGCTGTGGCAATTTTTTTCGACTTGGAGAAGGCCTACGATACTACCTGGAAGTCGGGGATACTTCATGATCTCCACGATCTGGGTTTTTCGAGGTCATCTTCCGCTTTTTATTCAAAATTTTTTGGCAGAACGACAGTTTCAGGTCCAGGTTGGCACCACTCTCTCTGATGTTCACGAGCAGGAGTTGGGTGTTCCACAGGGGAGCATACTGTCTCCTGCCCTCTTTAGCATAAAGATCAACAACATTGTGAAATCAGTTCAGCAGGGTTCAGACTGCTCATTGTTTGTGGATGATTTCGCTGTCTACGCAACTGGAAGCCTGTACCCGAGTGTCCAGCGCAGGCTCCAGCTTTGCGTAGATAAAATCCATCGGTGGGCGGATGAAAACGGTTTCACCTTTTCTCCAACAAAGACGCAGTGTATTCACTTCCATAATTTCCGTCAGTTTTTCCCAGATCCTGAACTTCAAGTAGGGAAATCTCCCATCCCAGCTGTTAAAGAGGCCAAATTTCTGGGAGTCATTTTTGACCAAAAACTTAACTTTCTCAGTCATATTAAAAACCTCAAAACTGCTTGCCAGAAAGCACTGAATATTCTGCGGGTCGTAGCGCACACTGACTGGGGCGCTGATAAGAAAACTTTGCTGCACCTCTACAGAGCCTTGGTCCGTTCCAAATTGGACTACGGTTGTGCTGTCTACGGCTCCGCAAGATCGTCTTACCTCAAACTCTTGGACCCTATCCACCATCAAGGGCTTCGTCTCTGTCTTGGAGCGTTCCGCACCACCCCTGTGTACAGCCTGTACGCAGAGGCGGGTGAACCTTCACTGTCCAACCGCAGGCTGAAACTGTCTTTGAATTATTACATCAGACTGTTCTCGGAACCAGAAAACCCTGCCTATGACTGTGTCTTTGATCCTCCGTTCCAAAGTAAGTTTGTAAACAACCCTAAATGTATTCCGCCGTTTGGTCTTCGTATGCAGCCTCACGTGCGGAATGCAGGTCTAGACCTAGGTGTAGTATCTGATTTTTCCAAGTTTCCGGATCAACCACCGTGGACCTTCTTCACGCCAGAGATTCGTTTTGATCTTGCAGCTTTTCGCAAAGAGTCTACCAGCTCTCTGGCGTACAAGGCATTGTATGCTGAGCTCTGTTTGAAATTCCCATCCTGTCAAAAAGTTTTTACTGACGGTTCCAAATCTGAAGATGGAGTGGCCTGTGCAGCCTACTGCCCTGGGGCTCCTTCTCAGATACTGTTGGAACATATTCATTCAGATGCTTCTGTCTATTCTGCTGAACTTACTGCTCTGGTTTTGGCTTTGAAGATAATCTCACATTCTTCAAAGAGGGACTTTCTGGTTCTGTCGGATTCGCTGTCAGCTTTGGAGGCCATAGCTGGCCGCAACCTTCAGCATCCAGAACTTTTACTTTTTTTTTAACTTTTTAGTAAGTTGAAGGCGGACGGTTACAACATTACTCTTGCTTGGGTTCCTGGTCATGTTGGCATCGGCGGGAACGAAATGGTTGATCGTTTAGCCAAGGACGCCACAAGAGAGAAACTGTCCAACACTTATATCCCCTGCTCAGATGTGAAACCCAAAATTAACGATTATGTGAGAGACCTCTGGCAGGAGGATTGGAACACACAGACGAGTAACAAACTCTTTCAGATCCGTCCAAACCTTAAGGACTTCCTCCCATCCACGTCGAGAGGTCGTAAAGAGGAAACGGTTCTGTGCCGGCTGCACACCGGCCATTCGTATTTTACCCATGCTTACCTTTTAAAGAGTGAAGAAGCTCCGTGGTGCATTCCATGTCATGCGCCACTCACAATGAAACATGTTCTTTTAGAGTGTTGGGACTTGCACGATGTGAGACACAAACATTTTACAGCGGCGTCCATGAAGATCCTGTTCAGGGATGTCCCGCCTGACGTGATCCTTGAGTTTTTGAGAGAGATTAACATTTTTTTATCTGATTTAAGATTTTACGGCAGAAAGATTTTTAATAAAGTTTCTGGTGCGTTTGTAGACGATGTCATTTAACAAGATGTGTGAAAGTTTTTTTTTGTTTTTTTTTTTTAAATGACTGGTGAGTTGATTTTAACGTGGTGACAGCCCTGATATGGCCCTTTGCGGTCGGCTGGGCTATAAGCAACATTATCTTATCTTATCTTATCTTCATAGTGGAAACTTTAGGGTCAGTTTACAAGCCTTTAAACCAAAAATCAAATGCAAATAAAGTTACCGTTTTTGCTTTGTGGTATTTTGCCAGTCAGGATCTTCATCTTCCTGGATGGAATCAGAGTCTATTTCATCCCCATCTCTCAGGATTGGGCTGCAACAAATAAAATAAAATCAAAGCTCAATCTAAAAATGACTTATGATCTCAGAATGAGAAATGGCAGTCACATCTATGATATCAGACAAGAGCACAATGAAAATAATGAAATGAACACGCCACTCCAAGCAGAGACTACAGTTTATGAGTAACTCTTTGTAGTAAAGCATGATAACCATAATATTGCTGAAACCTGATTTTGATGGTAGAAGTCACCTGGTAATATTATATAACACAGGCACATTACCACACGCACTAACATGTGTGCATACACTCTGTACAAATTTGAAAAATAAAATACCTACACACCTCAACCATAATCAAATGCATGTATTCACAATGCAAGCACAAGGCACATGCCTGTGTGCAGATGCTTGTAGTCACACTTTCCAAATTCTGACCGAAAACTCCCATAACATGCTTGGAGTTCAAAAGGAGTTTAATTTTTTTTTTGTGACTTGCGATAGATGCATCTGCACAGTGTATAAAACTTGTATGTCATATAATTTGCTCTAGCTGAGAACATTTTGTATTAATGCAACCACATTAATTGTAAAGTTTCAAATTCACATTTGTTTATTGTGCTTTAAGGTGTTAACAGGGATAAATGTCATATCAACAGCATTCATGGTATGCGGCATATGCTCTATCATTATCGCTAGCTTTGCTGATCTGTGCTGTCATTATCACTGAACAATATCTCACCCAATTGGATCTGTTTGGCATTCAGTGGAAGTGTGCAACTTCTCTGGAGTCTGCGATCACTTGCTGACATGAAGCTGGAGTGTGGTCTGTGTTTCTCCAGTCATGGTCTTCACAACATTTGTTTGCTGTTTAGTTGACTTCACACTCTGCAACAGTTTACACTTTTGTATATTCCAAAATGTAAGGCCCTACAAGTGACTTTGCTAAACATTCATTCAAAGTGAAGCCGATTCTGAGTTGAAATTGGTCATTTCATTTACTCTGAACACACACACACACACACACACATGCACAAGTGTGTGTGTGTGTGTTTTTTTCTAAGAATCATTTTGAGAATGAGTGTCTATTCAGTTCATGGTAACATGGGTTTGGGATCAGACTTAATCTTGTGGTTCATATAAATCAAAATAAATGAGTAGCTGTATGGTATGGTCTCCTGCCTAAAAACAGCGATAGAAATTAACTTCCAAGGTGTCAACCCTCATATGGCCCATAGCTTAGGAGGGGGAGGGGGGGGGGGGGGCTATAAGCCACATGACTGATTGATTGAAATTAAAATATATTTATGCACAATATACTTTCTATCCTGGTCTGTGTTGTAATTTTTTCTTTTTGTGTATGATTTGTTGCAAATTAATCTCTCAATCAGAAACTAAAAAAAAACGAACATTAAAACTTCTGAGGACGAGTAGTAATATAGTGGTAAAGTTTAGAAACCTTGTAACAGCCAAGTTCAAGCACTGCAGTATTCCTACTTCTAGCATTCACACATCTGGCAATACTTGTAGTCAACACAAGGAGGAAATGGGCATGAGAGAGACAAGGAGGAATGATAACATGTGTGCAAACATCCTACTTCGAATTTCATTACCAAGTGATTCAAATCTAATGATTCACTCAGGCGTTCATCGTAATGCACATCATTTGTTACTGTAGGCCAACTCACCTCCAGCCTTCTCCGTTTGTTTACCAGCGGTGCACGTCTGGCAGCTGCAGCCTTGTCGCTTGTTAGCTCGGGAGCGAACATCGGAATGCCGTGGTTTCCGCTGAGCCTTGACCTCAGCGTGAAATCGCCTGGCAAAAAGTGCTTTGAGCAGACAACATCGTGGCTTTTCGGCATCCACAACTTGCCATGCTCACCCACTCTGTTTATTCTACACGCCCGTTCTTTCTTTCGGCGTTGATCCTTCGGAAACTTGTGAAATGAAAGTCGCGATTCAGATGTTGCTGTCTCCGAACATCCGGTGCAGCACATACTCTCGGCATTTTGTTGTGGCTTTTGAACACGAGGTGCTGGTCGGTCAAGTTTCTTGCCAGCTTTGTTTCGTTTTCCACCTGCATGGGCGTCCTGTACATGACGTCACAGCGCTGACGTCACCAGCGGGCTATTCGAACGAGATTTCGTGGGAGCAGACGAAATATGCGCGGATCGAGTGTGCATTTTTTCTTAAATGTGACTAAATCTGCGTGAGTATGCGTGATATCATGCATTATGTTAATTCCAGGGGGCTGTTTGCATGCACTTTTTCGGGTGTTTTCGGTTCCGCTCGATGCAAAGAGACGTAAGACACCCTCACCTGCTCACTTTGACCTGTCCTGCCCACATGTGGGTGCAGATAATTTATTTCATTTCACAAGTAGGGATATGCATGCACATCAAATGCGCCATTTTGGTTGCTGATCACATGCGCACAACGTCATCACTACTGGGGTTCTTGTCTGTAAATAGTAACCGCATGGCCCCCAACCACGTGTGTCAGTGCAACACTTGTTTTCTAGTCTAGTTTTGTTTGTTTGTGTTTTTTCTACGTGCTGGTGGCTTTTATTGACCATAATTCCTGATGAAAAAAACCTCGGTAAAGGCCATGCGGTTACTATTTACAGACAAGAACCCCAGTAGTGATGACGTTGTGCGCATGTGATCAGCAACCAAAATGGCGCATTTGATGTGCATGCATATCCCTACTTGTGAAATGAAATAAATTATCTGCACCCACATGTGGGGCAGGACAGGTCAAAGTGAGCAGGTGAGGGTGTCTTACGTCTCTTTGCATCGAGCAGAACCGAAAACACCCGAAAAAGTGCATGCAAACAGCCCCCTGGAATTTCGTATACTATTCTTCAACATTACCTTATATATTATTTTGATGCACATTTTACAGCGGTTTTGCTATACTGTGCAAACTTAAAACCGGGTTTACAGGTTTTCTGAGAGTGTCTGAGAGAGTAAGGGGAGAGAACGCTTTATATTGCGGTTTTCCGGTTTTCCTTACAGTTGAATAAGACGAAAAGAGTTTGTTCCCCTGTGGAAGTGGTTAGTTTTTTGTTTGTCGTTGTTTTAAGTTAATATGCCCATCGTAAACGTTATTTAATATTACAAATATAATATGACTTATACATGTTTTTGAACAAAAAATTGTCTTATTCACAACTTGCAAAATGTAAAGTTTCAAAATTTACATAAAATATTATTTTTCAAGACTGAACTTAACATTGAAAAAGAAAAAAAAAGTACAAAAGTTTTGAGTCATTACAGTTAGAAAATCATAATCTCCAAACGTATAATCGTATACTCATTGGAACTATTGAAAGTCTCTACAATAAAGCCACCAGCGCCGTTTTCTTCGGTAACAACATAGGCGAGTGGTTCCGAACTACCGTTGGGGTGCGACAGGGCTGTCTACTCTCCCCCACACTTTTCAATGTCTTCCTTGAGAGAATTATGACCGATGCGCTAGAAGACCATGAAGGAACTGTAACCATTGGAGGGAGAATCATCACCAACCTCCGTTTTGCCGACGACATAGATGGACTAGCTGGAAACGAACAAGAGCTAGTGCACCTGATCAACAGACTCAACAACACCTCTGCTGATTATGGCATGGAAATAAGTGCGGAAAGGACAAAGGTCATGACTAACAACCCAATCGGCTTTACCCAAGACATAACCATCAACAGCAAAAAGCTTGAACCAGTCAACACATTTAAGTACTTGGGGGCAACAATCTCAGATGAAGGATCAAGACCTGAAATCATCTCAAGAGTCGCTCAGACCACAGCTACGCTATCTAAGCTAACGCCTCTTTGGAGAAATAAAAACGTCTCCATCAGCTCAAAGATTAGACTGATGCGATCCTTAAGAGGCTGACACACGAGCCTCCCCGCCCGTACGCTTCGGACGTACCGGTCGAACCCGATCCCAAACGGAGCGTCTGTCATAGTAAACGTACGTCTCAAACGGACTTCGGCATCCAGTTCGACCCGACCGTTCGAGATACACCGTGATCTATTCGAAACGGACAGCTAGAATCCTCCAACCAATCAACGCTCAGCATTGAGCGAACACCCATGAGAACGGAAAAATGGCGTCGTCCGCTAGGCGATCAGACTGTCCGATTCGGAGACCAAACATTTGATTGAATCGTACCAAGGCCATCATGTGCTTTGGAATGTCAACTCAAAAAATTATAGGAATCTAAATATTCGAGAAAAAGCTTCGTATTCAATTGTACAGTCCTTTGAAGCGGCATGTGGGATCAAACTCGAAGGGTTTAAAACTCGCGTATAGGTCGGACCGCACAGGTTCAAACGTTTCGTGAAGCACTCCGTCCGTTCGACACTGACTGGTCGGATCCCACAGGTTCAAACGTTTCGTCTCAACCGTATGGGCGGGGAGGCTCGTGTGTCAGCAACTTCTGTCATGGCGATATTCTTATATGCTTGTGAGTCATGGACGTTGAAATCAGACCTTGAGAAAAAGATCCAAACAATGGAAATGAGGTGCTTCAGACGACTCCTTGGCATCTCATACAGAGATCACATCAACAATGTGGAAGTTAAAAAGCGCATCGTGAATGAAATTGGTCCATATGTCGATCTCCTAACCTCAGTAAAAAGACGCAAACTGAAATGGTATGGACACATCACACGATCAACAGGCCTTGCCAAGACAATCATGCAGGGCACAGTACCAGGACAAAGGCGAAGAGGTCGACAAAGGAAAAGATGGGAGGATAACATCACGGAATGGACAGGCCTGCGGCTGAGAGACACATTGCGGAGGGCGGAGAACAGAGAGGAATGGAGAAGGATGGTTGTCACTGCTTCAGGGGTGCCCCTACGGACCGACGTCTAAGGGACCAAGTCAAGTCAAGTCAAGTCAATCTCCAAACAAAAAGAGTTTGTAATTTTGAGTGGCATGATTTCAATGCCATTATTTTGAATATACAATGGATGTTTATGTAATTGTTCGAAGAGCATATCTGCACACACATATGTTTTTTGTTTTCCATGATTCCTGACAGTATGAAAATGTGATCGTCTCTTACACACGTGACTTTTAGTAATAAGTTATAATGCTGTTAGGCTTGCAGCCATTTTAGAGGTGATTGTTAAGGCTTTGCGATTTTCATACTTTCGTCAAAAGATCCGTCTTGTTGAAAAGGGATTCTCTTACAAGCTGGAACATTGTCAAAACAAACATTCCCTTGTGGAGCGTGTGTGTCAGAGACAGAGAGTGAGTTTCCTCTCCCTCCTTCCTTCCTCTCATGTCCTTTCCTTTTACTTTTCACCTCTCTTCACTCCACACCCGCCACACGGCTGTCTCCCTCTCCTTTTTTTTCTCTTTCACTTACTTTCCTTTTTTGTTCACTTTCCTGGGTCAAGTAGTACTTTCCTTGTTTTGTTTACTTTCCTTGTTTTGTTCACTTTCCTGGGTCAAGTAGTACTTTCCTTGTTTTGTTTACTTTCCTGGGTCAAGTAGTACTTTCCTTGTTTTGTTTACTTTCCTGGGTCAAGTAGTGCTTTCCTTGTTTTGTTTACTTTCCTGGGTCAAGTAGTACTTTCCTTGTTTTGTTTACTTTCCTGGGTCAAGTAGTGCTTTCCTTGTTTTGTTCACTTTCCTTGTTTTGTTCACTTTCCTGGGTCAAGTAGTACTTTCCTTGTTTTGTTTACTTTCCTGGGTCAAGTAGTAGTACTTTCCTTGTTTTGTTTACTTTCCTGGGTCAAGTAGTACTTTCCTTGTTTTGTTCACTTTTCCTGGGTCAAGTAGTACTTTCCTTGTTTTGTTTACTTTCCTGGGTCAAGTAGTACTTTCCTTGTTTTGTTTACTTTCCTGGGTCAAGTAGTACTTTCCTTGTTTTGTTTACTTTCCTTGTTTTGTTCACTTTTCCTGGGTCAAGTAGTACTTTCCTTGTTTTGTTTACTTTCCTGGGTCAAGTGGTACTTTCCTTGTTTTAATTACTTTCCTGGGTGAAGTAGTACATTCCTTGTTTTAATTACTTTCCTGGGTGAAGAAGTACTTTCCTTGTTTTGTTTACTTTCCTGGGTCAAGTAGTACTTTCCTTGCGATGTCAGCCGTCAATGTGCATTACCAGTATTCTGCCACAGCGTCCGTTATTACCTCCTCCACCCACCCTTCCTGGCCCATGAGAATTTAGCCAGGATCGTTACATTGTTCACTTTTCCGTCTCCTGGATTCACCAAGCTTTTGATTTCACTGGCTCACTGTTGAACGAAAACGCGGATTGTTAAGTCGTCTCCCCCTGAATGAGTTTTATGTGTGTGCATGCAATGTTTGTACAAGCGTTTGTGTGCCTCAAATGCACGAGTTGGAGAGAGTGTTTTCACCCTCATATTGTGTCGTCAGGTATTTGTGTGTGTGTGTGTGTGTGTGTGTGTGTGGTGTGTGAATATAGACCCTTGCTTGTGGGTGTATGGTACTAATTGCAATTTGATCTTATTGGTTTCATTTATGTTTTCTTTAACCTTTTCTGTATTTGTAAGCACTTAGGGCTTAAGATGTCAGATTAAGCGCCATAAATAATAATAATAATAATAATAGTTATTATTATTATGAAAATGACATGAATGTGATGTTTCACTGTTCGTAACTGTTCCCACTGTCGCGACAGCTTCACGTTGTGATGTGGTGTTTCTCTAAGCTGCGCGTGAGGGTGTATCATCAGTACGTGGTTACTCTAAGTTGTGTGTGTAGGCGTGTTTGCTTCATGTGTGTCGTTACACATACATTCACAAAACGAAATCAACACAAGTAAATTAAACCATAGCCACCTTTAATTTCCCTCCCTCCCTTCTTCTTCTTCTTTCGTGAAGTGTCCACCTTCAACAAGCTGAAGATTCTGACACTACAAGCTTGGCATCCTTCCAGTGCAAAGTGCGTAGTTTGCAGTTTGTGAGATAAGCGACGACCGAACCGGCGCCATGAATCCGTTGGGTTTGTGGATTTCGTTTTTATTTTTACATGAAATATGAATTTTTTTTTTCTTTCTTTCTTTCTTTCTTTCTTTTTCTTTTTTTTTTTTTGGGGGGGGGGGGGGCATGTGAGCCTATAGGGCAAGTAGGGAGAGAGCGCTCTTCCCCCCCTCCCCCCCCCCCCCCCCCCCCCCCATATAGTTGATTTAGAGGAAAAAAGAGAAAAGAGTTTGTTCCCCTATTATTTGTCTGTTTCGTTCATTTATTAGTTGTTTTATGAAATTGTGATATAAACTGTCTATTTTGTATTTAAGTGATAAAACACATTTCTAAACATAAATGATGATGAAATAATATGACATTATACAAAATTGTTATTATATATATATATACACAGGGCAAAATTTTTAAGGTTGCAGGTAAGATACTGCAATTTGTACTTCCTTGTGGATTTAAACCGTGTATTTGTTCATTTTTTGGCCGGCATTATGGTGCCAATGTCAGAAAGAAACGCTGTCTACTACAAAACTAAACAAGAAATAAAATGCGGAGCGAGGGGCTCGCGCATATGCATACGACTTGACAGCTCCATAACCCTGGCTGTGGATTGCCTTCGACTAGAGGCTAGAGATAATACGCATGTGAGAAATGTGGGTATTCCTTACGTATATATGAGGTGATTCACACTGTCAAAAGTGCTCTCTGTGTCATAAGTGCTCTCTGTGTCATAAGCAATATTTCTCCAAGTTGTGTGTGCACAATCGCGCGCGCGTGTGTGAAAGTGTCCGCTGCCGTTTGCTGCCGTTTTTGCATTAAAAAAAAAAGAAAAAAAAGAAAGGACACAGACGGTGACACCATAATAACCTGGTTTACATCCTTTTATGCATTCTTTCAGTTTTAATGTCTCCCCCCCCCCCCCCCCCCCCCCCCCCCCCCGTGTGTATAAGGAATTAAATAGGGGAGAGCGAACGCTGAATATGTATACACGCTGTTTTGTGATTGAGAGGAAAAAGAGTTTGTTCCCCTATTGACTGTCTTTTTTCTTTGTTTTATTTTTAGTTATTAGAGTTTGTGATCTTAATTGTCTGTTTAGTTTATAAGAATATATAGTGTTTATACGTTTGTTTGATAAAAAGTATTTTGAAAGAACAATTTTGATAAAATAATAAATAACATTTTACAAAATTTAGATTACATGTACACAGCGCTAATTGTTTAAGGCGGCAAGTAAGATACAGCAATTTGTATTTTGTCACTAAAGTATGGTTACTGCTCATTTATTTGAGACAATGTTTGGCTGGCACTGTCGTGCCAAAATCTGAAGACGATAGGCCTACTGACTAATTACATGAAAATGGCACAATTCTAAAGACTGAACGGAATTACTTCACTTTGGTAAAACCATCACACACACAGAGTTTTAGTACTGTGTGTCGATTAATGTAAAATGCTACACTAGGCCTACATCTGTTTCGGTTTGCGCACGGTTTACGGCTGATGGCTGTGGTGAGACGATTAAACACGGGGGTCTCACGCATACGACTTGGCAAATCAAGACGCTCGAATATGAGAAATGTGGGCGGCTGTTGGTGATTCCCCACTGTCAACACAACAGTGTTCTCTCTCTCTGTCTTCTTTCTTTAACTCTGTGTTATACGGTATTTCTTTTAGTTGTACGTGTGGCTGTTTCATAATGCGGTGTTTCTGCAAGCTGTGTGAGTGCATAATTGCACATGTGTGCATGAGAGTTTGCTGCCGTCATTGCATTAAGAAGAAGAAATCGAAATTGTGACCATTCACGGACAATTGACAAAATTTTACACGTTACAGTATTCTTTGTTCTCAAGAAAACAACTTTTGGTTGTACGATGATTGTAATTAGATTGAAACATATTCATTCTTTTTTTTCCTTTTTTCTCCAAATTTGGAACTGTTTTATATTAACGTAGTTGTAAGTGGCAATGTCATTAATTCATTATGTCCATTGCTCCCGCACCTCTTCTTCTTTCGTGAAGTGTCCACCTTCAACAAGCTGAAGATCCTGATACTACAAGCTTGGCATCCTTCCAGTGTAAAGTGCGTAGTTTGTGAGATAAGCGACGACCTAACCGGCGCCATGAAACCAGTGTGTTTGTGGATTTTGTTTTTATTTCCACATGAAATATGAAGTTTTTCTTCTTTCTTTCTTTCTTTCTTTTCTTTTTTTTTTTTTTTTTTTTTTGCATGTGTAGCCTATAGGGCAAGTAGGGGAGAGCGAATGCTGGGTATACACGCTGTTTTTTTCTTCTTCTTTTTTCCCCATATAGATTTAGATTTAGATATAGATTTAGAGGAAAAAAGAGAAAAGAGTTTGTTCCCCTATTATTTGTCTGTTTTGCTCATTTATTAGTTGTTTTATGAATCTGTGTTAGAAACTGTCTATTTTGTATTTAAGAATATATATTGCTTATACGTTTATTTGAAAAAACGCAGTTCTAAACATAAATTATATGAAAGATTAATTACATTATACTAAATTGTAATTATATATATATATACACACCGCAAAGTTTTTAAGGTTGCAGGTAAGATCAGTAGGTCATTGCGGCTGAAGGCTTCCTGGAACTCACAAATCAATCAGTGTATTTGGTCATTTTTTTGGCTGGCATTAAGGTGCCAAAGTCAAAATGAAACGCTGTGTAGGCCTATTACAAAACTAAACAAGAAATACCAAGATGCAAAAGCATATAAACGTACTCCCAGTTTTCCAAACCACTTATAAATTGGCCAAGTGCTTTGTGAGATCAGAAATAAAGGCAAAATAACGGTTATTTAACCGTTGTACACTTTTGAAACTGGTATTTAGTCTTCACTGGGCTAAAGCCTGTGTACGTACCAAATTTCATCCAAATCGGACAATATGTCAAGAATAACGTTTTTTAACGTCCAGATTTTGAAACACTACATGGAAGTGCCATTTGTGTGTGATAACCTATCTATATACAAAATTTCATTAAAACCCACCAATATATAAAAAATAACGGTTTATCGGTATATAACCGATATGCACTTTTGAAACCGGTATTTTAGTCCTCACTGGGCTAAAGCCTGTGTACATATCAAATTTAATCCAAATCGGACAATATGTCAGGAATAACGGTTTTTAACGGTCAAATTTTAAAACACTATATAGAAGTGCCATTTGTGTCTGATAACTGCTCGAGTTGAGAAAATACAAACAATACACACGCACAAAACCACGTAAGAATTATTTACTCTGCTACTGGGCTGGCAGCTCATTCAGTAGTAAATATTAGGCCCTTATTATCTTCGTGTTTTCGTCTGAAAAGTTGTTTGGTCGAAATGAGCTTCTCCTGAGTTGATTCAAGGCTAAAACAAATATGAGATCGCTGCTTGGTGTAAGTTTGGATGGCGCAATGTGCTACCAGGTTCTGGAAAAAAAAAAAAAAGAAGAGATTTGTGAACTTTGTGGAAATCAGAAAAAATAAGTAGATCTAGTTTTAGGTTCTGAATTTACAATATGAAACAACATACAACGTTTGCATAATACAACGTGACTTATTGCTGTAGATAACATTCAGTTTTTATGTTTTGTATTTTATCAAATGCATATTATGGGGTACAGTCTCTTCTGGGGTAATTTTGTGTGGCACAATTTATTGTGCTAAGTTAAGATTTCACCACCCTAGTCCCTTCAAGTGTCCAATTTTTTAATATTTTTTATTTTATTTATTTTTATTTTTATTTTTAATAAAAGATACAGCAAGTTTTAGTGTATTAGATTCGTCTTGGTGAGTTTTCTTTGAGACCTGCAGTTTTTGGTTTTGATCTGAAGGGCCCACGTGGTCATACTAGAAGACATCAGGGCGAGTGCGTTCGTGTGGGTATGTTTTTGTGTGTGTGTTGTTGTTGTTGTTTTGTTTTTTGAGTGTTGACTGCTCTGAAGTGTCCACTTTGTCATGACAGAAGACATCAGAGGGATTGCATTCCTGTGCGCATGCTGATTTGCGCGAGCAGAGAGCGCGTGGGCATGAGACAGAGCGAACGAGTCCATGTCTGACGAATACGGTAACCCACAGTCCAGTTCGGACCACCTGAGCGAGTCCATGTCTGTATTGTCCTTAAAGAGTGTGAAGGTGGGCGCGACGTAAACGTGTGTGCCTTATTCATTTAGAGCCCAGGCGAACTCAAGAGACCAGTTGTCAAGGGAAGGCACTGTTGCCTTTGGCCTGGCCGACTGCAATGGGCCATCTCAGGGCTGTCACCACGTTGAAGTCAAGTCATTCATTCATTTTAAAATGAAATATGGAGGGGTTTTTTTTCATCCCCTCCCTCCCCCCCCCCTTCCCCAAGTGTATAAGGAATTAAGTAGGGGAAAGCGAACGCTGAGTATACACGCTATTTTTCGTGATTGAGAAGAAAAAGAGTTTGTTCCCCTGTTGATTGTCTTTTTTGTTGTTGTCTATTTATTATTTGTTAGAGTTTTGATCAAAATTGTCTATATAATTTATAGGAATATATACTGTTTATACGTGTATTTGATAAGAAGTATTTAGAAAGATCAGTTGTGATAAAATGTAAATAACATTTTACAAAATTTAGATTATATGTACACAGCGCTAATTGTTTAAGGTTGCAGCTAAGATACAGCAATTTGTATTAGCTAACTAGTTATGATTATTGCTCATTTATTTGTATTTGTAAAATGTTTGGCTGGCACTGTCGTGCCAAAGTCTGAAGAAGATACTGACCAATAGCCTAGAATACGAAACGAACTAGGCTTATCCAAATAGGCCTAGTACAATTCTAAAGCTTAAGCAGGTTAGGCCTAGCTTCACCCGATAAGACAAACCACATAGCTTTAAAATGTAAAATGCTACACTACATCTGTTACGGTTTTCGCATGGTTTACGGCTGATGCCTAAGGTGAGAGGATTTAACACGGAGGTCTCACGCATACGACTTGGCAGCCCTATGAGCTGGCGTGAGCATTCACCTTGGAATCAAGACACACGAATATGAGAAATGTGGGTGGCGTTGTTGGTGATTCCCCACTGTTAAGTGTTCTCTGTCTCCTTTCTTTAACTCTGTGTATTCTTTCAGTTGTATGTGTGGCTGTTTCATAATGCGGTGTTTCTGCAAGCTGAGTGTATGAGAGTGTCTGTTTGCTGCTGTCATTGCGACCATTCACGGACAATTGACAAAAATTTGCATGTTACATTATTCTTTGTTCTCAAGAAAACTTTTGGGTTGTACGATGATTGTAATTAAATTGAAACATATTTTATTTTTTTTTTCCCTTCAAATTTGAAACTGTTTTGATATTAACGTAGTTGTAAGTGGCAATGTCATTCATTAATTATGCCCATCGCTCCCGGTGGAGCATAGCTATCGACGACCCTTCGCCATCGCACTCTGTTCTGGGCTGTTCTGGTCATTCCAGTCCAGTTGGTCCCTTGTTGTTTCAACTCCGCCTCAACGTCTCGCCTCCAGCTGTTGAGAGGCCGACCTCTCTTCCTCTTTCCCTGCGAGTTCCAGGTCAGGGCTTGGCGTGTGGTGCTGGATGCTGGCTTCCTGAGGGTGTGTCCGATCCAGCTCCAGTTCCTTCGCAATATCTGCTTGGCCACTGGTTCCTGTCCCGCACGCTCCCACAGATCTTCGTTTCGGATCTTGTCCTGCCATCAGATTTTGTAGATGCGCCTCAGACAGGTGTTGAAGAATGGCTGAATCTTTTGTTGCGTCGTCTGTGTTGTCCGCCATGTCTCACATCCGTAGAGCAGAATTGATTTCACACTGGCGTTGAAGATGCGGAGTTTGGTTCTTATGCTGATTCCTACAGATGCCCAGATGTTCTTGAGCACGACGAAAGCTGCTCTTGCCTTGCCGATTCTGGCTGTGACGTCTCGGTCCGTGCTTCCCGTTGGTCAACCACGCTTCCCAGCTAGACGAAAGACTCCACCTCCCTGATGGGCTCTCCACCGATTGTGACTGATGTGTTGGCAGTGGTGTTGATTTTCATCAGCTCGGTCTTCTTACTGTTAATCTTGAGCCCTTTCCCGGCTGATGTGGTCTCCAAGCGAGTGGTCTTGTCATGCATCTGGCTGTGGCTGTGTGACAGGAGCGCCAGGTCGTCAGCGAAGTCGAGGTCGTCGAGCTGCGTCCAGAGTGTCCACTGTATACCGTTGTTCCTGCCTGTTGTAGTGGTCTTCATGATCCAGTCAATGACCAGGAGGAAGAGGAACGGCGACAGCAGGCACCGCTGCCGAACTCCGGTCTTCACCTCGAAACTTTCGGACAGCTGGCCGGCGTGGGTAATCCTGCAGTTCAGTGTACTGTACTGTTATTCAACAAATCTCTCAATGTAGATGTCAGTGACTTTTGACTGTGCAGGCGCACGCGCGAGCGCGCGTGCGCGAGCGCGCGTGCGTGCGCGCTTGTGTGTGTGTGTGTGTGTGTGTGTGTGTGTGTGTGTGTGTGTGCGCGTGCGTGCATGAGTTAAACCATGAGTTTAACTGACAATAAATTGGTTTCAGTCAGTGTGTGTGTGTGTGTGTGTGTGTGTGTGTGTGGTGTGTGTGTGTGAGTGAGTGTGTAATGCATGTGCGTGTGTGTTAGAATGAGAGCGCGCGCGCGCGCGCGTGTGTGTGTGTGTGTGTGTGTGTGTGTGCGCGCGCGCGTGTGTGTTTAGGGGAGACAACGCTGTGTATCGTAGTTTTCCTTGCAGTTGAATTAGACTGAAAGAGTTTGGTCCCCTGTTAATATGATTACATTTTTTGTTTATTGTTGTTTTAATTAAATAATGCCATTGCAAACCTCTTATATTACAAAACTATGATATCAACATTTTGTCTAAGCACAAAAAGTGTTATAATTGTACGTTTTCAAATAAAAATTTATTTTACAAATATTTATATTTGAAATCATGTTTTTAAGACTGCAGTTAACGTTAGAGACAAAATGTATATGAGAGGTTGTAGCTATAATTATCAAGAAAATCTATCTTCATCAACAACTTCAGTTTTTGAGAGGCACTATGTGATGCCTGACTCCAATCGAAAGGCCAAGCTCTCGTTTTAAAAGTATCAGTTCCGAGTGCTTTGCAGCATACCAAGAAATTGATGTGTGCGTGTGTCTGAGCATGTACTTACTGTGTAGATACAGTCCTTCCCTACTCTCACGTTCAATGGTGCACGTTCGTGTGTCTGAGCATGTACTTACTGTGTAGATACAGTCCTTCCCTACTCTCACGTTCAATATTACTTCCTCCTCACTCCACATCGCAGTCTTCTTTTTTCCTCTCCTGTGAACAAATACTGCAGTCTTTGGACCGTTGTGATATGCAAATTGCTGTTCACCATAAACACCCACATGCACTAACTTCAACAGAACAGCTGACCGTTTGACCCCTCAGTTTAAGCAGTGGACTGGCTATCGCGTTGATAGCGTCCAGTTGTGGTGGTGAGGAAAAAAAATGTGTACGATAACGACCGTTATCGAACTGCGATGACGATGTCTGGCTGCTGTTCGTTTGCCTTATTACCTAAGCTTGTTTTTGTTTTTACTTTCCTGGGTGAAATACTACTTTCCTGGGAGAAGTACTTTGTTTTGTTTACTTTCCTGGGTGAAGTTGTACTTTCCTTGTTTGTTTACTTTCCTGGGTGAAGTACTTTCCGTGTTTTGTTTACTTTCCTGGGTGAAGTAGTACATTCCTTGTTTTGTTTACTTTCCTGGGTGAAGTAGTACATTCCTTGTTTTGTTTACTTTCCTGGCTGAAGTAGTACTTTCCTTGTTTTTGTTTACTTTCCTGGCTGAAGTAGTACTTCCCTTGCGATGTCAGCCGCCAATGCGCATTACCAGTATTCTGCCACAGCGTCCGTTATTACCTCCTCCACCCTCCCTTCCTGGCCCATGAGAATTTAGCCAGGATCGTTACTTTGTTGACTTTTCCGTCTCCTGGATTCACCAAACTTTTTATTTCGCTGGCTCACTGTTGAACGAAAACGCGGATTGTTAAGTCGTCTCCCTTTGACAGTTTTATGTGTGTGCATGCATTGTTTGTACAAGCGCTTGTATGCCTCAAATGCACGAGTTGGAGAAAGTGTTTTCACCCTCATATAATGTGTCGTCAGATATGTGTGTGTGTGTGTGTGTGTGTGTATGTGTGTGTGTGTGTGTGTAAAAACTCTGTATACACTGTTTTCCCTTGTTTGGATTTAGAAGAACAAGAGTTTGTTCCCGTATGTCTCTGCTTAAAAGTTTGTGATTACTTTCATTATTTTAAGATATTCGTCTTTGCGGACTAACAAAAAAAGATTTTTAGATATATATTTTATTTGTTCAAAAGAAAAAAAATTGATAAAGCTTGTTTTATAAGCAAAAAATAAAGAAATATTTTTTATAATGGAACATATGTAACGTTTCGAGTATATTTTTAAAAAGTATTATGTCAATGGATACACTATACGTAGGTAAATGTCATGACAAATGGAAGTGTGACTGCCCCAACCGAAGTGCAAACAACTGAATAATAATCATAATAATAAACGTAATCCTCGTGCGGTGTCTGTTTACTAAAACCTTTGGCGATCGTTCTTTTCATTTTCAGGGTCAGTTTAAAAAAAAAAAAACTCTCGATAAGTTTGCGTAGTTAAACTCTGTTTTCTTTCAAGGCATTTCATAACAACAACTCTTTCTTCCCTTTCCGTTACCAATCACATTGATTCTGTGACTCGTGTGTGTGCAGGCGTGCCGTTGTGAAACCGTGTATGTGGGATTGCGTCTTGAGTGTGTGTGTCAATATGCACCCTTAATTGTTTGTAGGTCTCTGGTACTTTTTGCAGTCTCATCTTATTGGTTTCATTTGTATTTGTAAGCGCTTAGGGCTTAAGATGTCAGATTAAGCGCCAAAAATAATAATAATTATTATCATAATTACATGAATGTGTTGTTTAACTGTTCCCTCTGTTGCGACAGCTTCACGTTGCGCGTGTGGGCGTTTCAGTATGTGGTTACTCTTAAGTTGTGTGTGCAGGCGTGTCTGGTTCCTTGTTGTGTGTGTCGTTACACATACATTCACAAAACGAAATCAACACAAGTAAATTAAACCATAGCCACCTTTAATTTCCCTCCCTCACTTCTTCTTCTTCTTTCGTGAAGTGTCCACCTTCAACAAGCTGAAGATTCTGACACTACAAGCTTGGCATCCTTCCAGTGCAAAGTGCGTAGTTTGCAGTTTGTGAGATAAGCGACGACCGAACCGGCGCCATGAATCCGTTGGGTTTGTGGATTTTGTTTTTTTATTTCTAAATGAAATATGAAGTGAAATATGAAGTGGTTTGTTTTTCTTCATACTTCTATCCTCCCCCCCCCCCCCCCCCCCCTCGTGTGTAGCCAATAGGAAATTAAGTAGGGAAGCAAACGCTGGATATAAACACTGTTTTTTTCATAGAGTCGAGTTAGAAGAAAAAAGAGTTTGTTCCCCTATTAATTTCTTTATTTAGCTCATTGATTAGTTGTTTTATGATTTCTTTCATTAAAACTGTCTATTTTATATTTAGGAATATATACTGTTTATACGTTTATTTGATAAAACGCATTTTATAAACAAAATTATGATTAAAAAACAATAATATTAACTGAATTGTAATTATATATATGTGTAGAGCGCAAATTTTGTAAGGTTCCAGGTAAGATGTATTGATTTGTATTGGGTCATATGTTATCGGGAGTTAGGGTAACCCTAGTATTTGCAAAAATCCCCTTAGCTAATCGCTAAAATATTTGGCTGGCATTAAAGTGCCAACAAAAAAGAACACTGTTAAGAAAAAAAAAAAAAAGCAGTGTCTATCGCATACGAGACAGCTCTACAATCTGGGCTTTTAGATTAAGCTTGGACTGTAGATAGCACGCATGTGAGAAATGTGGGTATACGTTATCTACATATGAAGTGATTCACACCGACAAAAGTGCTTTCTGTTGTAACTTTGCGTAATTAGCGTTGTGAATGTGACCTCCTGCTGTTTACTGCAGACTTTGCATTAAAAAAAAAACAACAAAAAACCCACTCGCCCACACAAAAATGGACACATACGGTGACACCATAATATTTCTGCTACTGCCTGACATCTTTCTGGTTTACATTCATTTATGCATCGTTTCAAGTTTAAATGTCTTTTAAAAAAGTGACAACTCGGAGAAAAGTGCTGTTTGTTGATGGTACTTTGCGTTGTGGTTGAGGAAGTAAACCGTTCGAGTTCAGAAAATACAAACAGTACACATATACAGAAACCACGTAAAAATTATTTACTCTGCAACAGGACTCGCAACTACTTCAGTAGTGAATATTAGGGCCTCATTATCTCGTGTTTTCGTCCGAAGAGTTGCTTTTTTGAAATGAACTTCTCTTAACTGCTTTGCACTGTGACTCCCGTATCTTCGCCTCGTGAAATAACAATCTATATACATTCATACTATGTGCTCTGATGGGAGAGTAGTCGCGTTACACCACCACAACCAAACGCTTTTAAGCAGGGTTTGTCTTTTCGTTTGATTTACTGAAACTGGATTTGTATTCGTTTTTTGTATCAAAATGAAATCTGATATTTCTCACCGCGTGCTCTGTGTTAGTTAGTTAGTTCTTTAGTTTAACGTCTATTCACTTAGTGTTATTAGACGGCGTGTGTGTGTGTGTGTGTGTAGAGATACGCAGAAGTTAATTCAAGGCTAAAACAAATATGAGATCGCTGCTTGGTGTAAGTTTGGATGGCGCAATGTGCTACCAGGTTCTGAACAACTTTGAGACAGACTAGGTGGATATGGCTGAATGGACCTAAATCAAACCAAATGGATCAGTGCTTCCACAAGTAATAACCAACAAGACAACCGAAGCAATCCTCCCCCCCCCCCCCACCCCTCCGTCCACTCCCCTGTCTTCTGGCCGTGGACTGGGGCTACCTCGCTCATGGGATTTGGTTGCGGTGAAACTAAACGTACGGCCGTCCTGACGTTACCAAACGACGACGTCCAGTTGGTGTCTGTCTGTCTGACTCGAAACTGACCCACGTTTGTTTTATTTTAGGCAAGAATTTGGTGAAATACAAACAATCAATGTTATTACAGATTTAAAAAAGAAAAAAGAAAAAAAGAAAAGAAAAAAGAAGAGGTGTGAACTTTGTGGAAATCAGAAAAAGTAACTGGTTTTAGGTTATGAGTTTACAACATGAAACAACATGCAACATTTGCATAATACAACGTGACTTATCGCTGTAGGTAAGTTAAGATTTCACCACCCTAGTCCCTTCAAGTGTCCCTTTTTTTTTTTTTTTTTAAAGATACAGCAAGTTTTAGTGTATTAGATTCGTCTTGGTGAGTTTTCTTTGAGACCTGCAGTTTTTGGTTTTGATCTGAAGGGCCCACGTGGTCATATGGAAGACATCAGGGCGAGTGCGTTCGTGTGGGTATGGGTTTTTGTGTGTTGTTGTTGTTGTTTTGTTTTGTTTTGAGTGTTGACTGCTCTGAAGTGTCCACTTTGTCATGAGAGAAGACATCAGAGGGATTGCGTTCCTGTGGGTATGCTGATTTGCGCGAGCAGAGAGCGCGTGGGCATGAGACAGAGCGAACGAGTCCATGTCTGACGAATACGGTAACCCACAGTCCAGTTCGGACCACCTGAGCGAGTCCATGTCTGTATTGTCCTTAAAGAGTGTGAAGGTGGGCGCGACGTAAACGTGTGTGCCTTGTTCATTTAGAGCCCAGGCGAACTCAAGAGACAAGTTGTCAAGGGAAGGCACTGTTGCCTTTGGCCTGGCCGACTGCAAAGGGCCATCTCAGGGCTGTCACCACGTTGAAGTCAACTCACAAGTCATTCATTTACATGACCCTTTAAAATACACAATGTCGACAAAGTCGCTTTTGTGAACCAACACCGATGAAAACATGCTTCTTTATTTTACTGCAGAACTGCAATAAAATCACACCAGTAGGAAAAGACATGAACGCGATTTCATGCATAGCGTTTGATCTTGAAGTTTTATGTGTGACTTTATGTAAGTCCCGAACGCTCTATAGTACCATAGTTTATAGTTGGTGGGTACATCCCATCAGAACGCAAGAGTTTCTGAGTACAAAGAGAGAAACAGGAAATACAGAAACTGGATGGGGGAAAAAAAAATCCAACGACAGTGACTTGGTATCTCACTTCTGCAGTTAATGACGCTGGATCTTCTATTCAAAGCGAGTGTCATGTACTATTATTCCACGCACACGTACGTTGAATAGCGAGCATGATAGGATAACACAGGTTGAGTTACTTAGCAACTGGACATGAACTAGCTGGCTTAAAAGTTGGATAGAAACTGAGAGGTTTAGGGTAAAGATGGAAACAAGGTGCACCCCTTTCTACCCCTTTCCTGCCCCCCCCCCCCCCTTATTTACCCCCACGGTCGTCCACCCCTTCCTTTCAGAAAACGAAAGCAACACAAACAAAACCAAGTTTCATCGCCCAAATCTGATCAATTTTGAATAACAGGATCTGTCAGCTACCTATTTGAAAAAGAAATCAAAATTGCGACAACTGTTCACGGACAATTGACAAATTTACACGTTACAGTATTCTTTGTTCTCAAGAAAACAACTTTTGGTTGCACAATACTTGTAGTTAGATTGAAACATTAAAAGGCATCTTGATAACTTAGTTTGTGTGATTTTGATTGTGTGTTGGTGTGTGTGTGTGTGTGTGTGTGTGTGTGTTGTGTGTGTGTGTGTTTGCGTGTGTGTGTTTCCAAAATTGGAACTATTTAATATCAAGGTAGTTGCAAGTGATTATGCAATATACTTTACCGTTATTCAACAAATCTCTCAGTGTAGATGTTAGTCACTTTTGACTGCGCAGGCGCCGTGCGTGTGTGTGTATGTGTGTGAGAATGTGTATGTGTGTATGTATATGTGTGTTGTGTGTGTGTGTGTGTTGTGTGTGTGTGTGTGTAGAGAGAGAGAGAGAGAGAGAGAGAGAGAGAGAGAGAGAGAGAGAGAGAGAGAGAGAGAGAGAATGTGTGTGCGTGTGCGTGTGTGCGCGCACGTGCGCGCGCGTGTGTTATTGTAACGCAATGCCACGTCTTCGACAGTGAGTCTACATAAAGCACCGACAGGTCGGAAACAAAACAAAAAGAAGAAATGACTGTGTATTTTACGCGTGGGCATACACACGATGAATGCATGCGCACACACTTTAAGCATGGCCACGCGCGCGCGCACGCACGCGCACACACACACACACACACACACACACCACACACACACACACACCACACACACACACACACAAAGAGTTCAAATGAAAAGAAAAAGTCTCAAAATCATCCTGCGGTGTGAAACGTAAGACGGCATCACGTAAATTCTGATGAATCGTTACATGCTGCGCCATGTGAATACTCTGTGTGTGTGTGTGTGTGTGTGTGTGTGTGTCTTTGTCTGTCTTTCTCTGTGCGTGCCGACGTGTGAGTGTACGTCGTATATTTCCTTTGGGAATTACCTTGCGGCATTAGCCTAACAGTTGAAAAAAAAAAAAAAAGAAAAAAAAAAAAGTCCAGGAATTTCTTGCTAACACGATTACAGGTTTGTGCGTCACAGAACGTAGTCTTAGGAACGTGACGATCTGTGCACGCGCGGTGAAGAGCACGGACGTACGTCATGATTGGGGAGGGGAAGTGAAGGAAGCTATAAGGAAGCCATAGGCCGGTGCATGTCATCAGGGTTGGTGGGCAGAATGGGGGCAGGCGAGAATTTGTTAGTAGTGTTTTTTTTAATATTTTTTATATCACATTGGAAGTAGTGAACACACATGAACGCGCGCGCGCACACACACATAGCAAAACACACAACCCGCGCGCGTGCGCGCTCACACACACACACACACACACACACACACACACACACACACACACAACACACACACACACACACACACACACACACACACCCGCGCGCCGCGCGCGCGCGCGCGCGCAGCACGAACACACACACACACACACACACACACACACACACACACACACACACACACACACACACACACACCAACGCCGCACAAGCAACGCCGCACGCAAACACACACAACATACACACACACACACACACACACACACACACACACACACCACACACACACACCACAACACACACACAAGTGCAAGCAGGGCTACACATGCACCTCGCGTGCCACACTTAGAAACAAAAGAAGAGGCAGAGCAGGACAAGAGATGGTAGAGAAGCTGAGAGAAGAGAGAGAGAGAGAGAGAGAGAGTTAGTCCCCAGTCCAGTAACGACGTGGAATCCCTGCATAGTGGGTTCCAAGAAGGCTTAATCGTCCCAAACAGCCAGCAGCCGGGTGACTCCAGCCATAGTGCATGTTATACGTGCGGGATGTCTGAAGTGCTGAGCGACTGGTTTGTTGCGGAGGTGGCGCATGTCATTGAGAATGTTGTGATCTATGGCGTCAATGGGACAGTGACAACAAAGCCGGACAACTCTCCTGGTTAATCAGAAGACGATACAAGTTTCTTTTTTTCCGCGCAGGGAATGAACTCACGGCTGAATGTAGAAAACAATTTTTTTAAAATTAAAAAATCCGACTCTATAAAAGCAACATTGTATTTTGTTTCCAT
>CM031620.1:28744546-28769546 GCA_018398815.1 Conus ventricosus
TAACCGTGGCGTGGCACGGCATTGATACTTATTGCTTCCGCAGTGAGAGATCGCCAGGCACTGGACATTATCAAGGTCTGATTCATTAGTGACCAACTGCTCAGGGAGGGGTGGGGTGGGGTGGGGGCGTGGAAATGTGAGGAAGGGGGTGAGAGGGGCACGGGAGGGCTAATAATGTTCGCCCATCATGCAGTCCATCGTGGGGCCGTTGATGGTTTAACAGTCTTCAAGCCTTCCGACACTTCGCTTCACGCTTTAGGATATGGCGATCGCTGTACCTTAAGACTGACCGTTGAAATCACCCATGTCCCTGTAACTGGCCGTGTGTGGTGTGTGTGTGTGTGTGTGTGTGTGTGTGTGTGTAGCTCCTATGTATATCACTCTGTGATACTTCTCTGCCATCGTGTTTTGGAGGATATCTTTCGTCTCATAGAATTTGACATCAGTATGAAGACATACCTGTTTCGCCAAGCATTCTTTGGAGCTTTGTCGGAAGCGTCGTGTGCTGAGTGAGAGAAAATGAACAATCTGTGTAACAAGACGGAGTCTGGGGGTGGGGGTGGGGGAAGGGGGAATGAGAGGTAGTGGGTTTGAAGATGTGTTTGACATCGGTAAATGGTGAGTGCACGGCGTAGCGATTTGGAAGATATTGATATTTTAGAATGCCATTCTTATTATCATTATTTATTTCTAAAAAAGAGGATAGATGTAGAATCTTGTAAACGTACGTTTATTTATCTTCTGCCATAACTGTTACTACGGCTACCACTGCTGGTGGTGGTGGTACTACAGCTACTACCACTGCTGCTGGTGGTGGTACTACAGCTGACTACCACTGCTGGTGGTGGTGGTACTACAGCTGCTACTCACTGCTGGTGGTGGTGGTACTACAGCTCACCACTGCTGGTGGTGGTGGTACTACAGCTACTACCACTGCTGCTGTGGTGGTATACAGCTAGCTACCACTGCTGGTGGTGGTGGTACTACAGCTACTACCACTGCTGTAGCGCTGTGTACTACAGCTGCTACCACTGCTGCTGGTTGTTACTAAGCTACCACAGTGTTGTTGTGTGGTTTACTATCAGTTACACTGCTGTTTACTACCTCTCACGCTGTCTGTAGGTATACAGCTACCACCACGTAGTTCGGTGGTGGTACTAGCCCACTGCGTAGCCCTGTTGCAGCTACCTAATTGCTGCATTTTATTAAACGGTTTGCGCCGGTTAGAATCAGTAAAATCGACTTTTCCTCAGTTTGATGATATATATATCTGCCTTATTCTCGACGTTGATAGGTAGTCTTCTGTCACACTAATTCCTGGTGCCACTGTTCTTATAGCCCTAAATGTCAATTGATTACTGGGCAGCCGTAAATGAAGAAATGGAAGTGTTATCAACATAGTTTCCCTAAACTTAAGTCGGACAATATTAGCCGCTACCGTCTTCTTTTCCTCGCTTCTTCTTTATGCGTAAATTGCATTATGAACAGTCATCGACAGCTGTGAATGAATCAAAGCACAAGCGGTACAATATATGCTGTTTGTGTTCGTTACATGATAGCTTAGAGGATCATTGGGCGATAAAGAAGGTACAATATGCTGTGCGTGTGTAGCGTGGAATGCATAAAGCCATGCTGTGTGCGGTTTGTCAATCCATCAGCTAGTTAAGTTTCAGAGGAGAGAAATTCAGGCGTCGCTTTTCCCTCTCCTTGTGAATGTCGTCTGTTTCTTCATCGGTAAGTGATGCATGTATGTGCATCTGTCGGTGCATGCGTTGGCCTGTCTGTCTGATCGTCTGTTCGTCGTCCTGTGCGTGTTTTCTTTTTTTTTTTTTTTCTTGTCTTGCCTGCCTGTCTGACTTTGGCTGTCTTTTTGATTGTCTGTCTGTCTTACTATGTGTGTGTGTGTGTGTGTGTGTGTGTGTGTGTGTGTGTGTGTGTGTGTCCGTGTGTTCATGTGTGTGTGTGTGTGTGTGTGTGTGTGTGTGTGTGCGCGCGTGCGCGCTCGCGTGCGTGTGTGCGCGCGCGCGTGTATAGGTGTATGTGCACGCGCTTGCGCACGAGTCCATGTAACATTTGCCTTGAGAAATCAAGTTTACATCTAAAAACCTCGGCGGTGGCTACGTGGCATGCTCATTATTGAAGAACGTGTCATATCAAGTGAATCTCGCCTTCATACACTGAGGGTTGCCGAGGACAGTCCGGTCCAGTACGAGTTTATGGAGGTTGATGTTTTGGCTGGCTGCTTCTTCATTCTGGTTATAAAGAAACCCTATTCCCCTCCCCCTCCCCCTTCCCTAGAAAGCTGAAAAGAAAACGGAGCTCCTCTTCCTCCGTAAAAAAAGAAGAAGAAGAAAAAGCGAAATAAGAAACAAACAGAAAACTGACAAACATACAGAACCCATAAACGTGGACAGAGACACGATGTTAGGAAAGCCAGACGATATGCTTATACTGAATGCCAGACAGACCTGGCTAGGAAAGCCAGACGATATGCTTATACTGAATGCCAGCAGACCTGGCTAGGAAAGCCAGACGATATGCTTATACTGAATGCCAGACAGACCTGGCTAGGAAAGCCAGACGATATGTTATACTGAATGCCAGACAGACCTGGCTAAGAAAGCCAGACGATAATACTCACACAGAATGCCAGACAGACCTGGCTAAGAAAGCCAGACGACGATATCTCACACAGAATGCCAGACAGACCTGGCTAGGAAACGCCAGACGACGATATGCTCACACTGAATGCCAGACAGACCTGGCTAGGAAGCCAGACGATATGCTATACTGAATGCCAGACAGACCTGGCTAGGAAGCCAGACGATATGCTTATACTGAATGCCAGACAGACCTGGCTAGGAAAGCCAGACGATATGCTTATACTGAATGCCAGACAGACCTGGCTAGGAATGCCAGACGATATGCTTATACTGAATGCCAGACAGACCTGGCTAGGAAAGCCAGACGATATGCTCACACTGAATGCCAGACAGACCTGGCTGTACACAGCACTCGCGCTGTCATATCACACTGCCGTTAGAAAGTGATTTTACTCACGCCGTTTCAATGTAGATGAAACGAATGCAAAATTCCGTCTTTAGGATGTATGATGTTCTTCTTACTGAATCTTAAGATATCACTTACGGTATTATCCCGTCACATTTGATTATGTGTGTGCAATAGACATTTTCGGAAATCTTGGAAGGATGGAATACATTGCTGTTAGATTGTGTGTTGTGTGTGTGTGTGTGTGTGTGTGTGTGTAGGTGTTTGTGCGTGTCTGTGTGATGTGTTGTGTTGTGTGTGTATGTGTGTGTGTGTGTGTGTGTGTGTGTTGTTGTGTGTGTGTGTGTGTGGTTGTGTGTGTGTGTGTGTGTGTGTGTTGTGTGTGTGTGTGTGTGTGAGTGTGTGTCAGTGTGTGTTTTCAAAAGTAATGGTACAACGCCTTTCTCCTGCTACGACCCCCATCTAACCTAGTCCTGGAGCAGAGAGAATTCGCTTTTGACTGGCAACAAGAAAGAGTGAAAATGACGTCACTGAACCCGAGTAAAGCGCGGTGGTGTCTTCTTCTGGGCATTCCAGTCTCCGCTGAGGTTTGGCAATTCTAATGACTCTGACAGACCGCCCGTTAAAACATGAGCGAGTGAACGCTGGCGTTTTTCCTTCCATCCTCCAACTCGGTTTATTCGTCTCTCCTATCACAAGCATCGCCGAACCTCGTCAATCCGGGCTGCTCTTATCGGAAAGAAAGCACCGCGTCATAATACAACGTCACAGTGATTTTTCTTTCCTTTTGACTGCTGCGTTTGTTTGTTTGTTTTGCTCTCTCCTATATTCAAGGTGAATGTTCTAGCGGAGTGTTCCAGGGGCAACTCGCTTGTCGCCAAGGGTTCTCAGTTTATTGCGTAATCCGAAAGATTGGGATTCTGACTTTCACGAGGTGAGGGTTAGAGGGACAACACTTCCGTTGTTTTGTTACGTGAGCGGAAGTGATTGTCCTCGTTTCTTATTCGTTGTTTACTGCTCTCTCCCCTCCTCTCTCGGTCTGTCTCTTCGTTTTTTCTCCCCCCCCCCCTCCTCCAATCTCTCCCCCCCCCTCCCCTCTCTCTTCGAGTCTGGACCATTTTTTCATAAAATAAGTAATGAACAACACAAACAGATAATATACAACACAACACGAACAGCAAACAACGCGCACAGTAAAGAACACAACACGAATACTAGGTAAATGCATTACATTTCCTCCCACAGTGTGAAACTTGAAGGGACAACGCTCTCATTGTTTCGCTACGTGAGCGAGAGCGATTGTCCTCGTTTCTTATTGACTGCTTGCTTCTCCTCGCCTCACTTCCGATTTCCGGCGGGAGATAATCTCACGAACAGATGTTGTCTGTGTTTCACAGTGTCTGTATCGGTCTATCTTCCTGACCACAAATCTGTCTATCTGCTTGTCGGGTAGACCTGACCTTGCTGCTCTCTCTCTGTCTCTCTCTCTCTCTCTCCCCCCACACAATCCCCGTGTGTGTGTGTGTGTGTGTGTGTGTGTGTGTGTGTGTGTGTGTGTGTGTGTGTGTGTGTGTGCGTGCGTGCGTGTGTATGTGTGCGTGTGTGTGTGTGTGTGTGTGCGCGCGGCGCGTGCATGTGTATGTGTGCGTGCGAGAGAGAGAGAGAGAGAGAGAGAGAGAGAGAGAGAGAGAGAGAGAGAGAGAGAGAGAGAGAGAGAGGAGAGAGAGAGAGAGAGAGGGGGAAAGAAATATGTATAGATGGCTAGAAAGATATAGATATAGCTAGATACACACACGCATACAGACAAAATCACACGCGCTCTCTCTCTCACTCTGCATTACTGATCAGGAAATAGTAAAACGAATTGATTTGTGCGTGTTGATTAGGCAATTACTTCTTTTATTTCTGATCATCGTCATTGTCGTCCTCATCGTCTTCATCCATCTCTCAACACCGTCACTTCTCATCATCATCATCATCATCGTCGTCGTAGTCATTAATATCATCATGTTATTATCATCATCGTCGTGGTCGTTAATCATTACCATCATGATTATTATCGTTTTCGGTTTCATCTTCATCTGTCTATTCTTATTGCCATGCTTTTTCTTTATTGTTATTATTATTATTATTATATTATTATCATCGTTTTATTGTCATTATTATTATTATCAGTAGTAGCAGTAGTAGTATCATTACAAGTGTTGTTGTTGTTATCATTATTACCATCGTCATCATCATCATCATTATTATTACGGTCTTCTTCTATTTCATTTTCTTTTCCCAGTTAATTCTCGTTTTCCTTTATCATCGTCATCATCACCGTCACCATCTTCATCATCATTTTCCCCCTTCTTCTCCACATACCCGTCTCTATCTTTTCTTTCTTCTTCTTTATCCCATGATTGTCATCATCACTACGATTGTCATGATCAACATCCGTCGGAACACCCTTAAGACGTAGGATTACTGCACACAGAAACAAAACAACAACAAAGAAAAAAGAAGAAGAAAAAACAACAACAAACAACAACAACAAAAAAAACGAAGAATGAAAGAAACACGAACACAAACTTTTCTCTGCTAATTTATGTACAAGATTTGTGTTGGTGTTACTTGGGAGTACCTGCGCTCGCATATGCGGGAGTTTATTACACTGGTAGTGATTTGACTTGTTCTTGGTTTGGTTTGGTTGTTGAGAGGCAAGGGGCTGGGTGTAGAAAGGAAATAAGAGGGCCGTGCTGAGTGGTAGCAAAATTGGGTGCGTCGTGAGGGTTAGATTACAGCATGCCTTTGTACGTGTCTTGATTGTTCTAGTTTAATTGATTTGTACTTTGATTGTTCTAGTTTATTGGATTTGTACTTTGATTGTTCTGGTTCATTTGATTTGTACTTTGATTGTTCTAGTTCATTTGATTTGTACTTTGATTGTTCTAGTTCATTTGATTTGTACTTTGATTGTTCAAATTTGATAATGGTATTGATGATCGTGATGATGATCATCATTATCATCATCGTCATCCTTCTCCTCCTCCTCACCACACTGAGAACCTCCAATGACGTCACGAATCTCGGCCAAGACGAGATGTAGGGCACGCGCAGAAACGCGCGCGGACTGACTGACTTTTCACTGGCCAGCATCATCACCACAGAGTGGCCTGCCCTGTAGGATCAGGGGGGCGGGGAGGAAGGATGAGTCAAAGGGACGGAAGGAAGGCGAAGTGCCATCCACTGAATGACACACACACACACACACACACTGGCTGTGACATCAACATCTGACCTCTCCACATCCTCAACACCGTTCTACTGTCAGCACTTAGTTCTACTATACACTGCAGTGTCGGACGAAGCGCGTGCCGTGTTGGGGGTCTATTGTGTTGAAGAAGGAGGTGGATGGATAGGGTGGATGAGGGCTGAGGAGATGGCGAAGGGGGAAGTGTAGGTCAAGTCGTAATGTTTACGATCCTGACAACCGCGGAGACAAATCGGGACCACAGGCAAGTTAAGAACGAGCGAGCGAGCGATAGATAGATAGATAGATAGATAGATAGATAGAGAGAGAGAGAGAGAGAGAGAGAGAGAGAGAGAGAGAGAGAGAGAGTGTGTGTGTGTGTGTGTGTGTGTGTGTGTGTGTGTGTGTGTGTGGTGTTTTGCGTGCGAGAGAGAGAGAGAGGGTGGAGCGGTGCGGTACGAGGCGGGTGGGTGGGTGGGACTCGCACACACACACACACACACACACACACACACACACACACACACACACACACACACACGCGCGCGCGCGCGCGCGCGCGCGCGCGCGCGCGCGCGCACAACGCACCCACACATGTATACACACACACACACACACAGCACACAACACAAAATATATCGATGATATATAATATAATATATATATAATATTATATATGTATTATATGGAGAGAGAGAGAGAGAGAGAGAGAGAGAGAGAGAGGAGAGAGAGAGAGAAGTTAGAGACAGAGGGAGGAAGGAGAGAGAGAGAGGAGGAAGGTGGGTGGGAGGGCGGGAGGGGAGGCTGTGACAGAGAAGGGAGAGAGAGAGGTACAGATATGTAAAGACAATACAGAGAGAGAGAGAGGAGGGAGAGAGAGAGAAGAGAGAAAAGAAGAGAGAGAGAGAGAGAGAGAGAGACAAAGAGAGAGAGAGAGAGAGAGAGAGAGAGAGAGAGAGAGAGAGAGGTACAGATATAAACAGAAATACAGAGACGGGGAGGGGGTGAGTGAAGAGAGGGGGTACAGATATGAAGAAATACATAGAGAGAGAGAGAGGGGGAAGGGAGAGAGAGAGAGAGAGTAGAGAGAGAGAGAGAGAGAGAGAGAGGAGAGAGAGAGAGAACAGCAACACAACGAAAACCAAGGGCATCAATGTCCTAGTGGAAAGACGGAGTCAAAAACCAACAAACAAACGAGAGAACAATGTCCAAGGAAAGGGCCCAAGTCCAACAACGAAAACCTAATCGGTGCTGTAACTAAAGACCGATGACCTGAAACAACGCATATTTCCAACCACGCTGTTTCGTGTACAGTTTTTATGGTAAAAAGATTCACACTGCGAGAGAAATGAAACGTTTTGTGGAAAAGAAAAGTAATCGAGATGCCCGCTGGCGCTACATTCGGTAGTTTCTTACGTCATTCAGTCGAATATCAGTCACTCGGTTTTCACTCATTCTTTCGATTTTTCCACCAAGGATGCATGTTACTTGTGTACGTGTCATCCATACTGACGACGGACACACTTTTCCGAAAGTTGGTGATGGGATTCTTCGTGTGTGCGAGAGGTTATGCATTCGTTCACACACGGAACCACGGTTTATAGCCTCATTCGAAGGATGTTTCGGGAAATGGAGCCAGAACCAATGTTAATTCCGATCGAAAAACCCCTCTGTACTCAAAGAGGCTGGCAGATTCAAACCTGTGACCTCGGGATCACGAGTCCGGTGCTTAACTGGCACCAAAGCGCACTCAGCTCTGGGTAGAAATTGGCATGGGCCAAAAAAAATATCAACAACCACAATTCTGTGCATATGACCTTCTGTTAACGAAGGAATAATCTCTATTCTAAATGAGGGAACGCATTTTTTCCATCAGGTTATCAGTTCAGAGAACAAATGCAAAACAACACCCCTCCCCCCAACCAATCTCAACAACAATACAAACGCATCACGACAATTCTTCTAAATAATACAGAAAACACACACACACACACACACACACACACACACACACACACACACAACGGAGAGTGAGAGAGAGAGGAGGAGAGAGAGAGAGAGAGAGAGAGAGATGAGAGAGAGAGAGAGAGAGAGAGAGAGAGAGAAGAGGCTTACAAATTTGTACACATTAATAGAAAGGTCAAGTCGTATAAGAGAGAGAGAGAGAGAGAGAGAGAGAGAGAGAGGGGAGGGGAGAGGAGAGAGAGAGAGAGAAGGAGACGGATGAGGAAGTGTAGCGCCTCAGAAGAGGAAATCATCAGGTAAGATAGCCAGGACTTTGAGCTTCCAAACGACCGCTTCAAAAGGCCACGGGGTAAGCATCCAGTCCACTCGGCGGCCCTCGCCTTCTAAACTCCAGGCGACCGAGCGAGCCCATGGAGCCGTTAAATGCCAGTGCGAGGGAAACATAATCCCCCCCCCCCCCCATTCAGTCCCCACTCCCCCTTTCTGCCCCTGACCCATTATCTAACTTCGTGGTTTGCGCCACGAAAGGAAGATTGCAGCCATTATGGTTACATGCGAGAGGATGACATGACGCGTAACGGATGGAAACTCCAAGCCATACTGCTCTCTCTCTCTCTCTCTCTCTCTCTCTCTCTCTCTCTCTCTCTCTCTCTCTCTCGTTGCTTTTTTCTTTTGCGCTTTTTTGTTATCATATTAGAGGAGAAAGGATGCAGGAAACAAAACGAAAATACCAAACGCGTTAACAAATACATGCACAAAACTGGAGACAAGAATGCTTGGGGAAGAGGTGAGTGTGGGGTGGTGGTGTGGTAACCAATCCTTTGCATTTTTCCATGCAGTACTTGTTCAGCCACCCTCTGGAACATCCACCCTACACAGTACCCGGTTGAATGACCTTGGACAGGGAGTCATGGTGAGACACATGTCCACCCACCACTGTACCCTGTAGAATGACCTTGGCAGGTAGTCATGATGAGATACAAGTCCACCCACCACTGCACCCTGTAGAATGATCTTGGACAGGGAGTCATGGGGAGATACATGTCCACCCTCCACTGTACCCTGTAGAATGGTCTTGGACAGGGAGTCATGGGGAGAATACATGTCCACCCTCCACTGCACCCTGTAGAATGGTCTTGGACAGGGAGTCATGGAGATACATGTCCACCCTCCACTGCACCCCTAGAATGGTCTTGGACAGGGAGTCATGGAGAGATACATGTCCACCCTCCACTGTACCCCGTAGAATAGTTTTGGACGGGAGAGTCATGGAGAGATGCATGTCCACCCTCCACTGCACCCCCTAGAATGGTCTTGGACAGGGAGTCATGGAGAGATACATGTCCACCCTCCACTGCACCCTGTAGAATGGTCTTGGACAGGGAGTCATGGAGAGATACATGTCCACCCTCCACTGTACCCTCTAGAATGGTCTTGGACAGGGAGTCATGGAGAGATACATGTCCACCCTCCCTGTACCCTCTAGAATGGTCTTGGACAGGGAGTCATGGAGAGATACATGTTCCCCCCTCCACTACACCCTCTAGAATGGTCTTGGCAGGGAGTCATGGAGAGATACATGTCCACCCCCACTGCACCCTAGAAGGTCTTGGACAGGGGGTATGGAGAGATACATGTCCCCTCCATACACCCTCTAGAATGGTCTTGGACAGGGAGTCATGGAGAGATACATGTCCACCCTCCACTGCACCCTCTAGAATGGTCTTGGACAGGGAGTCATGGAGAGATACATGTCCACCCTCCACTGCACCCTCTAGAATGGTCTTGGACAGGGAGTCATGGAGAGATACATGTCCACCCTCCACTGCACCCTTAGAATGGTCTTGGACAGGGAGTCATGGAGAGATACATGTCCACCCTCCGCTGCACCCTCTAGAATGGTCTTGGACAGGGAGTCATGGAGAAATAGATGCCTGTTCTGAGCGAGCTTCTGGGACGGAATATCCTATCTGCCAATCTGTTCATTGACTCGCTGCCTAAACGTCGTCTTTTGTCTCGGCGGTATGCCCCCCCCCCCCCCCCCCCCCACCCAAAGGATTCGAACGGACCTAAGATAAAGGAGGGGGAGGGCGTGCTAGAAGAAGGGAGACGAAAGAAGGGTGAAGTGGGATTCGGGAAGGAGGAGGGGGAACGGCGACAGCGGTCGGAGGGAAGGGGTCGGAGGAATGGGGGGTAGCGAAAACATGACAGCCGGTATATGTCAAATAAAAAACAGGGATGGGGATAGAGGTGAAGAACTGGGGACTGGGGGAAGAGGGAGCTTGGAAGACTATATGCGATCATGACAACCGACCACAGGAAGAAACGGGCATCTGATGATCGTAGGACAGAGGATGGGCTTTGGTAGAGAGGAGAGGAGAGAGAGAGAGAGAGAGAGGAGAAGAGAGAGAGAGAGAGAGAGAGAGAGAGAGATGACAGACAGGACAGACAAAACAGACAGACAGACAGACAGAAGGGTTGGTGGGAGGGAGAAGCTGGAGTGAGGTGGAGGGATAGAGGACGACGGGGAGGCGGAAGGGGTGAGAGAGGCGTTCGCAGAAGCTTAGAGGAGAGGGGGCAAAGGGACGACTGCACGCTGCCACTACACCCAGCAGCCGGAAACAACCGATGACCTCGGTAGACAATGACTAATGATGTAATGGTGGGCCATCCGCCCCTGTCAAGGTTCTGTGAGACGTGAACGACTGCCAGAAACAGACGTCTGCAGAAAAAGACATTTTCATCTGCATGTTGATGTGAGTAGCAAATGTGACCCAGCGCCCGGCATTGGGATGATCGAGTTACATGTTGTTGTTGTTGTGTTGTTGTTGTTGTTGTTGTCGTACCTTGGCTAAAAGACTCCAGGGATCATCCGAACAGCCGAAGTACTTGAACACTATGGTACAAATGCATCATCTAGGCATGAGAACATTACGTGTGTGACCGTTTTTGATCACCCCGCCACGTAGGCAGCCGCACTCCAACTTCGAGGGATTTGGAGACTGATAATGTTATGCTAGGAGTTTGTCGCGACTGAAGACAATCCCCATTTAACTATGCAGAGCATAACAACCTTGGTGTTCTAGCCTATGTCAATTGGTCTAACAGACGAGACCGCGGGTGTGTTGTGTGTGTGTGTGTGTGTGTGTGTGTGTGTGTGTGTGTGTGTGTGTGAGAGAGAGAGAGAGAGAGAGAGAGAGAGAGAGAGAGAGAGAGAGAGAGAGAGAGAGAGAGAGGTTGGGGGGGGGGGTGCAGGGATGGAGGGATATACCAGCCAAACTCGAAGCAAGCTGATTGGCTGTGAGCGTTCTGAATCATATCGGTGGAAACGATACAATCGCGCACTTTTTTTGTTTTTTCTTTGTATTTATCCCATCTCCTTCCACGCCCCATCCACCGTTCCTTCTTGTCCCTCCCACACACGCACAACAATTTGCATTGCTTTTTAGCCCGTCTGCTGGTCTTCAGTTTCTTCTTTCAACGTAATGTACATGCAGGTGATCACTTCATCAAGTGACGATTTTTATGGCCCTACCAACCACGAGGAACGCATCAGGTGCTAATCAGTTCTTCACACCGTAGGATTGAAGTTTCTGAAAGAAACGGGTACATAGCTGATAGTTGGACATCTGCAAGGGAGGTAATCTCTGTTAAAAGCTACCGTTCGCTGAGAGTGACCCGCCTTTTTCGTGGTACAGGTGCTGCTGGTTGGCAGGCCCAAAGCAGTTGTGTCCCATCAATGAGATTAAGAGTTCAGTCAGAGAGAGAAAGTGTCGAAACATGGGTGTGGAAACGGCGTGACTGAGGCACCTGTGCTGCAGACAGGCGATGTCCCGATCGTCTTTCTGACGTGCGCTTCAAATCAAATAGTCTGACTCCCTTGATCTGTTGGTTTGACGCGTAGACCGAGAAAACTAACTCTGTCTGCAATGGAAGGTCAGGTGTTATCTTCCCGTGAAATCAAATAGTTTGACTCTCTTTAGCTTTTGGTTTGACTCGTGAACTGAGAAAAGCTAATTCTGTCAGCAATGGAAAGTCATGTGTTATTTCCCCTGAAATCAAACAGTTTGACCCTCTTGATCTATTGGTTTGACTCGTAAACTGAGAAAAGCTAACTCTGTCTGCGACGGAAGGACAGGCGTTGTCTTCCCTTGTCATTTTCCCGTGTGTCCTGAACAATTCTATTTCGCGAGAAGCAGGGGAAAGGAGACCGATCCCCCCCCCCACCCCCCACCCCCAGTTGATATCTCACTGGGAACCTCAAAATTCTATCAGAGCCGGAGTGGGTTGTTGTTTTTTTGTTTTTTTTTTAAAAATTTAAGCACCACGCAATTCGCATCAGAAGGTGAACACACTCAAGGGCCTATGAACTGTGCCATTCTGAAGAAAACCATTGTTCTGGCCTGGCCTGTACTGGCCTGAACGCGTGTTTCAAGCTGTATCCCGTCTGCAGCAGACCCAGCGAGACACGCTGTGAAGACTATCGTGTCGAAAGGGCAACAAATTTAAGAGAGAGAGAGAGAGAGAGAGATGAGAGAGAGAGAGAGAGAAGAGAGAGAGAGAGAGAGAGGAGTGTGTGTGTGTGTGGGGGGGGGGGGAGGTGGGGGGGGGGGCAGGAGGAAGAAGTTGGGAGTGAAGGGAATGAGGGGGTGATATAAGAGGGGAAGAAGGGGGTAAGGGGTATTTCTGTAGAAGCTGAGAGGAGAGGGGGCAGAGGGGCGACTGCACGCTACCACCGCAACCAGCAGCCGGAAACAACCGATGACCTCAGTAGACAATGACTGATGATGTAATGATCCGGGCCATCCGCCCATATGGAGGGTACACTGAGGCGTGAATGACCGCTAGGAAAAAAAAAAAGACGTTTTAAGAAAATTGAACATTTTCATGTATGCAGTCACCTCGCTTCGAAATTGACGACCAAGGGAAGTTATCTGGCGGGGTTTTGACTGGGAGGCCTCTGTTCAAAACTCAACGAGATAACTTCCCTTGGAAAGGCAGCCAGTTCACGTTGAACATTGAGATCGGGTTCGTTTGAGATAAATGTGTTAGATTGTGTGTTTCTGTGCTACGTATATAGAACATTTGTCACGGACAAAAAAAAATGAAACAACCTAACTTGGGGGAAACAACCTAACTTGGGGAGTCGCCAGCCAATTTGTTCGGACCTAAGTCCAAACTCAAACATTCTAGGCGTCAGAAAGACGGGCCCATAGGTCGGGTCCGGCCAATTAAGCTTAGTGGAGAGGTTTCACCGAGACGGTCCGACCCACCCAGACTGACTAAGCGGCTTTGACCGACGCCTCGATGTCTGCCCAGACGGACCTCAGTACCTGGGCCAGCCTTATCCGGCCAATTTGTGAACCAGCGTCATTGTTAGTTTAGACATCGTGGCGCCCCCCAGACTCAGCTAGCCACTTTAGAGTGACCAGTGTCCACACGGCACCAGTTAAGTAGGAAAGGGGGGAAGGTAGTGTGTGGTGGGGGTGAAATCTAGCTAATCAATTAAATGACCAATTGACCACCACAGAGAGTAAGGCGTGTAGACGGGACTGTCGTGATGTGAATATCCAATGGAATTAGAGGGAGACAACTTCGGGGTGTCAGGGGTTAAAATACTGACCAATGGTACTCGCCCGTTTTGGACAGATCGGAACGAATAAGAAGAATGCGTGAGTGAGAGAACGGGAGAACGAGGGGAAGAACGAACAAAGAGAGACAGAGAGAGGGAGAGGTTCTAGGTCTGCTTGAGAGAAAAGCAGAGAGATGAGGGGAGGAGAGAAGAGAACCAAGTGGAGAGATTAGCATGAGATAGTCTGCAGAGGAAGGACTGAGGAGAGATGTGGAGAGAGAGAAAGAGTTGCTAATTTATGAAGAAGAAAGAAAGAAAAAAAAAAAGAAAGAAAAGCAACCATGTCCATTTGATAAGAGCAGACTAACAGAGAGAGAGAGAGAGAGAGTGCAATGCGTTAATGCAGGAAGAAAGAAAGGAGAACAGATCGATGTTGATAGTCACTGTTCTACCCTAACCGGGGGTTCGACCTCATACCTGGCAGCGTCACTTCGCCAAGCAGAACCACAGACCAACGCCAACAGTCTCACCTGACCAGGCGCCATCAGACCAACACCAGTGCCGGCAGTTGTTTTCGTGTTGTGAAAGTGACAGTGAAAAGAAAAGGAAAAAAAAAGAAAAGACAGTGATTCGTGAATAGTTAAGATCACCTGGCCAGGTAAAGTAGAAATCTATTTATACCCGGGTTAGTTAATGATGTTTTAGATAAATGATTTTGTGAAGTTCAAGGAAAGAGAGAATGTTTTATTTTGTTTGATTCTATATGCATTGATGTTCTTTCTATGATCATGTATAGTAAAGTTATAGACTTTACTAGTGGTTTTGATGTGACGAATGCATGATATATGAATGAGATTGTAAGCAAGCTGTGAGTGTGTTTGGGCTGTGCGCTAGTCCTTCCTCCACTGACATTACACGAGGTTGACAATTTATTGGCGAGCCTGCCAGGATATTCTGGCCCATTTATTATAATTGTTCAACTTCTCAGAGAGGAAGCTGGGTGGGATTCAAGTATTGTAATCCTAAGACAAGGGGTTGTCTTACTGTATGTTCCCAAGATAGTTAAACACTAGGCTTGGCATTGCTTCCAAGATAGTTAATACTAGGCTTGGCATTCAGCCCCAGAGTGCTCATTTCGCACAGATTACCTATAATTCGCTCTCATAGTTGGGTCAGGCGCTGGGCGTCTTATAAAAACTAACTACGTTGTCCCAAGCTAATATTATCATTCATAGGATTGTGCTATCACGTCACTCGTGTCGGTAACCACCAGTTTGGCTGTCGTTGTTATAAATCTTGTTCAAAAAAAAAAAGAAGAAGATATAATGGCGGAAGAAAAGAACACCCCTATTGAACAACTTGTGAGCGTCGCTCGTGATCTAGGTTACTCAGGAGATGAGTTGCGTGCATTCGTTGAAAACCAACAAAAGATGGAAAGGGATGAACGCGCGGAGAGACGCCGTATCGCAGTTCGAAATAGCAGAACGGGAAAAGGTTAGGGAAAACGCAGGAAACAGAAAGAATAAGGGAAGCGCAGGAAACAGAAAGAATGAAGCAGGAAACAGAAAGAATAAGGGAAGCGCAGGAAACAGAAAGAATAAGGGCAACGCAGGAGACAGAAAATTTAAAGATTCAATTAGAATTAGAGAAAGTGAGAATACAAAGGGAGACCACGAGGATGGGAGTTCAGTTTCAGTGACTCTGTGCGCAGCTATGCTCCCGACCCAAGTTGCCAAAATTCTCGGAAGGAACCGATTCGATTGATGCATACTCAGTCGTTTCGAAACGTTTGCGACCAGTCAGGGTTGGCCTCCAGAAGAGTGGGCAGTCATTTTGTCAGCGCTATTGACGGGTAAGGCATTGCAGATTTTCACTGCGTTACCAGCAGAACAACAGTCTGATTTCGGTGCTGTGAAGGAGTCTTTAATGAAAGGATTTGACCTCACGAGGAAGGGTTCAGGAAGAAATTTCGTTCAGCTAGATTGCAAGCAGGGGAAACGTACACTCAGTTTGGTGCACGTCTAGATCACTATTTTGAGAAATGGTTAGAGTTGAGTGGTACGAAGAAGGAGTTCGCCGAGTTGAAAGAGCTAGTTATGAAAGAACAGATTTTGTCAGGTTGCGGCCCTGAGCTAACCATACATTTGAAAGAGAGACAGCCAGAGACAGCAGGGGAGTTGTTGAAGTTCGCAGAGGTGTATAGAGAGGCACGTTTGGGCACGAAGGTGCAGGAGAAACAGGTGCTAGGCACAGGTGAGAAGAGTGCAAGGAGACCAGGGGAGTTTTCTGCAAAGTCTGCAAACCCAGTGGTGGGGCAGAAGGAAGGGGCAAAGGGAAATTAGGTGTTTCATTTGTCACAAGAAGGGACATGTGGCGAGGGATTGTCGCATGAGGTTCCAGAAGGCAGCAGCCTTGCAAGAGGTGGATAAGGGTCGTCAAGGGAAACGACCTGCAGTGGAACAAAAGGGATTCAGTCTGAAGAGGGTGGAGTGCAGCCTATGGCTAGCACTGGACAGCAGTCAGTGTCAGGGATGGAGGGCACTAGGCTGAGTGGTTCGTTACCAGTGGAAGAAGGGTGGATTGGCCAGCAGAGGGTTGAAAGTGTTACGAGACACTGGTTGTTCATGCGGGGTAGTACGAACAACGCTGGTCGATAAAGGGGATTTGACAGGGCAAATCCAGACCTGTACTCTAATCGATGGCACTGTGAGGGAGTTTCCAGTTGCTAAGATAGAAGTACGTACCCTTACTTCTCAGGCGAGTTGTCTGCGTTGGTGATGGAGAAACCCCTTCATGATTTGATCATTGGGAATATCCCAGGTGCAAGGGATCCAGGGGATCCTGAGTTGTTGACTGCTACAGGGGCAGCAGTTCAGACACGGAGCAAGAAGGAGGAAAAGGTTGTTAAACCGTTAGTTGTTCCAGGAAGGAAGTCGGGCATAGATGTGTCGCCTGATGAGTTTAGGGCAGCGCAGGAACAAGACCCTTCGCTCGTGAAGTCTTGGGAGTTGGCAAGAGGTGGAGAGAAACAGGAGGTTAGAGGAGGTGAGACAGAATTTCTTGTGAAAGGCGGGCTGTTGTACCGAGTGTTCACCAAGGGGAAGACAGGTAAGGTGACCACTCAGTTAGAGGTACCAGCGTGTTATCGTGACACTGTCATGTCAGTGGGTCACGAGTCGCTCATGGCGGGTCATCTCGGCACCAGCAAAACAGCTAACCGAGTCTTTGATGACTTTCATTGGCCAGGAGCAATGGCAGACATAAAGCGGTTCTGCATGTCATGTGATGTGTGTCAAAGGTCAGCCAAGAGGGGTGAAGAGGAAGGCGCCTCTTAAACATCCCCTTTAATTGACACACGTTCAGGAGAGTGGCTGTTGATCTGATTGGCCCAATCTCGCCCTGTTCCAAAGGTGGGCACAGGTATGAGACATGTAAAGTTGCAAGGAAAGTTTGCAGAAGGCTAGGGTCGGGCAGAAGAAGCAATATGACAGAAAGGTGAGGAAGCAACCCCTCAAGGCGGGAGATCAAGTCCTGGTACTGCTTCCACGGGTCACAACAAGCTGCTGATGCATTGGAAAGGACCATTCACCATCACTGAAAAGGTCGATCGGGATTACCGAATTGATGTGAATGGGAAACCAAAACTTTTCCATTTCAAATTTCCTCCGCAAATATATTCAGCGTGAGACTCAGCACATAGGCGCAGCAGCAATCATTGATGAGGTGAAAGAGACCCAGCAGAAGAAGGGGAGATTTTGTTACCTGAGTTTCCAGGGGAAGAGTCATACAGGGATGTGTCACTGTATGAAGGGCTAGACAGTAGGAGACAGGAGGAAGTTAGTGGGCTCCTAGAACAGTATAGGGCGTCCCTGACTGATAAACCAGGAGGACAACTCTAGAAACATGTACGGTGGAGTTAACATCGCAGAAACCCGTACATGTGAAAGCCTACCCGATCCCATATGCCACCAAGCAAGTGATCGAGGAGGAGGTAGAAAGATGTTGGACCTTGGGGTGATTGAACCCTCCAAATCATCATATAGTTGCACCCGTCGTCTTAGTGAGGAAAAAGTCAGGTGAGCATCGATTCTGTGTCGACTATAGACGTCTGAACAGTGTCACCAAGGTCGATGCAGAGGTCATACCCAACATGGAAGACCTGTTCGCTCAGATCGCCACAAGCAAGAGCCAGTATTTCACCAGGATCGATCTGAGCAAGGGTTACTGGCAAATAGCCTTGAGTGATGACTCAAAGGAAGTCACAGCATTTTCCACTCCTATGGGGCTATACCAGTGGCGAGTACTCCCTTTTGGGATGGTCAACGCACCTGCAGTCTTCTCTCGAATGATGAGGAAGCTATTGACGGGATTGGAAGGTGTTGTGAATTTCATGGATGACATTTGATAGCATCCCAGACATGGGAGGAGCATATGAGGCAGCTAGGGGCAGTCTTGGAGAGGTTGAGACAAGCCCAAACTCACAGCCAGACCAACAAAGTGCCAGGGTTGGCTTTTCAAGCCTGGAGTTCCTAGGTTTTGTTGTTGGAGGCGACACAAGCAGCCGGAAAGAGGAAAGGTAGAGAAGATGATGAATTCAGAGAGACCAAAGACCAAAAACAGAAGTCAGGAGTTGCTAGGTTTTATTGGGTTCTATAGGGAGTTTGTCCCAAACTTTGCTGCAATCACGAGCCCTCTCAGTGATTTGGTCAAGGCAGGGAAACCGGCAGTGGTCGAGTGGTCAGACGTGCAGAGCAAGCACTGCAGACGGTGTTGGAAAGACTAGGTTCCCCCCCCATCTTGAAGCTACCAGATATGTCCAAACCATTTTTGTTGCGGACAGATGCATCAGGCGGTGGGATAGGTGCAGTATTGTTACAGGAGCATGAAGGGGTCGAGTTTCCTGTGAGATATGCTAGCAGGAAGTTGACAAAGTGTGAAGAAGGGTACGCAACGGTGGAGAAGGAGTGTTTAGCTGTTGTGTGGGCCGTGCAGAAGTTCCACAAATACTTGTATGGGAAGGAGTTCGTGATCGAGACGGATCATCAACCACTCAAATTCCTGCAGGAGGCGCAGTTGAAAAACAGCAGGGTTCTGCGTTGGGCAATGGCACTGCAGCCTACAGGTACCCAGTGCAGTACATCCCAGGTCGACAGAATGTCGGAGCTGACTATTTAAGTCGCGTAGTCTAGCAAGCTGCGACTCAGAGGAAGTCAGTCGTATCCGGGGGTGCTTTGTTGATAATATGTGTTGATTCCAGTTATGTTGATTGGATATGGGTTCATTCCCAGTTGGCTATGTTCATATTTTTTTTGTGTGTGAGACTTGTTCATGTGGATTTTAGTTATGCTTGGAGCATACAGTCGCTTGTGTAGTGATGCATTATTTGCAATAAGTGAGGATGGAGATTCCTCAGTGAAGTGTCATGGATCGTGTCATATTTATTGTGCTTTTCATAAGAATTGTGAAGAGAAGATATGGCAAATCGCAGGTAGGGGAATTGCATAAGTGCGCACAGAGGTCGTTATAAAATGAGTTGAAATAACGCTAGAGCGCACGTCAATGATAACTCATTGGAGTGGTATTCACTAATGATATATTTTATAATTCATAAACCGTTGGTTGTAAAGTATTTTCCAAACTTTGCGCGTGTAGCTGTGTGTCAGCAAATTCGGTTGTTGTCCTTTTTGTACCGTTGTTTTGAGGGCAATGCGGAGCATGGTCTTTTGCAAGGGGGAAATTGTCACGGACAAAAAAAATGAAACAACCTAACTTGGGGGAAACAACCTAACTTGGGGAGTCGCCAGCCAATTTGTTCGGACCTAAGTCCAAACTCAAACATTCTAGGCGTCAGAAAAACGGGCCCATAGGTCGGGTCCGGCCAATTAAGCTTAGTGGAGAGGTTTCACCGAGACGGTCCCACCCACCAGACTGACTAAGCGGCTTTGACGACGCCTCGATGTCTGCCCAGACGGACCTCAGTACCTGGGCCAGCCTTATCCGGCCAATTTGTGAACCAGCGTCATTGTTAGTTTAGACATCGTGGCGCCCCACCAGACTCAGCTAGCCACTTTAGAGTGACCAGTGTCCACACGGCACCAGTTAAGTAGGAAAGGGGGGAAGGTAGTGTGTGGTGGGGGTGAAATCTAGCTAATCAATTAAATGACCATTGACCACCACAGAGAGTAAGGCGTGTAGACGGGACTGTCGTGATGTGAATATCCAATGGAATTAGAGGGAGACAACTTCGGGGTGTCAGGGGTAAAATACTGACCAATGGTACTCGCCCGTTTTGGACAGATCGGAACGAATAAGAAGAATGCGTGAGTGAGAGAACGGGAGAACGAGGAGGAAGAACGAACAAAGAGAGACAGAGAGAGGGAGAGGTTCTAGGTCTGCTTGAGAGAAAAGCAGAGAGATGAGGGGAGGAGAGAAGAGAACCAAGTGGAGAGATTAGCATGAGATAGTCTGCAGAGGAAGGACTGAGGAGAGATGTGGAGAGAGAGAAAGAGTTGCTAATTTATGAAGAAGAAAAGAAAGAAAGAAAAAAAGAAAAGAAAAGCAACCATGTCCATTTGATAAGAGCAGACTAACAGAGAGAGAGAGAGAGAGAGTGCAATGCGTTAATGCAGGAAGAAAGAAAGGAGAACAGATCGATGTTGATAGTCACTGTTCTACCCTAACGGGGGTTCGACCTCATACCTGGCAGCGTCACTTCGCCAAGCAGAACCACAGACCAACGCCAACAGTCTCACCTGACCAGGCGCCATCAGACCAACACCAGTGCCGGCAGTTGTGTCGTGTTGTGAAAGTGACAGTGAAAAGAAAAGGAAAGAAAAGAAAAGACAGTGATTCGTGAATATGTTAAGATCACCTGGCCAGGTAAGTAGAAATCTATTTATTACCGGGTTAGTTAATGATGTTTTAGATAAATGATTTTGTGAAGTTCAAGGAAAGAGAGAATGTTTTATTTTGTTTGATTCTATATGCATTGATGTTCTTTCTATGATCATGTATAGTAAAGTTATAGACTTTACTAGTGGTTTGATGTGACGAATGCATGATATATGAATGAGATTGTAAGCAAGCTGTGAGTGTGTTTGGGCTGTGCGCTAGTCCTTCCTCCACTGACATTACACCGAGGTTGACACATTGCGTTAAAAAAATTATACTCATTTTGATGCATGACGGGAAGAAAACAACGGAGACATCTGCTTAAAGGTGAGAGAGCGACAGAACTTCATGGGTTAAGAGACTTTGCGGCGCTTTTACCGGCTTATGGCAGAAATGTGTTAGGGCATCGAGACAAAGCCATACACCAAGGAAATGATTGTTTCTTAAATGTCTGCTCTCGCACAATTCTGTTTAATGAGCCCAAAACGAGAGAGAGTACATATTCTGTCCTGTAACACTATAAAAAGTGTGATGTAACAGACGAAGTGTCCGGTCAGATATTAAAAAAAAATCTAATGTTTTCTTCTCCCCACCCCCACCCCCTCCGTCACTTCGTCATCCACATTTCACTGATGACGTCATAACGTGATGACATCACGGTCCGTAATGATGACGCCACCCTTTGTGTTTGCAGCGCTGACGGTGTCGGGAGTATTGTTGCTGAAGCCTCTGCATGCGGTCAGGCGAGGGTTCTTCTGCGACGACGAGAACGTTCGCTATCCCTTCCAACCCAACACCATCTCCGTGCCGCTGCTAGTGCTCACCTGTTTCCTGCCGGCTGTTCTCATTGTAAGTGGCTTCCTAAGGACAGTGCATACTCAAAAGATCAACATAGACACAGACACATACATACTCGAGCACATGCACACAGAGACTTGAGCTCACACACACGCACGCATGCGTGCGCGCGCACACCCGCTCTCTCTCTCTCTCTCTCTCTCTCTCTCTCTCTCTCTCTCTCTCTTTCTTACACACATAAGAGTAAGCACACATAAACACATAATAAAATTATGCATACGCGCGCGCACGCACGCACACACACACACACACATACACACACACTGATACACAGTTGTACACGCACGCGAACCCACACAGACACACACACACGCGCGCACCTGTTGAAGAAATCAAAACAGTTTCTGTTTAAAACGGTGCTGTTGTAACGATTGTGTGTGTGTGTGTGTGTGTGTGTGTGTGTGTGTGTGTGGTGTGTGTGTGTGTGTGTGTGTGTGTGTGTGTGTGTGTGTGTGTGTGTGTGTGTGTGTGTGTGTCCGTGCGTGCATGCGCCTGCGTGCGCGGGAGAGAGATAGACAGACAGATAGATAGATAGATAGATAGAAAGAGAGAGAGAGAGAGAGAGAGAGAGAGGAGAGAGAGAGAGGAGAGAGAGAGAGAGACAGACAGACACATACAGACATTCTGACAGACAGACCAACAGACACACACACTTTCACACACCCCACACACATACACACAACACCACACACCTCCCCCTCCTCTCCACAACTCCACCCACCACTCCCACCCCCCCCCCCTCCCCACGAAACTCTTCCCGAAACGACATCAACCCTTTCCTCGCCTCATCACCCACTCACCACCCTCTCCAACCCACACACCCACCAGGTCATGGGCCTGGAGACGGCCTACGGCGTGCTGACCAGTGCGCTTCGCCAGTCTGGCCTGCAGCACCAAAGACAACGGCCCGGCTGGAAGCATCGTCCCCGTGGGAACGCCTTGCGGAGGAGGAGGAGGAGGAGCCGCAGGAGCAGGAGCCGCAGGAGTTTCAGGCACTGCCTCATCCGACAGGAGCTGGGTGGAGGGTCTGTGGTCGGGTCTGGCCCGGGGCGGAGTCCTCACGGCCTGCCTCTTCTACGGGAACTGCCTGTGCTTCTCCCTCACCGAGATCTTCAAGCTCAGCTTCGGGACCCTGCGGCCGTCCTTCCTGGCCGCCTGCAGGCCCCTCGTGGACGTGACGGCCCTGCCCAACTGCTCGTCCGGCTGGTTCGTGCACGACGTGGTCTGTCGGAACGAGGACGTCAAGGTCTTGATCGAAATGAGGTGAGTGGGTGGGTGGGATCGTTAGATGAGTGTGTGTGTGTGTGTGTGTGTGTGTGTGTGTGTGTGTGTGTGTGGTGTGTGTGTGTGTGTGTGCCTGACATTCGTGTGTGTGTGTTTGTGTGTGTGTGTGTGTGTGTGTGTGTGTGTGTGTGTGTGTGGGCCTGAACATTCATAGTGTGTGTGTGTGTGTGTGTGTGTGTGTGTGTGTGTGTGTGTGTGCGCGCGATCCTGTGGTGTGTGTGTGTGTGTGTGTGTGTGTGTGTGTGTGTGTGTGTGGTGTGTGTGTGTGTGGTGTGGGTGTGTGTGTGTGTGTGCATCCATCTGTGTGTGTGTTGTGTGTGTGTGGTGTGTGTGTGTGTGTGTGTGTGTGTGTGTGTGTGTGTGTGTGCTGCATCTGGTGTTGGTTGTGTGTGTGTGTGTGTGTGTGTGTGTGTGTGTGGGTGTGTGTGTGGTGTGTGTGTGTGGTGTGTGTGTGCTTGTGTGGTGTGTGGTGTTGTGTGTGTGTGGTGTGTGTGTGTGTGGTGTGTGTGTGGTGTGTGAGTGTGTGTGTGTGTGTTGTGGCTTCATGTGTGTGTGTGTGTGTGTGTGCTTGAGCTTTCATGTGTGTGTGTCCATGTGTGCGTGCATGTGTGTATGTCCGTGTGCGCGCATGCATGTGTGTGTGTGTGTTTGTTTTGTGCGTGCGTGCGTTCGTGTGTGTGCGCGCACGCATGCGCACGTGTGTGTATCTAACTGCTTGCTTTCTCTGTGGATGGTTGAACTGGTTGCCGGATCACTTGTGTGGTTGGCTGCTGTTCTGCCAACCAGACGACAGATTAACTGCCATCAATCGTTTTGTGTGTGTGTGTGTGCCCGTTTTTTTTTTTTATGCTTGACAAAGGTTTCATAAATAAACCGAAAATTTGCAATATGCTTATTGGGTGTTGGTGGTTTTTACTGTTCAATCATCGTTTTGTTAATTACTTGAATACTTTTCTTATTGGTTATTCTGTCGCTCTCTTTGACCCGGCACTTTGTTTTGCTTTGTTTTGCTTTTGTAAACTACTGTTTTTTTGTGCCCCGGACTACGCTCCTCAGTTTGTTCCGAAAAGCCTGTGGTCACAATTTGTCATGAACCAGCTTTTCATCATACGGCGACTAGACAGTGAAAATCTTACGAGCTATGTAGAGGCAATACTAGTGGTATATTCCGCACTGACTTTTTGTGCCTATGACAGTTGTAAATTTTTTCTTTTAAAGAAATACATTTAAATGTTTTTCAGTGATGTTTTTAAAAACGTTTGATCGCTTTCGAAGTGAAAATTCAAGTGGGATGGCTGGGCGCTGTTGTAAGAATGTCAATCGTTAAGCCACTACGCCGTTAATTGCCGTTGTTTTTCTTTTTCAGGATGTGTTTCTTTTTCTTCATTATTTTGCCCGTTCAGGATGCTCCCCGTCCCCCACCCCTCCCTCCTTCACCTATAAGTTTGTCATCTCTGAGAAGGCGCTGTGTGGGTCTATTGGGCTTTAATAGTGATGATAATGATAATAATAATAACAATAAAAATCATCATGATCATCATGACCATCATCATCATCATCATCATCATAACTGACAAGAGCAAACAATCATTCGACTGGATGGTGGTAAATATCCGCAAGCGGTTTTGCCCTGTTGCAGAAAGTCCTTTATATCTGGCCACGCCTCCTTCGCCGTCTTCAACGTCTTCTTCATCGTGGTGAGTGGCCCTTTAGTTATGTGGGAAAGTCAGCAAATCTGGAACAGGCGGATTTTTATCAGAAGAAATGGTTGGGTGTAAGGGAGACAAACAAAGCTGAACTGATAGTGTGTATTATTAGCACAGTGACCTGCACCTAAAAGAATTAACATTGCAAAGTGTAAGCTCCACGTGAATTCTGGCCGCCCTTTCTACTAATCACAAGGTGATTTACAGAATTTGGCGAGTTATGGAGCCCAATATATAAATCAATATTATAGATAGCTAGAGATTTAAAAAGAACACGAGAAAACAAACAATGTTCACTGTTTGAAATCCACTTCACCCACAACACAAGCCAGATGCATATTGTCCTAAAGAGTTGAGACCACAAAGGAAACCTTTGCTAATCATCTTAATCGAAATTGTCTCCCCAGGCACCAAAAATAGTCACATTATCTAACTGGCAGGAAAAAAGCCATCGGTATTTCCATTCTTAGTGATGATAAA
>CM031620.1:28772046-28782046 GCA_018398815.1 Conus ventricosus
AGCATAACCACCCGAGAAGGGAACAGGGTGGGTCATCAAGCCATACCACCAGGATGACATGTTCAAGATAAGCAGTGAAACTGTCACATGCTGTGTTGGATGGGCAGAGGCGGTAAGTCAATCAACAGGGCCGTTCAGACGTCCTCAGTCAGCTAGTTACAGCGTGGGTTTAACACCCACTAAATGTGACGTTGCAGAGGGGTACAACCATCCCCTGAAATTGGGGGGTAGGGAACTTGTCTTTTACTACAAAGCCACCACCAAAACGCCATCACAGTAAGATGGACAGCAAAGATGGCAATTAAAAAAACCCAACCAACTTCTTTTTAATGGTGAAGCATTGGCGGGATTCGCGCCCGTTCTTTCTCCTTGTCTGTCTGTCTATCTGTATGTCTCTCTGCCTCTGTGTGTGTGTGTGTGTGTGTGTGTGGCGCGCGCGCGCGCCCCTCCCTCAAGCGCTCTTGAATCCATCTCATAATCCTCTCGATGGCTTTTCCCCAGATGTTCAAAATCTGCCCTGGAGTCATCCGCCACCCTCCCCGCACAGAAATCGACGTGCTCCCCACGCAGGGCCCCAAGCCAAGGGCGTCAATGCAGCTCACCTCTGTCCAGACCAAAGAGTGACGCCGCTTGTTTCGACCAGAAATTCTGACCTTCACTCCTGCGTTCCAACAATCAACCGGTTGTGTTCGGAGCAGGCGCAACAATCGTTGGAGGAACGCCACAGTGTGTCCAGAACCTTTAGTGACTACAGCGAGCACAGACAGGACGTAGAGGAATTGTTTGTCGTCTCCTAGGGGAGAACTTCACGCTGAAAAGTTTGAAGTATGGTGCTTGATTGAATGAATGAATGAATGAATGAATGAATATGTGTGTGTGTGTGTGTGGTGTGTGTGTGTGTGTGCGCGCGCGTGCGCGCGTGTGTGTGTGTGTGAATATATAATCCATACCCAAGCAATGAACATTAAAAATGCACCGAAGTTGTATATTCTTAGCTAGTGGGTAGAACACTTCATTCGTTTGTTTTAGTTGCGTTTGTTTGGTTGTTGTTGTTGTTGTTTTTTTTTTAAAACTCAATATGTGCTGTATTTTTGTACTGTTTAAGGCATTGTTTGATCCACGAATAATTTCACTGGCTATGCTATAAGTCGACTTAAGTAGCAATGCCATCCATAAATTACCACGCTGACATACTGATGTTTTGATGACTCTGATTGATTGGTGTTAAGCTTAATCATTACCAGTAACACCTTTACTGTTAATATCGATGTTATTGCCGTTATTGATTTACAGAAAAGAAACAGCATTGTTGCACTGGATGAAGAATTTCCGCGAGGAAAAGAAGTGAAAAATTTTCAGATAATGCAAGGATGTGAACGGCATGACTTTAAAAGACCTGTCTGTTGGTCTGCCTATCGATTGCTTGTTTCCCTGTAACTGTCTCCGTCTGTCTGTCTCGCTGTCTGTCTGTCTCTCTGCAATGTTTTGTTTGCATTTATGTTACTATGTTATTCAATTGTGTTCGTTATTCTTTAACAGATTCATTCATCAGTTTCACTGTTTATAAGGTGTTTGTGAGTGTTCATGCATTAGCACCGCCGCGCCCCCGCGCGCGCGCGCGTGCGTGCGTCGCGTGTGTGTGTGTGTGTGTGTGGGGTGTGTGTGTGTGTACTCGTGACTGCAAAAATGTCGGATTATAGTTATGATGCATGTTTGGATGGTGTGTGATAAGGTCTCATGTGTTTTGCCCCGTTAATTGCCCACAAACTGCCGCCTGTTGCACATATCTCACAATGTGCATACCTCACATTGTACATAATATTACCCCACAATGTACATAGTAAGTCACGAATACCTAAACGAATACTGCCGAATGGCATCTTCCTATTTTTCGGTCCAGTCAGCACTACGTTTCCGTCTTTTCACACAATGATCGTTCAGTAAGCCACTACTTTTTCAACTTTACACTTTAAGCAGCGTCCAGTCCAAACACAACTTTTCCAAGTATTCACTTTATGCATCGTTCAGTCGACAAAATATTACCCTAGAGGCTTAGTACGTTGAGTTTTTGTCGGTTATGCAAATGCTTTCCTTACTTTTAAAAATGATTGTATTAAAGAGATCCTGTATTTTTGTTTTAATAGATATGTTTGAAATTTTTTGGTGATGAAACGTTTCTTAAAGGCCGCACTCTGTTAGTTTCAAGATGGGAGTGTTTTTGAACTGTCACCTGGGCATGTTAATTTGGTGATTAGTTCCGATTGTAACTTGTTTGGAATGTTGACGATGAAATGGCATCTTGTGAAAACGTTTTATCGTCGTGTAGTATGAGCTTGATATGTCACTATAATGGTAATTATTAGATGATTTTTGTGGATTCATTGCCACTATTTTTGTCAGTTTCGTTCTTCTGTCTCTCTCTCTCTCTTTGTTGTCTGTCTGTCTGTCTCTCTCTCTCTCTCTTCTCTCTCTCTCTCTCTCTCTCTCTCCTATATTTGACCTGATGACATTTTCTAATCCATGTGGAATATGGCTATTTTGTGATATAAAAAATATTGACTTGTACATGGGGACGTTGGCAATTTTCCAGTGAAGTTTTACGTTTTCTTTCTGGCTGTTCCGTTACAACCACGCCTAGCCCTGTCCCACCGTTTTATAGTCCTGGCACGGCAATCTTCAGAGAGCAGTCAATGCAAGTCGTCATGAGGCACCCACCTAAACAGACACGGCACTGCTGCCCGGATCACTCTGGCGGTGTTAAGTGGTGTCCTTGTATAGGCGGGGACATCACTACTAAGCCCCTACTGACGACATTAGCTGTTAGTCGCAGAGCTAGCGTGAGTGGGGGGGGGGGGGGGGATAAAAGCGCCCTCTTCTGCATGATGTCATTACGTCCGTTCCAACGACAGATCCTTTAAACTATGGCATTACCAGCCTACCTCGAGATGAACTCACCAAGGCGTGATGTGGAGAGGAAATCGGAACTGAAAGTCAATTTAAGAACTGGGTGTATAGGCGATTAGCATTGCGACTTTTTCTTTCATGCTGATCGATGAGGATGAGAGATGAATACGATGCCATGGATTTCTTCTGGTTTGAAAACTGCGTGGAGAAGCCTATACTCGCGATTATTTTTCATACTATTTTCGGTGTCAACCGGGGCCCGTGAGATACTGGACACATGCAATAATGGGCGGGGAATTTGCGCAACATCGTTCAGAGGTAATTCCATCGAGTTGGTGAAGCTTCGACCGGTGTGATTTCAGTCTTCATCGATGAGTCTAAAGCAAAACTGGTCTCCGGGTAAGGCCAGTCGGGTAAGAAATAATCCAAAAGAAATTGGCCATATATGGGAATTGACCCATGACCTTACGGCCGGGAATCTATGGAATGAGGGCCAGGGTGTGCTAAACTATTGCGGGAGTGGAATGGTTGAGGGGGCATGAACAAAAATACAAAAACTTTTGCTCCTAAGGTGAGGACAGTTACAGCTGTAACTTCAAACGACAAGGCCTCCAACGGCACCTGCGCGCGTAGCTCATATGAGTACAGACCCAAAGGCACTCAGAACAAGCAAGAAAAGAAAAATACTTGTTGGGAGCCATGCCCCCCCCCCCCCCCCCCCCCCCCTTCATCATTCTTGTTGGTTATTCACGGTGTGTATTTGAAATTCTTGTTTACAATTTATTGAGAGATGTTATGTTTTGGAAATTTTTTCGCAGATAATAAAAAGAAATGGTCCTATCTCTCGCTCTTCTCTCTCTTCTCTCTCTCACTCTCCCCCCCCTCTACTTCTCTCTCTCTCTCCTCTCTCTCAACACACACACACACACACACACACACACACACACACACACACACTCATTCGCGCGCGCGCCGTAGTGGGGATACACCAAGTTCTTGCTACGATTCTTCGCGATGAAACAACGCCTCTTGGACAAAGACTTATAATTCTGTCTTCTCTTTCTATCTTTTACAGTCTGTCTGTCTATCTATCTTCCGAGTGATTGTTTCTTTTTTTCTTCTTTTTTAATTTTTTTTTTTAACGAATATGTAATGTGAAATGTATTCTGTTTGTGTGGTAACAGTCGGCTGGCCGTGAACTCTACCGGAACACAACACACACACAACACACACACATCACACACACCACACACACACACACACCACAGAGAAAGAAAGTCGAAAAGTCCTAATTCTGCTGTGTTTTGTTCGGTGTGTTTAGAAATTTTTTTTAGAAGTGTGAATTCTATTTTTAAGGGGGGACTTTTTGAGTGGAAATTCAGTCCAAAATCGCTTAAAAATGTGTTTGGTTCGGGGCAGTTTTCTTGGTGAGTTTAAACCCTCTATATCACTTCCTGGTTGCTTTTTACAATAACTAATACCCTAATATTTTTTTTATTTTTATTTAGGAAGGTAGTTTAGTTTGTCCTACAATTCACGATAAATTTTTCATTTTTACATAGAAATCGCAGTTTCGCCCATAGATACGATTCTTTCGTTTTTCCATTGCGTGTGTTGTAACCACTTGCTGAAAAGCTCAATATCTAAACGCCGGATCAATGACCCGTTTCGTTCTGCACTAGAATGCAGTGTAGAAGCTACAAGAATAGAAACATGACGTTATAGGTTACTACTAAATCAAAGGCTCCTGGGGTTGGCTGAATCGTTCACGTGAGTAGTGCGCTTCGCTGATGGGCTTTGTGGCCTGGTAACTTCAAACATAAGGCTGACGCTATTCTTAGCAGAACATTTCAAGCACTCGCGACTCGACCTTTTACTAACTTCTCAAGCGAATCCAGATGAACAAAAACAGGAAGAAAGGTGTAGAAACAGCCTCTAGATAGGTTAGTTCGAAGTTTGGTGCACGAAGGAAGAGCCAAAAAACGGCCCGTTTTCAGAGCAGTGAGAAAGCCTCAGACAAGCGACGGCAGTCCTAGTTTGGCTGAAAAACGAACCAAGCCATCAACTTCGACGGGGGTCCCTATCCCATCAACTTTCGTGTGGTGACATGCAGTAGCATCGAAACGAAAACTATCTTATTTCAAAAGGAAGACACTTCTAGGGATGCTTGCACAGATGTTTCTGAGGAAGAAGTGCCGAGGTCGATACGCCCACTCCTGAGAGCTGAACTTGGCTAATGAATGTGGGCTGCTTGCAGATGATCATCGGTCGGTCTTCGTGTCCAGAATGCCCACAAAGCTGTATGTTGAACTTATTTTTTTAGCTAGATGAGAATTGAAGGTGTGTGTGTTGTGAATAAATAATAAATGACTGTGTGTTCACTGTTCACTTTTTGTATTCACAATGTTTGAACATTTTAGATTGTTCATACTCTGTGTGTGTGTGTGTGTGTGTGTGTGTGTACGTTTGTGTTGTGAATGAATATGTGTGTGTCTCTGTTGTATGGAATAATTGTGTGTGTGTGTGATCTGTGAATGAAGTGTGTTGTATGTGTGAATGTGTTTGTGTGTGAATGAATGTGGGTTGTGTGTGTGAGTGTGTTTCTTATATGTGAATGAAGTGTGATGTGTGTTGTGTGATTAAGGTGGTGTGTGGGTGTGTTTCACTGTTACTATATTTTTATTTTCACTTTATAAGATTATACCATTTTGGGTGTGGTGTGTGTGGTGCGTGTGGTTTTTAGACACCGTGGGGTGCATGAAGGAGGAAAGAGTTCCGCCAGGGTTCTGCCTGCTACGTTTGGAAAGTATGCTGCTCTGACTGCGGGAAGTTGTTTCTTGGGTCTGGACTTCATAGAAGACTGGCTCCACCCACACAGTTACAATATCAACCGACGAATCGCTAATTCTGCAGCGGTATGTGGACTTTCTTTTTCACAGGATCAGGAGACAGTTCGCTTTGTTAGGCATTACCACACCTCATGACGTGGTCTACATGGTATTTTTATAAGAGAGACCTATACTGTGAGATGTGAAGCGATCCAGTGACAGACACTCCAGGAGGCTGCCAACCAATTAGAAAATGAGGAGTTATGCAGATATGGACTTTGGTATCCGAATGATGTTGGTGTGCTGAACATTTCTGTGTCCATCGACGGCTCATGGCATAAGAGAGGACAAACTTTTCATAACGGGTTGGTGGGACTGTCATTGAGACATGACAGGCCTCATAGTGGATTTTATAACCCTTAGCAATTACTGCCAGTGAGTGTGAGTCTGGAACCCCCCAACGGCCCCAGCGGACGCCCAATTATGAGCAGTGGGCCCATTGACCATCGCAGCAAGTGCCAGAAAATACATTGACTGCTCGTCAGGTGCTATGGAAATGGAGGGAGCTGTCAAATTTTTTGAACGGTCATTGATCTTCATGGTTTTCGATACACGAAATGTTGGGAGATGGCGACGCCCAAAATTACAAGCGTGCTGATTGAAGTGACCATACGGTGGCTACCCCATGAGAAACTAGAGTGTTGTGAACATGTTACAAGAGAATGGGCACCGCATGAGATACTTGGTCAGAAAAGGAAAAGCTCAAAGCCACCAATTGGTAGGGAGTGGCAAGCTTACTGGACGCCAGGGATTAACACCATCACCTTACAAAAAAACTTATTATGGTTGTGCTATCAAAAACTAATGCAGGGGATCTTGGGACATGAGAAGGCAGTGTGGGCCAGCTCTTCCACACCATCAGCCGTTGACATACCACAAACCACACCATGTGTCCAGAGGGCGCTCTTCTTGGTGCTTCTTCAACAGAGCATGTGCAAATGAAAGCGCAACCACCCCACATGACCATCATTGCCTGCTGACATGGAGATGATTGCAGCCCATATATGAAAGATTAGGGGATCCCTCTTTTTTCGAGATTGCTTGCTGGAAAACACTCAAATGCACATGAGAGTTTTTCACTCTTTGCTCTGGGAAACTGCCCCAAAGAACGGTGGGCCTCACTTCGAATACTGTTGACACTGCACTCAGTATAGCTGTCCGGAAGTTTAACCAGGGGTCTACAGCCTTGTTGGACCATCATGCATCAGCTGGAGCCTGATGAAGACCCCACTGCAGAGGATGCTGAGAGGAAGATGTGAGGAGAGTATGAAGGCCACCAAAAGGAGTTCAGAGGATGCAACAAGCAAAGCGAAGGAGATTGAAGACATTCTGCCGATTGGGAACAGCAAGCACATCTGGAGCGTGATAGGGCCTGCATATGGTGCTGGGGACTTCTGAATGACTGTCATGACTGCTGGGATTACAGAAATGGCCAGTGTGTGGTGTGAAAGTAAGATATCTTGATATTGTCCCAGTGTATCTACATTTACAAACAAAGGATAATCTTTGACACCGGTTTTCTCAAAACGTATTTTCGTGTGGGTACCAAATTGCCCCCCCCAACTATCTTTGGCTACAATAAAAGCTATTAGACCTGATATTTTGTACACTTATGTATAAATGGCTGCTGGTGTGTCATGAACCATCAGAATGTCTGTAAGATAAATAGTTTTCATGATTTTATTTTTTGAAAATGGTTCAGCACAAACGAAAAAAAATTTGTCAAATGTAGGGCTAGTACATTGTAACTCTACTATGCAATATCACTTTTGTACATAGTTATTGGACACAGGAGGACACAGGTTGCCACACCCCCCACAAAAAAAAGCAATCAGAACTCTCTTTTACATAATTATCTGGTACTTTATGGGTGGGGGCGGATCGCATACCATTTTGTCTAGTAAGATTTATGTATTAATATCCTAATTATTCTTCTAATGATTATATCAATCCCAAAATTTGCACAAGTGTTCCTTTGCTATAAAAGAAGCTGTGTGCCAAATTTAGTATTGATACGCTGCCATTAGAAGCCACAAACAATTTTTTCGAATTCACTCAAAAGTCCCCTTAGAGGGTTGCCACTGCGAAACGTGACTGCGCTGTTTGTTCTAGCATATGCTCAGAGCTTGTGTCTTTGCCGGAGACAGTCGAAAAACCTCCAGAATTTTGTTGGTTGCAGGTCAATATGACCGGCAGGGGAAGAAGTTGTGTGAATAGGGAGGTCGACGGGTTCTTGGTCCTCTGACAGAAGAAGAGAACGCGGCGGGAGGAGTAAGGCTAGAGAAAGGAGTGTCAGACCGAACCATTGGTTTCATGACTTGGAACGGACTTGGAAGTACAAGACACGAATAGTTTATGGAGATTAAAGTTCGTGAGCCCGTTCGGAAGCGGTCATACCCCATAAGAGTACACAGCAAAAGTAATGTCGGGAATTTGGATGGAAAAGCCAACAATAAACGATACGAACCATTCAAAGCAAACTAACGATTGAGAACCGAATATGTAGAACTTGACCTGTAGGTGCTTTATATGATGATACCAAAAGGAGACCAGAAGAGATGTTGTCATTTCTTTGTGTGTGCGAGTTCCATACCCTTCAAATACGAGGGCCAGTCACTGTTCTTTGGCTTTATAAATTGCCACCCAAGGTATGGAAAGCTAGACCGAAAAAAAAATCATATTCCTTTGGCAAAATAGTTCGGCAGTGATGTCATTAAGGTACTGTAAATAAAAATGTAGATAAGCCAATGACCTCAAACCCCTTATCTAAATATGCATTGTGCGCCTTTGATGACTTTTATTTTCAGTATGGTGTATGTTAATGATTGTTATAATTTTCATTCCAGTATATTGGTTCTAAAAGGTCAGTGTTTAATTTCAAACCTGTATTGTTACACATTTCGGTATGCCAGTGGTATTCTGAGATCTTTTGTGAAAATACAAAAAAGTCATGAGGTCGTTTTTAAATCGTTGGTTTTCCCCATAATAAACAATCTATATGGATTTGAATCCCTACGAACATCGGTTTGTCCATATCTTCTTGCTTTTTACTCTCCAACGTTGGTCACATCTTTTACAGCTGTAACTGGTACTGTGATTTTGTCCATTGTGGTAATTTCAGTAAATTTTATAACGTTCTTAAAAATGCGTATGTTAAGTCGAGAAACCAAGTTTAGGGGCCATGTACGTATGCAGTGTGTGTGTGTGTGTGTGTGTGTGTGTGTGTGTGTAAAGTGGAAGGGGGGGGGGGGAGTTGGTGGGAGGGGGAGAGAGGTACACGTTTTCTGCCACAAATAAGTTTCATGCAACATGGTTCTGTCAGATTTTGGACATTACACGACAGATACGTGGAGAGATTGATTCACTAGGCGAAACGTGATTACGCAAAATGTGATTCGGTGAAACTTGATTAGGCGATACGTGATTGGGCGAAGCGCGGTGAGCCGATGCGACGAACGGAGGAGTTGTCAGTTAGCTGCCAGCACCGAAATGACGTGGAGTTTTTGTGTGAAACCACGATGTTTGGTGAGATGTTCCGAAAACGGCCAGCAGTTTCCCTGGCGAGAACCAGCAACGCAAAGCAATGTTTTCGGTTCTATTAGCGTCGTGCGATACACTCTGTGTGTGTGTGTGTGTGTGTGTGTGTGTGTGTGTGTGTGTTGTGCTTGCCTGTGTGGTGTGGTGTGGTGTGTGTGTGTGTGTGTGTGTGTGTGTGTGTGTGTGTGTGTGTGTGTGTGTGTGTGTGTGTCTGTGCTTGCATCTGGTGTGTGTGTGTGTGTGTGTGTGTGTGTGTGTGTGGTGTGTGTGTGTGTGTGAGAGAGAGAGAGAGAGAGAGAGAGTAAGGGAGAGAGAGAGAGAGAGAGAGAGAGAGAGAGAGAGAGAGAGAGATGCGTACGTGCATGCTCGTGTGTGTGTGTGTGTGTGTGTGTGTGTGTGTGTGTGTGTGTGTGTGTGTGTGCGTGCGTGCGTGAAAGAGAGAGAGAGAGAGAGAGAGAGAGAGAGAGAGGGGGGGGGGGAATTCGTTCCTAAAATGAGAGAGAGAGAGAGAGAGAGAGAGAGAGAGAGATATCTGGTCTTCAGATTATAATATATACTATGCTGGTTTGGCAAGAATAGTCTAATCCTTCCTTGAACATTTTCTACAACTCTGGTGCCTTTAACATACAGCAGTTTGGATTGATCACCCATATGGACTTCACGCCTAAAGT
>CM031620.1:28787046-28829546 GCA_018398815.1 Conus ventricosus
GCTTCAGACTGGAGTAACTCGACATGCACTGCATCTAAAAATCTGCTGTTTCCTTTTCTTAAAACAAAAATCATACTATAAACCTGTTGCAAGAGAAAAACTAGGGGAAGATAACGATATAGGCCTAATTCCACTGCAAACAGAGTCACTTTTTCTCAGTTAATGGTCAAGATCATTACGCAGTTTGTGCATACGTCATTTGAGAAACAAACGTCACATCAAACGCAAGACATATAGAGATCTGAATCGATCGATGATGATAATAATTAGCGAAACCCAACTGTTGTAACACAGTGTCTGTAAAACGGGAGCGTGCCGGTGTTCCCTGGGTTCTATGTTCCCCAGTAGCGCTATTCCCCGTGTCTCTGTTCCCCAGTGTCGATGTTCCCCGACCGAAAAAGCGTGCCGCTGTTCCCATACCGGTGTTCCCCAGGTTCTCTGTTCCCCAGTAGCGCTGTTCCCCAAACAGATTTCAATGCACGTTAGCGCCAGTACTGGCCCTACTGTACAAGAGAGGTTGCGCCGGGCACATCCCAAGGTAAACAAAATAATAGGGAAAAAAAATGCACATGCTCACCCCTCCCCCTCCCCTCCCCGCCGAGAGAGAGAGAGAGAGAGAGAGAGAGAGAGAGAGAGAGAGAGAGAGTTGCACGTGCCCCACGCGTGTCAACTCAGGTTGTTTCCATTTTAACCGCTACATTGGAAGTGTCATCGCGCTTCTGTCGTCTGCGAAGCGTGTCACTTGGCGTGGCCCCCAGGGCGCATGGGGAGGTACCTTTAGGTCTATTCCCTTTAGGTCTATTCCCTTTAGGTCTATTCCCTTTAAGTCTATTCCTTCCAGGTCTATTCTCGTTAAGTCTTAGGGATAGGGTTAGTACCCTAACCCTATCCCTAACCCTATCCCTAACCCTACTCCCATATCCCCTACCCATCCCTAACCCTATCCCTAACCCTATCCCTAACCCTATCCCGATCCCTAACCCTATCCCTAACCCTATCCCTAACCCTATCCCTAACCCTATATCCACCTAACCCTAACCCTATCCCTAACCCTATCCCTAAGACTGAACGAGAATAGACCTGGAAGGAATAGACTTAAAGGGAATAGACCTAAAGGGAATAGACCTAAAGGGAATAGACCTAAAGGGCCGCCCCCGGGCGCATTGTCCGGCACCGTTCCAACGGATGGGGGGGGGGGGGGGGGGGGGGGGGGGGGGGGGGGGCAATTTCGCTGTGAGTTGCTTGGTCAAATCGGTAAGAAAAACGGAATATTTCGATCGCGTATGATTCTAGAACGGGAACCATGAATTTGTGACGCCAGAAAAGGGTTTTGACAGTGATGTGCTTCTTTTTACGTTGTGAACTCCTATCGCTTTATATCACATGCACTTTGCGTGAGCTACACCTTTTCTTTCCCAACGGGCCATTTTACTTTTAGACTGTCTACACAGACCTGATGGGGTCATACAAGTGCTGACCTGCTGGTTCCAGCGCTGTCCAGTCGGCATGAAACCACTCTTCTATGGCCCTCCCGCTCCACCCCCAATACCCCGACCCTTCCTCCCCCTCCTTCCCCCCACTCACCCCGCCCTCCCACTGCCTCGCCTATAGCAATGAAAACAACAGTAACAACGTTTAAGTCAGCAAAACCCACCAACACCACCAACGGCAAAAACTTGGGGAACAGCGGGCCTGGGGAACACCGGGACTGGGGAACACCGGGACCGGGGATTTGCGGGAATGGGGAACAGCGGGATCGCCACAGGGTGGGGAACAACGAAACTGGGGAACTTAGGGACTGAATTTCGATTTTTTCTTGAGGGGAACACCGGGACTGGGGAATATAGAGACTGGGGAACAAAGAACCTGGGAACAGCGGCATGACCCCTGTAAAACATGCGCACCGCTTCACTGATCAACCCTTCGATCCGGCCCCGCACCAGGATCGGCTCCGGGATTCGGATCTGTCCCTTGATCTGCATCGTAGACCCGTCCTTTGATCCGGATTCGCGCGACGGTCCGCCCTCTGATTCGGACACGCACAGTGGATATACCTGTTTGATTCAAATTCGTATCATGGATCCATCTTTGAACTGGATCCGCACCGTGGGTCCGCCTTTAATTCGGATCCGCATAATGGACCAGCTCTTGCTCCGGAATCTCCCTTTGATCCGGACACGCACCACGGATCCATCCTCGACCCATGGCCGCCCTTCGATAGGGATCCCCATTATGGGTCGGCCCTTTGAACCTGACCAGCACCACTAATCTCCTCTTTGATCCGGATCCCCAGACTGGATTCCCTCTTTTGATCCGTATCTGCACCACCCTTTGATCCGGACTTGCACCACGGATACGCCCTTTGATCCGGACCTGCACCACGGATACGCCCTTTGATCCGGACCTGCACCACGGATACGCCCTTTGATCCGGACCTGCACCACGGATACTCCCTTTGATCTGGACCTGCACCTACGCCCTTTGATCCGGACCTGCATCACGGATACGCCCTTTGAGCCGGACCTGCATCACGGATACGCCCTTTGATCCGGACCTGCACCACGGATATGCCCTTTGATCCGTATCTGCACAACGGATGCGCCCTTTGATCCGTATCTGCACCACGGATACGCCCTTTGATCCGTATCTGCGCCACGGATGCGCCCTTTGATCCGTATCTGCGCCACGGATACGCCCTTTGATCCGTATCTGCGCCACGGCTACCCCCTTTGATCTGGATCTCCACCGCAGATCCGCACCAACACATGAAGGACTGGTCCCTTGGCCCTGCTCCATCTTCCGACTTCCGTTCATATTGCTTCTGTAGTTTACACGGATCTGGATCAAGGGCGGACACTAGATCTGTGCGGTCTCTCTCTCCAAACAAACAACTCACTGATAAAGTGGTATTGGCAATCCGCAGAATTTTTTTAAAGCTTCCATTTAGGTAAATAACAAACATTTATCAACTGTGTGGGGACATACAGAGCAAGTGTTGTTACATCGCTACACCTGCCTGTCAAATGACCTTCAATAGTAATAACAATTGAACATCAAAGTCATGTTCTCTCTCTCTCTCTCTCTCTCTCTTATATATATATATATATATGTATATATTTTTTTTATATAATTGAAACAAACTTCTTCCCATACCGTCAATGTGCTATTGACATTTGTGGCTCAGTGGTATAGCAGCGAGTTCGCTGTCAGATTTTGCGGGTTCGAATCATGTTTGTGCTCCACATCAGTAACTGGCCTTTTCACCGTCCATCTCAAAGGCTGACGTTCTGGTGGTGAAGTCTTGTGCTGGGTTAAGACTGACTCCGATTAATTCAACATCATCGAAAAAAAATACAGGTTTAACGTCACGAACATCGTGATTTACTCACATGTTACCGAAACTATGTTGAAATAGCTGAAAACTTCTTTTTCCGACACCTAGTTTTTTCCCCCATCAATATCTAATTCATATAATATTATATGTACTCTTTTGGGTACTCTTGCAGCATCAGTTTAAAACAGTATCCTGCTCACCGAACGGTAGCGCTGACATGTACTGGGTATCTGTTTTCCCATAGATTAAATGATTTGGTGTTCGTATATCTACATTGCCAACTTTGACACATTTCAGACAGACAATCGAATGATTTCAATATTGTGCCGGCAGTAGATATTTACTGCTGAATTATCATCGTAAAAACTATTAAATTTGTCGTCAAGAGAACTTTCTTAAAACCTAATATTTTGAGATAACTGGTTTGGTTGTGGGACTTACGTTGATGGTGATAACTGCGGTATGCACATGATCCCAATGCAGTGTCTGGCATTTGTGTCACCCAAGATGCTGTTTAAAAAAAAAAGTGACCTTGGGTGGAGGGCTATCTACAAAAATTCGATTGGAGAAAAAAAAGTTACATCCGGGGACTGAAGAAAACTATAACAGCGTGGTCGCCATCTGTAAATAAACTGTCTTTTTCTTCTTCTGCTTCTTTGCTTGCGCGACCACAATCAACATCTTGATTGCTTTTACCGCGGAAACTGGACGACTGGAACGAACGCTTTGTGTGTCTTGTTTTTTTCCATTTCGATTTGCAGATGGTGGGATGTGTTTGATGAGATGTCAGACTCGTTTTCTTTGGAAACAAGGCTGCGTCTGTTCTGGGTTGACTGACTGCATTCTGAAATTGTTTCCTTTCATTTTCAACTTTTAACTTCTCCATCTTCCAAATGCCACACATTCTTTTTATCAGGGAGATATTCATCAATTTTTTTCGTTACAATTTTCAGACATAAGTTGACACATGCCTTCCTCAGTTCCTGCAACTCATCACAGCCACCATCTTGGACTGTTATGACAGTTCTTCAGTGTTTAGACGGATAACATGTTGTGATATTTACTTCTTTATCATAATTCCTGCTGTCTTTTTCATTCAGTGGTCATACATGCCACAGTTATGTGTAATGCAATTTCTTTTGTGTATGGTGTTGTGTGTGTGTGTGTGTGTGTGTGTGTGTGTGTGTGTGTGTGTGTGTGTGTGTGAGAGCGTGCGTGGGTGCGTGTGTGCGTGTGTGTGTGTGTGTGTGTGTGTGTGTGTGTGTGTGTGTGTGTGTGTGTGTGTGTGTGTGTGCGTGTGCGCGCGCGCGTGCGTGCGCGCGAGTCATAGAATAAAGTAGCTTACTAGTTTATATGTTTATAAAATCACTTGTTTTTCTTTGGGAAGAACTAGAACATGAAAATATTCATTTCCCCCCCAAAGCAAACAGGATGTACACTTTCACAAACATAAACTGCCTCGACTGGATCCTAACAGTTGGAACATATCGCATGATAGGTTGTATTCTTAAAACAAATATCTTGTCAATGGCAATCCTTTCTTAATAAATAATAAGATATTTTTTGGTCTTCTGGAATGACCTTTGCAGGTGGAAACAAATGTACAGTAACGATTACTTCCAAATACGTGCAATCATTTACCACCAGCATTGTAACTACATTGTACATTCATTTTACCGGATAGCCAAACTTCCACCTTTGCGAAAGACAGGAACGTTACTTTTACTCATATTGGTTTTCAATTGAAGTGATGCAGCCAACCTCTGCAGATTATTTGAAATTGGTGCTATAATCTTTTAACAGTGTCTAATTACAAGACAAGATAATTTCCTTGTTACAGCTTAAACGGTTCGAAGACATCAAGGAGAAAATTCGGATCATGTCTTTGACTGTTTGTAAGTTCCACAGCCATTTTATTTTTGAAAAGAGAGAATAGTATAGAGCTGCATGCACCACCAGGTTTTGTACCTGATGTCCATGCAATGGAGCATATACGTTTAGTCTGCATCTCACCGTGCACTGAATACTATCATACATACTTATAATGCACTTACAGGCTTTCTCTTTTTTACCATTCTTCACTAAAAGTGGTCAACGCAGATTTCAATTTTTAGAGTCAATTTTCCCCAGAATAAATGAAGATTACAAAGAGTGTTATGACCGTGCGCGAAATGTTTCGAAACATACACCACGAGGGTTAATATTTGATTCGCTATTGAAGAACGTACTTCTAAGCCACTTTAATGTCTACCTGCAGTAAAGTTTTCTGTTACCAATTTTCGTAATCTACCGTTGATAAAAGCTCTGAAGCTTTAACCGTTAATGTCTCTAAAAAAAGGCACCACAGCTGTGAGGATCATGTGTGTGTGGTGTGTGTGTGTGTGTGTGTGTGTGTGTGTGTGTGTGTGTGTGTGTGTGTGTGAGTGTGCGAGTGTGCGTGCATGCGTGCGTGTGTGTGTGTGTGTGTGTGCGTGTGTGTGTGTGTGTGTGTGTGTGTGTGTGTGTGTGTGGTGTGTGCGTGTGTGTGTGTGTGTGTGTGTGTGTGTGTGAAAGAGAGAGAGAGAGAGAGAGAGAGAGAGAGAGAGAGAGAGAGAGAGAGAGAGAGAGAGAGAGAGAACTTAAAACATTCCTAAACAACAGAGTGCTTACCGCCTGATGATCCACAGCTTGGGCTGTCACTTACCCCCTCCCCCCTTCCCCCACCCCTCCGCCAACCCAGTTTCTCCACCCATCGACTTTAAATCTGCCTTCAATCTTCCCTGAACAAGAATGTTCTTGTTGCCTGTTAGACCAAGTGGAGTCTTCATCAGGGACTGCGTCTGCAAGTCCTCGTCTGTTTGTTGACTAGAATAAAAAAACAAACAAACGAGATACCGAGGAATGCTAGCGTTGGAAGGTCGCAAACACACTTGTAGTCATGGAAACAGCAGTGTCTTCAATGAAAAAGGTTCTGCAATGACAAATAATAACTGCCGTGTTCGCGCGAAATCAATACATGGATTTCTTTCACAGTCATAATGGCATCGACAAATTTTTTTTTCTTTCGGCTTTTGACATCGATAATGCGTTGGACGGCGAGTCAAAGGAATGGAACCCCCCCCCCCCCCCCCTTATGACGATAGAAAGCCATATGTGGTGAAAATTGTAATTATGAGCTTTTACTTCCAACATCCAGCTACTTTTTTATTTTCAACAATTAGCTGTACGGTATTCGTATTGTTAGTACAAAACTTCACGGGTCATGCACATAAATCATGGTTTTGTCAGTCATGGTGATTACCGTTATGGTGCAAAAAATCTATAGTTCTTCATTCCCTGCTCTGATTCAATCCCGTCTCTGCTGACACGCCCATGGCGAGTTCATGTCCAGGTCGTCTGTGCCTGAACGTTCACCGTCACTGTCGTTAGGAGACGTGGTGGAAACATCCACAGGGGGGACACTGCTGCAACGGTGTATGGCCTAAACTGGCGCTAGGACATAAACCGTGTCATACCGAAGGAGGGAGAGGGTGGTAAGGGATGGGTGGGGGACAGTCGCTATCCTGAATTTAAGAAAAAATATAAAAACAACAACAGCTGCTAAAGTTGAAAAACTCCAAAGAATATGACAAAATAGAAATGACATACACTTGGTCGAATATGTAATTTATGCTTGTCACTCTAGAGAACAAAATACAGAGAATGGGGGGGGGGGGGGGGGGGGGGGGGATAGAAGGAGAGTGTAAAAAGATGGGAGAGAGTAAGCATAAGAGAAGTCTCACGGTGCCATATGAGAACAGAATGGAGGCAGCTCAAATCTACAAGACTAAAAAGTATGCTGATCTGGCAAACAGCCTGAGGAGAGAAGGCTATCAGGTCAAAGTCCTCACTGCAGAAGTTGGAGCTAGGGGGTTTGTAGGAACCTCTGCATACAGCCTCATGAAACAGCTCTCAGTAGCAGGGAGGGAAAAACCCAGAGCCCTGAAAGCAATGGCAGAAGCGGCAGAGAGGTGTTCAAGCTGGATCTGGTCAAGGAGGAACAAAAGTGAACTTCATAAGGCTTAAATTTCCTACAAATATCAGGTGTCCCTGTGGCTCAGTGGTTAGAGTGCGAGTCAATAAGTGAAAATGAGCATGTCCAGAAGGTCATGGTTTCGAATCCCAGCCATGGCTCGTCCCAAGATGGGAAAAAAAGGGGGCAGCAGAGGGACATCCGGAGTCATGAACCGGGTGTGGCCCAACCCCTCTTGGGTGTCAGGAGATAAGGGCCGAAACACTTGCTTGAAGGGGCTTCTCTTCTGAGGACTCTCTGCTGCGACGCTCTCCACGAGTTTCTTTCTACTCAACAGTGCAAAAGATGAGAGAGAGAGAGAGAGAGAGAGAGAGAGAGAGAGAGAGAGACATCGGACACTCTTGGCCATGGACAATCTTGTAACAAAGAAGACTGGGCCGTTAGGGCCTAGAACAGTCTGCAAACGATTTAAATTCCTATCCACGCATTCATTCATCTTACCATTTCTCATGCTTTTAAGTACTACTTAATTTCATTAAGATATGAAATCATGCTCCTGAGAAATAATGATGTTTGGCGGAAAATAATCTTAGATGATGTGTCGCTGCTCTTTACCTAATTCATCAAATTGTGTTATGCTGGTAATGATTATCAAGAACAATAACCCCATCAAGTGATATGACAGAAACAGCGATATTTGGCGGCGAAAACTTAGATAATGTGTTGGTCGCTTTCCCCCTTAGCTCATAAAATTGTATTACGTTGATAGGTAATAATTGTCTGGAGCACTAACCCCCATTACATTTCATATAGATTTGTTTGCGAGAAACAATTACAACTGACGGAAAATTATCATGATAAGTGTGACCTTGACCACTGACCTTCTACCCGAGTTTCTCTTAAGAGGCTAACGGCTGTAACATACAGGTACTCCACCAGATTTTGATTGAATTGTGTGTTTTGGTTTCCTAGACAGCGTTTTTCCCTGGAAAGTTATCATGGTAAAGTTGGCCTTGATCTTTATCCTGACTCTACTTTTTGATGGCCATGATTGTTGGAGACAATAATACCAAGTTTAAGATGCAGATCTAGCTACTACTATTTGAGGAAGAACGTCGTGTGCACGGAATGTCCACACAGCCATTATGACCTTGACTTTAAGTGACTGACAGGATTCTCTTCAAGAAGCTGGCGATTTTAGGATGTAATCACCCCATGAAGTTCGTTCGAGTTGTGTCACGCAGTGTTTTTTTCCCTTATTTTGTTGTTGTTGATGCTCTCTCTCTCTCTCTCTCTCTCTCTCTCTCTCTCTCTCTCTCTCTCTTTAAAAGAAACGCCAACATATCGCCAGTAATCTTGACTTTTGATCTATGACTATTGTGTTTTGCGTCATGCTGCTAATAACTGTCACAAGCATCGAGTCGTTCAGTATCTGTGAAGCTCGGTATAAAACCTGTGAAAGAATCCACCCGAGTTTGCAAAAAACACGGACAGATCAATAAGAAACCATTCCTTCCACCGATTGACCACCACCACAGAGATTCGCCGGCAGCGCAGTGTCTCCTCTGCCGGGCTGCCTCGGGAAGATCTGATGTTGACTACTCTCTGTGAGGTTCGATGCTGGCGCTGCGATGGGACGAACCGGAAGCGGCTGTGCGTGAGAAAAACCCGGACGAGCGGCGTTGAAGCAAAGCTATTGAAGTGTCGCGGAAGACTTAAAAAAAAACCCCTCTGAAGCAATAAAATTGATTATTTAACGAAAAAAACGTTCATTCAGTTCAACACTACTTGTGGCAGTGCCAGTTTGCGAAACATTTCTGGGGGAACTAGAAAAAACATTAAAAGAAAGATGTGAACATTGCAGCAGAATAGAGTTTAATGTGGAGCTGGTTCTATTCGGAAATGATGAGCATACAAAAACTGATGAAGTTTTGAACACATTATCTTATGGGCTAAACATTATATATATAGATGCAGAATAAACAAAATAAAACCTACTGTCAAACATTTCTTGAGAGAACTTAATAATAATATATAGGGTTGAAAAATATATGCATTATTCAGAAATGAAATACATGGAATTTGATAGAAAATGGCACCCTTATGAAAAACTAACCGTTATGTCTATTGGAATGAGTTAGACGTGGAGGGAAAAAGAAAAAGAACGAGCAAAAAGTATTCGAGGGTAAAAAGTAGCTAATGAACTTTATGAAAATAGGTGTATACATGTGAAAACATTCTGACTAACCACTTTACCCTATCTGGACAGCATATTGGACGTATTCATTCCTCGGGTGCCTCGTGAACGAGAAATAGTTAAGGTTGTACGTTTGTGACTTTTTTTCTTTTCTTTTCTTTTTCGTTGATTATTGAATGGACTATTTGATTTATTTTCATGTGATTATACCTTTTTTCCTTTCTAGCCCTATTCCCTCCCTTGATTTAGTGTACCCATTTGTATGATGTTTATTGTATGTTATGTTGATTATCCGTTTTGTTATTAATGTTGGAAAATCATTTAAAAAAAAAGACACAAAAAAAAAAAAAAAAAACAAAACGTTCATCATCAGAATGGAAAGAAACTCACGGCATTTTGAAAGGAGTCATCTTTCATAGGAAGACACGGGTGCTATGGTCTGGGCTGTCATTCCCTCGATTCTCTTGTCAGCTTGTTGAATTAGCTTGTTCATTCCTTTCTGATGCCGTTTGTGATGAGGGGACAGCGACTGAGGCTGAAGGCGAGGAGAGAGGAAGGGAGGAGACAGGAGGAGGGAATGGGGGTGGGGTGTGGGTTCGGTGGAGAGGAGGGGGGGGGGGGTTGTGTGTTCAAGGTTTCTCAGCAAGAATCGCCTCTTTGAAGATAGCGGTTACCCTCGAACCGCACCTTGTTTGTCGTGTTATTTTGGAACGATGCCGTGTGTATGTGTTTATTCATGGATTTGTTTGCTTGCAAAAAGGCCCTGGTCTGAAATAACCGCATCCTTTACGTTCTTTTTCCCTCACTGTTCGGACGCACGCACGCACGCATGCACGCACGCACAAACACCACAAACATCACCTCTCTCTTTGTAACCAGTTCGTTATCCCCTCGCTCTTCAAGGGCGTCCTTTGTTGCACTCTGTTTTTGTGCGCATGTTATTTTTGGCTTCTGCTCGTCGTCACAGCTTTTATTTTAATGTTTTCTTTTCTTTTTTTGGCGTTTTTTCGCCTCCATCCGTACTTCCGGTCCCCCCGCCCATCCCCCCCCCCTCCCCAAGCCCACCCCTCCCCTCCGAGACCTTTCGCGACTCTCCCTTCTTCAATGGTCCTATTCTCCTTCCGTCGTCTGTCAATACTTGCGCCCAAACTTGTCTCCCCTCCCGTTTTGTTTGGGAGGTAGTGTCTCAACGGACGAAAGTTTCGTATAAAAACCGGTTGTCCACAGCGTTCCCGTCAACAGTGGTCTTCGAACAGTTCCTGGCGGAAGACCTGCAGAAAGGTGCAAGTATAATCGCCCTCTGCGAGCTGAGCTGTCTGGAATTAACTGTGACCCGAGTTTCTTTTTTCAAACTTTGATAGACGAACGTGAGGAACTCGATCGAAGAATCGTTAGTTTCTGTGCGAGTCGAACCGCGGAAACGACTGTTGTCCGCTCAGTAAGATTCATTTTCGGAAGATCTGAAAGACGAGCTTCAGTTTTCAGATGCGATAGACTGTTATAGAATTTTTTTTCACAAATTTCGCCCATTAGCATAGGATCAGAGAGAGCCAAAGCCGAAGGAGAACCCGCACAGTGCAAAGAGAATCCGCAGGGTCCTGAAGATCGGGGCTGGACAAAGGGAGGTCATCGAATGGTGTAAAGGTCAGTTCAGCGGCTTGTTCTTGTGGTGAGGATGCTCTCTGTCCCTCCTTCTCGTTATACTACTCTCGTACGCATCATCATTGTCATTATGATCATCACTGTCGTCGTCTTCATCATACATTAATACCTTTATGGCAATTTTTTTTAAAATTCATACTGGTATTGATGTTATTATTGTGTTAGTAGTAGTCGTACATTTACTGTTTTCTTTAGTGATTTATCAAATCAATATCACAAAAATAATTATAATCAAAAGTAGTAGTAGCAGTAGTACCAGTCGCGGTAGTAGTAGTAGTAGTGGTGGTAGTCAGTAGCAGCAGCAGCAGCAGCAGCAGTTGTAGTAGTAGTAGAAGCAGCAACAGCAGCAGTAACAGCAGTAGTAGTAGCAGCAGGCGTAGTAGCAAACAGATGCAATAGCTGCATGGTTAAGACACAAGACTGTCAACTTGAGGGTCATGGGTTTGGATCCGGCAAACTGGTTAAACATTCTCCCAGTGTGCGCTCACAGAAGATCAGAAATGTTCATTAAAAAGTCAAGTGTGCAAAGTCAAGTGTGTCTCTATATACAGAAAAAAAACCTCTCGCACGTGGATGACTTCTTCCTCCTCTACCAGATCCAGCTAGAGATCTATCTTCACCTGCATCTGCCTTTACATGTGGTGTTTTACACCAAGAGCCCTTTCATGAGATCACCGACAGACGTGCTGGCAAACCTCATTGCTCTAACCTCTAATAATAATAATAATAATAATAACAATAATAATAATAATGAGGACAATTTCTATAGCGCCCATCATAAGAACGTAGGCTACAGGGCGCTTTACATGTTTTAAGAATTTAACATCTAAAAAATATAAGCAGAAACACACACACACCACACACACACACACACACACACACACACACACACTGACTGACTGAAACCAATTTATTGTCAGATTAACTCAAGGTTGTACTGACAAACACACACACACACACACACACACACACACACACACACACACACACACACACACACACACACACACACACACAATTCTGCGTTCACGAGTCATAAACTTACACACACACACACACACACGCATGCACGCACACAGCACACTCGCGCGCACACACACATACACACACACATACACACACACTGGAACATAATGCTGCATACATAAACACAGTATATGACTGGTGAACAGCTCATTTGAACACGAGCAAAGTGTGTAAGTAACATGTATTTCAGGTGGTATCCTGCAACTGGCGTTTGAACAGATACGTTTTAAGTGCAGACTTGAAAGTCGGCATGGAGGGCGGGTGATGTAGATGGAAAGGTAGTGAATTCCTGAGTGTTGCCGCAGAAAATGAGAATGCTCTATGGCAACGATTTCGCCTCAGAGGCCAAATTCCCTCAAGTTGCGGCTGAACTTACATACTTCACAGTCTTGTCATGTGAGCTTCCTCCATTTTCTTTAGACGTGGCACACAAGAGTTCAACAAAGACGATTTGTGTTTATGAACCTGACTGGAGTACCATATGCGTCTCAAGCCTCTCTTTTGATGATGATTTCCGAGTAGATCTTTTTTTAATTCTGAAAGGTCTGCTGTGCTCTCCCAGTCATCCACTTTCTTCAGCAAACTCCACTTCGCTAGAAAGGCTGTAACAATTGTTGCAGAACATGACTTGCTGTCTCCCACTATGTCAAACATTGTTGTCGGAGCTTCTGGTGGCGTGATGTTAGCACTTGCAGTACTCATCGCACGTGCTGTCTCCTAAAACACTTGGTTGTGCGTGCAAGAGTACCGTCCCTAGGTTAACGCTGCTTTGAGCCAAGGACGTGTTTCACTATTTGTTTGCCCTGACAGAGTGGGGCCTACAGGCTCGCTTAATTTTCACAGTGTCACCAGATTTGTATTCGAGGACAGGAGGTCATGTACACATGTGAAGACAAAACCGAGTCTAAGAAAGGGCAAACACCACATTCCAGCGGAGATCACTTTGGGGTGTGCTTTTCAGTGCAGTTTACTTCCCGTGTTTGCCTTGTTGGACCGTCTTCTGGAGTCTTTCGTCATCCTCTTCCAGCTTCACCTCGTTTATCATCGTGCCTCTGTGCTTTTTTTTTATCTTGCCTTTGACAACCGCTTCATTTGCACTGATCCCAGTCCCTGTCTGCTGATTTATGTGTGTCCTGTTATTTCCCTGAGGTTTAGGTTGTCCTTTACCACGTCCACTGCCCTCCTCACTTTCCATTTTTGCCGGTCTTCAGCTGAGACAGGATGAATCTCACAACCTTGTCTCCCAAGTATTCAAACATGGTTAGTGACCTTGTTTTTACCACTTTGTACTCCTCAGTGATAGATTTCAGGGAATACTTAAGTTTTGTTTGGTAACTGTCAAGCACAAGTAGTAAGACCAAGTGTTCCATCAAGCTATTTCATAGTGTACTTGTAAATTTTGGCCTCCATTGATTCCACTGCGCTGGTGTTGATATTGCATATCAGTATGGGCCAGAGGAGCTTAGGATTAACATGAATGGCAGACGCCAGTCTTTGTATTCGCCAGGGAGGCCACATCGGTCTGTGACCTGCAGGCTTCTTTCTACCATCTATCTAGCCTTGCTTCCCTTCTTTGTGTCTTTCAAGGAGCTATCACACCAGCTTCCGAGGCTCTTTACTGGTTGTCACTGTTGAAATGGGTTGACTGGCTACCGTCAATTTAACTGTGTAAGTGACTGCTCCTTTTCCGCATCGAGAAGCTTCGTGTTCACTTCTGATTTGAACACACTCTGGATGACTCGTCAACTGGTCTTACTGCTTCAGTGATTTGCACGTTTCATCTACCTTGGTGAAAAGTATGGTTGCGTCACCCATGAAAGCTTTTGGATGGAGGAGGCATTTGGTATCCATTTCAGTGTGCTGAATATGTACTTTTCATTACTGCTTCAAGATGACTTCGCTGCCAACTTGAGTTATATTGAAGAAATCGGAAAAACGATTCTCAACGCCGATTTCCAGACTAATTCAGTCTAACGTGTATCCTTTTCTGAAGAACTTCATGGCAAAGCTATGGAAGCTGTCCTCCAACGTATCTGGGATGTTCTTTGGGACACGATGCATCTTGGGTGCCATATGAATCATCCTGTGTGGGACGTATTCATATGTATTCGCTAGATAAAGCTCCATTACGTCGTGGCCCCTTTACTCTGCCTTACCTCTTTGGATTGCTTCCAAAATCAATCGTGGTATGCCTTGCGCAGCCAGAACCCGAGTAATACCTTCTTTCTGAACTGACGCGTTCGGTGACAGGGATTTTCCCCTCGACGTTAAGTCGTAATACTGGTCTGAACTGGCTGATGTCACTCGAGATCTGTTCTATCAGAATGTACGCTCCTTCAGGTATCAACCATTGACTGCCGATTGTTCCTCCATGCTGATCTCATTAATACGTGGAGTCACTGGAAAATAGATAGGCTATTCCATTAGATCCATGCAATGATTTGGCTCTGGCTTTCTTAATCATTTTCTCTACTTTGTACAGTGATGGTGGCTTGTTGATGTCACTCGAGATCTGTTTTTTTGGAATGTACATCCGTCAACCTTGACTGCTGATTGTTCCTCCATGCTGATCTTATTAATACGTGGAGTCACTGAAAAATACATGGGGCATTCCAACAGATCCAGGCAATGATTTGGCTCTGGTTTTCTTTGCTACTTTCTTTACTAAATACAGCGATGGTGGCTTGTCACAGAACATTTCCTCAAGTGTGCTGGCCGCACCAAGCCTTAGTATTGTGGTACTCCCTGCGGGTCCGAATATGTTTTCCTGAGATGTTGTACAAGGTGTCTTCATCCACTGATAGTGTCCCTGATTTTGGCTGCTTGAGAATTTTCGTGTCCAACTGAAAAGGGTCTCTGAAGATACATTTCAGGTTTTCTTCTGCTCGGCTGAATGCACAGTATATTGCTTTCAGGCCTTTCTAGAGCAGCTCCAGCTCTTACTTCTTAAATGTTTGCGAAAGACTTCGTCTGTTTCTTCAGATCACTCTTTCTGTTCCAGATGTTATGCATCTCTTGCTGACATCTGAAGAGGTGTCTTCAGTTTCGGTTGTTTTAGTACAGAAGCGTCCCTACATGCTGCGTTTTAATAACTCCAAGTCTGGCTAGTACTATCTCGCATTTCTCTTATGCTCTTTCGGGTAGCGTGGGGAGTTTTGCATCTGCATCTCTCAACCAATTCCGCTTCTGAATAATCCTCGTGGATGTCTTTAGTATCGTGGTTTGAATCGTGGTATGGTACTGGTTTTCTGACGTCTCACCTGTTGGCGTATGCGCTGCGCTACTGTCAGTCTTCATATTGCCCTTTTTTGTTCTGTGGAATTTCATGCCGCGCGCGCACACACACACATATACAGAGAGAGAGAGAGAGAGAGAGAGAGAGAGAGAGAGAGAGAGAGAGAGAGAGAGAGAGAGAGAGGTCAAGCACACACACACACACACACACCACACACACACACAACACACACAAACACAAACACAGAGATGATGACAAATACATATCAGTATCAGTCGGAACATCCGACACTCCTGTTCAACTAAACGCCTTAGTCATTTACAATCCACATATACACACATCCAACCACCCAACAAAAATCAAGAACAACTAGCAGCAATCCACAGAACGCATGCCACATCTGAACACTCCCACCACGTCCAAAATTACCACCATCCAACCCAGCCTTTTCACTCCCCAAAACATTCTTTTTTAACCTGGTTTTCCGTCATTGAATTAAACCGATGGGTCAAAACTGTTGTCTGGTCAATTCACCTTTCTCGAACTTACACATTTGCTGCTATTTTGAAACACCCCTTGAGAGACTTTATTCGTTCAATACGAATATTGGTTGTTACATGCTGATTTCTTTTGTCCACTAAAGTTTTGAGAGAGAGAGAGAGAGAGAGAGAGAGAGAGAGAGAAGGCAGTTAAATTTGGGAGCTTGTTTCAGATGGGGACTCCTTCCAAACTATTGGCGGCGCTGGTCCTATGTATCCTGTCACGTGAAGCGGCAGGGAAACCAATCGAAAATGACGACACAAAAGTGGACGTCTTGGCGCAAACTTTGATCGGCTTGGACGAAGGTAAACGAATTTGATACTCCGAACTTCGTGTATTGATCTCGTGTTCTTCTTTTATACTACAAACTGACGACAAGAAGCAAAAAAATAATAAAACAAAATACTGAAGAAACCCACCAACACCACACAGATAAACACGCATGATAATGTCGGGCTCATTTATGATAAACAAAAAATGAATTGGAAAAAAAAAAAATTTCACCGTGAACAACGGCAAGAAAAACAATAAACAACAGAAACAGCAACAAACCAGCCAACCGAACAACAGTAAATACTGCACGTCATTATCTTATATGTGCTCGTGATCTCATACCCATCTGTGAATTCATTTGCGATCTCTCCATGTTACAGCCTTCTTAAGTCAACAGTTTGGTGTTGAATAAACTATTGCAATTACCCATCATCATCATCATTATTGTCATCATCATCATCACTATCCTCAATCGAAACATCATCACACAAATGAGCGATGACAACGACAATATCGGCGAAAAATTGAAATGAAGAAATAATACACATCCCTGGGTGTAGTAGTGTGATTCCGAATGTTTAACATCTGAAATCGTAAAGTTGATTAGGATCATGAAGACCAGCTGATTGAAATCCACTCCACAGCTTCCTCTCCGTCGGTAGACACACTTTATTCAAAACTATGTACTGACTATAGAAACCCGAAAGAGTAAAAGGTTTGCTATGTTTGCAGAAAAGTCAGACGCCCTGTCTGTGATTCTGGAACTCCTGGATGCCATCGACCTGCCCGCTCTCTGCCAGACCATTACTGCTTCTTCCACTTCCATAAGCACAATGGATGACATCATTGCACGTGCTGCCTCCGTATATGGTATGGTTTGTTTGCGTGCATGTGTGAGCGTGTGTGTGAGTGTGTGCACGCGCGTGGTTGTGTGTGATGTAGGTGAGGATGGGGAAATGTATGTGTGTGTGTGTGTGTGTGTGTGTGTGTGTGTTTGTGTTTGTGTGTGTGTGTGTGTGGTGTGTGTGTTGTGTGTGTGTGTGTGTGTAAGTGTGTGTGTGTGTGTGTGTGTGTGTGTGTGTGTGTGTGTGTGTGTGTGTGTTGTGTGTGTGTGTGTGAGTGAGTTCATTAATTTAGAGTCTGTTCACACTTGGTGATATTAGACTTTAAAAAACAAAAAAAAGCAAGGGGAAGGGAAGCGTTTATAAAAATCTATTAATTTGATGCATGGAAAGCACTTTTGCTATTTGCACGATGTCTGGTTTGTGGGTTATTGTTTTGATAGAATCGTGTACAGTCACACCCACGTTCGATTCTTTATACAATGAAGTTAATATTGAACAATGAAAAAGAATATGGTCCACTGATAGAAGATTTGAACAACCAGATGCTACACTTTGGGAAAACTTGGTTTTCCACGAATTGAGACGAAGCTTGTATATTAAAGATGACAAATATCGTGGACATAATATTTCATACTTCTCTGGAAGGTGTTCACTGTTCACGCATTTTTCTAATAGCGAATTAATTTTTTGTACGTCAAGCTTTAAGTTACTCTCAGGTGTTTTTCTTAACGCACCATCTCTAGCTAATTTATCTGCTGTTTCATTACCGGATATCCCACAGTGTGATGGAACCCAGCAAAAAGACACCCCAATTCCTTTCAACATAATAACATGTATGTAATGTCTTATTTCAAAAAGTAAATCTTTTCTTATTTTTGATTCCCAATTTTGCAAGCTATATAGAACTGCCTGTGTGTGTGTGTGTGTGTGTGTGTGTGTGTGTGTGTGTGTGTGTGTGTGTGTGTGTGTGTGTGTCTGTGTGTGTGTGTGTGTGTGAGTGTGTGTGTGTGTGTGTGTGTGTGTGTGTGTGTGTGTGTGTGTGTGTGACTCAAAGCTGCAAGGTATAACGTTTCTAAACCTCGTAATATACAACTACTGCATTTGTCCAGTTAGTGGCAAAAAGAAATCTGTCGTCCAGTTTTGTCATTTAACTGCACTCTGCTTAAAACTCAATTTCGCTTTCTGCGTGTCTTTCTAACCGCTCATCTTTTAACAAACACTGTGTGTGTGTGTGTGTGTGTGTGTGTGTGTGTGTGTGTGTGTGTGTGTGTGTGTGTGTGTTTCTTTGTGCTTGTGTGTGTGTATGTGTGTGTGTATGCGTCCGTGTGTATGTATGTGTGCGTGCGTGCGTGTATGTGTGTGTATGTGTGAGCGCGTGCACGTGCGCGTGTGTTATGTGTGTGTGTGTGCGTGCGGGTGGTGTGGGGTGTGTGGTGTGTGTGTGTGTTGTGTGTGTGTGTGTGTGTGTGTGTGTGTGTCGCACAGATTCCATCCAAAGCGATTATTGGAAGAAAGGAAGACTGAACAAAATCCTGAAATCAGGCAACGCCAGCACATCGGAACCTGCGGGAACTTCTCACACAATTTCCCCTGACGAGGAAACCAACAGCCAGGGCCAAGTGTCCCTTGATGTGCACAACAAAGTCTCAGCCAAGGATCTCCCGAATCCTGCCGTCAAAAAACTGAATGAAATTCATCCCTCCACGGCAGAGTATCCTAGCTACAGCCCTCCCGTTTTCTCACAGTATCCCGACTACCACTCCTTCCTGAAGCACTTCAGTAGAATTCCACCTTCCTCTGACGAATATCAAGCTTACCAGCGTCCTTTGTTCTCACAGTTTTTCGACTACAACTCCCTTTTCAACCCTGCGAACAATTACGATGTCTATGATAATTTGATCTCTGATGAGGCACGCCAGTCTTCCCATTATTCTGAGGCCCCTGGGACAGCCACTGAAGACGGCAGCAAAGTCGGCAGTCCTCTGTTTTCCCCTCGTTACCCCATGACCGTGTCTTCTCTCAAAGCCGTGGACGTGGACGACCACGACCAGGCCATCCTCAGAAGCAGCCAGTCTCTGAAACCCGAGTCCAGAATTTCAGCAGAACATCTGAAGGTCGAGTCCTACGAGGCAGACGACAAGCAGCTGCCCGGAGACGCTGAAGATTCGATGTTCACAAACGAGAGGACAGAGTTGTGGATGGACACGCAGAGGGACAACGAGAACGAAGACTCTACGGTGTACACGAGCTTTTCCAATGAAACCACCGAGGAACTGTCGTCCACGAGTAGCACCGAATCATCATTCAGCTCAGACACCACAGGCATCGAAGAACTGACATCCACAAGTACGCCAACAGCACGGAGCACACCCAAACATCCGGCGACCACAATCGCAACCACGATTCCTGCATCCACAGAAATCTTGACGATGGCGCATGACTTCAACGAACATGAAGGACGCAGACATTTCCGCGAAGAAGAAACACCTTCGTATCCAAAAAGCATTGCCGATGTCAAGGGGAGCGCGACCAACACTAGGTCTCGAATCCGTACCTCACTGTACAGTTCCTTAGAGAGGAGTCTCCAGGCTAAATATGCTGCGAGAGACGCCGACAAGTCCGAGGCTAACATCCATACCAGCGCCTCCCACGATGGACAAACTAGTACCAGTTCCACTCACAAATCAACGACTGTCCACACCTCAACCCAACGATCTGAACCAGAGTCGTCGTTCTCCAGCGTGACTTTGACGGCAGACGATGTGGAGAATCTGCAGACATCAGAGAGGTTCTTCAGCAGCGAAGTCACGTCACCGGACAGTTCTTTCTCCAGTGAGAGCACATCATCCGAGAATTATGTCGACAGTGAGAGCTCGCCATCACAGAGTTATTTCACCAGCCAGGGCACATCCCAGACGGTTCCTTCACCACAGAGGGCACATCCGCAGACAATTCTTTCATCAGAGAGCGCCCATCCCAAGACAATTCTTTCACCAGACAGCGCACATCTCAAGACAGTTCTTTCACCAGCCTGGGCACATCCTCAGACAATTCTTTCACCAGCCAGGGCACATCCCCAGACGGTTCCTTCACCATCCTGGGCACATCCTCAGACAATTCTTTCGCCAGCGAAAGCACTTCCCCAGACGGTTCCTTCACCACCAGGGCACATCCTCAGACAATTCTTTCACCAGCCAGGGCACATCCTCAGACGGTTCCTTCACCACAAAGGGCACATCCTCAGACAATTCTTTCACCAGCCAGGGCACATCCTCAGACGGTTCCTTCACCACAAAGGGCACATCCTCAGACAATTCTTTCACCAGCCAGGGCACATCCCAGACGGTTCCTTCACCAGCAACAGGGCACATCCTCAGACAATTCTTTCCCAGCCAGGGCACTTCCCAGACGGTTCCTTCACCAGCCAGGGCACATCCTCAGACAATTCTTTCACCAGCCAGGGCACATCCTCAGACGGTTCCTTCACCACAAAGGGCACATCCTCTGACAATTCTTTTACCAGAGAGCGCACATCTCAAGACAGTTCTTTCACCAGCCAGGGCACATCCCCAGACGGTTCCTTCAACACAAAGGGCACATCCTCAGACAATTCTTTCACCAGAGAGGGCACATCTCAAGACAGTTCTTTCACCAGCCAGGGCACATCCTTAGACCATTCTTTCACCAGCGAAGGCACATCACCGGACGGTTCTCTCACTAACGAGGGCACATCACCACAGAGTTACTTCACCAGCGAGGATACATCATTAGAGAGCTCTTTCAATAGCGAGGACGCATCAACGGAAAGTTCTGCGAACGATGCGGGTACATCAACGGAGTTTTCTGTCAACACCACAGCCAGCTCTTCGGAAAGTTCTGTCAGCAGTGAGGGAACATCGTCAGAGAGTTCTGCCATCAGTGAAGCCGCGTCATCAGAGAGACATATCAAAAGCAAGACTAAATTATCAGAGAGACCCGTCAACAGGAAGACCACGTCAGCAGTGAGTTCTGCCACAGGCACATCACGGGAAAGGTCTGTCAACAGTGTAGCCACATCACGGGAAAATTTTGTCAGCAGTGACGGCATATCTCCAGAAAGTTTTGTCACCAGCGAAACCACATTGCCAGAGAATTCTTTCAGTCAGACCACATCGGCAGAAATGTATCTGAACAGCGAGGGCACATCAGCAGAGAACAGTGCGAGTACGTCACCAGAGACTTCTGTCAACTTCAGCTCTTCGGCAGAGAGTTCTACCAATGTGAACACATCGCCAGAGAGCTCCATCGACGAGAACACATCAACAGAAAGTTTTGTCAATAAAAGCACATCAGTGAGTTCCTCCAACAGTAATGGCACATTCTCAGTCAGCAGTGAGGCCACATCACCAGAGAGCTCTACCGATAAGAACACATCACCGAGTACCTCTGCCAATAAGAACACATCAGCAGGAAGCTCTACAATCAGGAACACATCACCAAGTAGCTCTGCCACCAGAAGCACACTACCAGCGAGGTTTTTCAACCATAATGGTACATCTTCAATTAACAGTGAGACTACATCACCAGAGAGCTCTACCGATAAGAACACATCACCGAGTACCTCCGCCAATAAGCACACATCACCAGGAAGCTCTGCCGACAGGAACGAATCACCAAGTAGCTCTACCAATAGAAGTACACCACCTGTGACGACTTCTTTTAACAATAATAGCACATCTTCAGCCCACAGTGAAAGAACATCACTGGAGAGCTCTACCGGTAAGAACACGCCCCCAAACAGCTCTGCCAATAGAAGTACATCACCAGTGAGATCTTTCAACAATAATGGTACACATTCAGTCAACAGTGACGGCACATTACCAGAGAATTCTACCAATAAGAAAACGTCACCACAGAGCTCTACAAGTAAGAACACATCACCGGAGAACACTGCCAACAAGAACACATCTTCAGGGAGCTCTGCCAGTACAAACACATCACCAAGTAGCTCTACCAAGAGAGGCACACCACCAATGAGTTCTCTCAACAGTAGCGGCACAACTTCGGTCAACAGTGAGGGCACATCAGCTGAGAGTTCTTTCCGCAGTACTGGCACTTCACCAGCGAACAGTGGGAGCACATCACCAGACAATTCTTTCACCCACGAGAGCACATCACCAGAAAGTTCTCTCAGTACTGACACTTCGAGGTACAGGTCCATCAACAGCGAGGGGACATCACCAGAAAGTTCTTTTGGTACTAGCACCTCACCTGAGAGTTCCGTCAACAGCGAGGTTACAACGTCAGGGAGTTTTCATGGTGCCAGATCATCACCGGAGAGATCTTTCAACAGCAACGGTACATCACCGAAGAATTCTGTTAACGCTACGGGCGCACCAGACAATGTGAACACGTCGGCAGAAACCCTCTCAAAGAGTTCACCTTCAGCTGTTCACATTTCTGTGGAGAATTCTACTTTCAGTACAGCGGCCACGGACGAAATGGTTGTTGGGGAAGGAATAGGGATTGAACGAGAGCGTCTGGATACTACTATGGACACTGCATCTGGACCAACCGTCACAGGCATGACCGTAACAGACCTTCATGTCGACACATCATCCAGGCGAACACCGAAAACTCTAGTGAATATTCAGACGAACGCAACAACCAGTCCACCGGGCGAGAATCTAACAGCAGCGTTCAACTCCTCTTCAACAGAACCAGAAAAGCTCGACGTTTCTTATCGCATGGAAGTTCCCGTGTTGGTGAATGCCTCACAGGTGCTGAACCTCACGGCGTTAGAAAGAAGATCAGACGATTTATCCAATGCTTCAACGTCAAACTCAACACAGAAAGCATCTTTCACGACTGAGGTCAACTCTTCCAGTTCCCCCACAGAGATTCCAGCTGACACCACAACCAGAACTTCTCTGCAGATCCGAGATTCTGTTACCAATCTAAACGAAACACGGACCGACGCGACATTACAATCCACTGTGACGGTGTTGGAGCTCAGCAGACCTTTGAGCATCTTCTTCAATGACGCCACGACAAATAGAACGCTGTCAGACACGTTCGCCTCCACAGTCACCCAAGGGACGGAATCGAACGTGACGTCAACGACCTGGCCACAGGAGCAGGGCAGTTCTTCTGTCAGCTTGGACACGGCCACCACCACTCCCACACCCGAAGTGAACTGGATGAATGAGCGTTCTGTGGGCAACACAGTCACCAGAAAAGCCAGCAACGTTCCCACCGATTCGTTTTACCCTGATCTTTTCACGAGGAAGCTTCCTCCGGTGAGAGCTTCAGGGAGCCTAGCGCAGCTGACGGACCCAGCACAGCAGACGTCTCAGTTCCAGGTGTCCGGGCCCTGGTCAGCCTCCTCCGAGAATCAGGTGATGGAGACCGCCGAGTGGAACGACAGGAAACGTGCTCCCGACACATACAACCAGCCCGAACTCTGGAGGTCCGTGTACAGCCCGTACATCGCCAGCAAGAAGTCTGTCACTGAACTCAAGGCGAACGACGGCAACGACGTCAGAAGACCAACAAAAGCTCTGGGTGCCTTTCCAATGTGGGCAGACAGACAGGAGGAGGACGGGTCCCCGCAAGGTGACGGTAACGTAGCAGTCTCTACCCTTCCCACCACCGGCGTTTTCAAGAAGTGGTACGACGACCCCAGATCTGGCTACTACAGCGCTGACACGATGGGTTCAGGCTCGGCGTTGCACTGGCAGAACTATCCCTCAGCTAGAGACACGGAAAAGGCCGTGAAGACGGGCACGTTGCCTTCCAGAATCCCTTCAGTCCTTAACGTCAAATCAGGAAAGGCGGGCCGGAGACTCTTCCGTCATGGAATCCACGCCCAGCCCTACTCCGCCTTCTGGCAGGGTCCTTCCGCTTGGCACGTCCCCACGTTTCGTACCAACGTTCAACAGCCCGGTCTTGGCACGCTGTGGGCAGACGACTCCGACCCCAGAAGACGGATCCAGCCTCAGGCCTCGCTCAACTCCCAGCGCCCAGTCCCCTCATCGCCGTACGACTACTACGTCGACCCGGACTACCGAAGCTCGGAAGGCATCCGCAGCGACAGTCGGTCGGAGCAGGGGTACGTGGACAACGCCAACGGTTTCGGCTTGAAGGATAAGATCTGGGGTAGGCTGCGGTACGGCCAGCAGGGCATCTGGACCGAGGCCAGCCCCCACGACAGCCTCAAGGCCAAGGACGAAGCCATGCAACGATTGAGGGACGACCAGACTCGGGGCTGGTCCATGGAAGAGCTTTACGGCAAACTGCAGGCGAGATACGAGGGTGAGTAAAGACCTTTAGTTGTTTGGTAACAAGCAGGTGACCAGTGGGTGGGGGTGTATTGAGCGAGGGTGCAGTCGCGTAGTTTGTGGGCATGGGCATGTTTGAGGGAAGCTGCGGTTTTCCACTGAGAGAGAGAGAGAGAGAGAGAGAGAGAGAGAGAGAGAGAGGAAGAGAGAGAGAGAGAGAGAGAGAGAGAGAGATCCGTGGAAGTTATGTCGGAGTGCCTGTGTGTGTGTGTGTGTGTGTGTGCGTGTGTGTGTGTGTGTGTGTGTGTGTGTGTGTGTGAATAAGATTTCTATCGCCATAAACGTCATGAAGAACTATTTTACACAAACAGACCCAGTAGCCGGAACAGGAAACGTACTGAAACATAAACATCAGGAAACATAATGCATTTCTATTTCCGCCACACTCTTCTATCAAAGTGTTGGTAAATCTCTCTCTCTCTCTCTTCTCTCTCTCCCTCCCTCTCTCTTTCTTTGTGTATGTGTATTCCTTGATGCTTCATCCCCACCCCTCTCCATCACCTGAACCGGCGATAGTAGTCTCCCTACAACTCCCTGTCCGAGACCATACAACAGAGAATTCTGAACGGTACAAATCCAAGGGGCAGAAGGATGAAGTCCTGAACGTACGACATAAAAGAGTAGTCTGGTGAATAAACCCTCTACCCTGTTACGCCTGATCTGAGCACAGAGGGCTATGAAGGATCCCCGGTGACATCAGAATCCGTCACGGTCCCCGTACAACATGCTAGTCTGGGACAATCATAATGGGGAGTTATCTCTGGCGAAAAGTCCATCTTGATAAAAAAACCAAACATACCGTTGAAAAAAAAAGGGTGTCACTGTACCATCGCGACCCCCGTACTTTCCAAGGGGAAAGTAACCCGAGTTTGACTCAAAGAAAAATTTATGTGACAGATGCTTCGTCATTCCTTTTCTTTCCAGCTACGCAATCCCTCTCTCTGTATTCCTTTTTTTCCCCTCAACAACGTCCTCTCTCTTCTTCTCTCTTTCCCATCTCTCTCTCTCTCTCTCTTGGTTTCGCACTCACACGCTCTTATATGTCTCACACACAAACACACACACACACACACACACACACACACACACACACACACACACACACACACACACACTCACAAAGGGAAATGGGATGTTGAAAACAGGTGATCGTGATTCTAAAAACTGACTACAAGACATGATTGCCATCCTGTGATACAGGATGAAGTGAACAAATGTCTGAACAGTAAACACCTACCTACGAAATAGGGTGGAAAGATGGAGAAGGGGAGGGGAGCGGGGATCTAGTACAGGGAAGGAGGGAGGGGTATTAAAATCTCAGCCTTGCCCCCCCCCCTCCCTCCTCCAAAGGAATGAATGTCCACATCCTCTGTCGACACAGGAGGCTACGCTTGCCCCGGTTTGTTCGGCTTCTTTGGGGACCTCACGGAGTGCCACAGCTTCTTCATCTGCAGCTGGGGGGTTCCCTACAGGTTCTACTGCCCTTCCGGCACCCTCTGGAACCCCACCCGCTCCGTCTGCGACTGGTCTAGAGACGACGTGTGTCCACCGAACTGAGGACTTGTGTGTTTGTGAACAGTACCGGCCATCTTCCCAAATGTTTTGGTTTCGAACAGGACGTGTCCGCCAAATTGCATTTTAGCCATCCCACAGTTATTTATGACAAAGACAGACATATTGCGTTGTTTCGAAAGCGTTGTCAGTAATGCTGCTGCTCTTGATGATGGTGTCTGCTGCGTTTGTTATTAATATTGTTTCTTTCAACGACAGTGTCAACCATTTATCCTTTCTTCATGATGATTTCCGTTATTTTGCAGGCTTTTTACATGGCAGTGTCAGCCCTATTGCATTTTAACTGTCTTGCATTTCTTTCTGACGGGGTGCTGTAAGATGGTATTGTACAAAGTGTGTCAAATCATACTGCTGTCAACCACTTTGCTGGTCCTTACATCGTCAGACAGCTTGTCGTTCTTCGTGACGATGTCAGCCACCTTGGTGTTCGTTACATTGTTAGCCACCTTGCTGTTTTTTGTGTGTTTTTTTTTTATTGCTAGGCACTTTGCTGTTCTCTATACTGTTAGCCACCTCGTATTTTTCCTTATACTGCCAGCCATTTCCTCATTCTTAATATTGTCAGCCGCCTTGCTAGCCTTTACATTATCGGCCGCCTGGCTGTTCTTTATATTATCTACCATCTTGCTGTTCTTTATTCTATCACCCATCTTTCAAGTTATTCATAGTATCAGCCACCTTGATGTTTTAATGTTGTCAACCATCATGCTGTTCTCTAGATTGTCGGCCACCTTGCTGTTCTTTAGAGTGCCAGCTTTCTTGCTGTTCTTTACATTGTCAGCCACTTTGCTGTTCTCGCCCGCATTGCTTTTCTTTATGACGTCAGCCACCTTGTTTTTCTTTATGTCAGTCATCTTGCTGTTCTTTTTTCTCTCAGCCACCTCGCCGTTCTTTCTAGAGTCAGTCATCTTGCTGTTCTATATACCTTTCCACTTTGCTGTTTTTCTATCTGTCAGCCGCCATGTTGTTCTTTATATTGTCAGCTAAATTGCTGTTCTTCATCTTGTTAGCTGTCTCTTGCTGTTCTTTATATTGCCAGCAACCATGCTGTTCTCTAGATTATAAGCCACCATGCTGGTATCTAGATTATAAGCCACCATGCTATTCTTTATATCTTTATATTGTCAGCCGCCTTGCTGTTCTTTATGTTGTCACCCTCCTAGCTGTTCTTTATATTGTCAGCCACCTTGGTGTTCTCTACATTATCACCGACCTTGCTGTTCTCTGTATTGTCAGCCATCTTGCTGCTCTTTATATTGTCACTCACCTTGCTGTTCTCTACATTGTCACCCACCATGCTGGTCTCAATATTGTCAGCCGCCTTGGTGCTCTTTCTGTTGTCGGCAGCCTTGATGTTCTTTATACTGTCATCCTGCTTGCTGCACTTTATCCTGTCATCCACTTTGCTGTTCTTTACATTGTCAGCCTTCTTGCTATTCCTAACACTGTCAGCCACTTGATGTTCTGAAAGATATTGCCAGCGATCTTGCTGTGCTTTATATTGTCAGCACTGAATCTGTTCTGAATGATATTGTCAGCTATTTAGCTCTGCCTTATACTGCACGTCTCCTGGCTGTTCTTAATGATATTATCAGCTATCTTGCTGTTCTTTATATTGTCAGCCGTGTTGCTGTTCTGAATAATAGTGTCAGCTATCTAGCTCTGCCTTATACTGCAAGTCTCCTGGCTGTTCTAAATGGTATTGTCTGCTGTCTAGCTGTGCCTTATACTGCAAGTCTCCTGGCTGTTCTTAATGATATTGTTAGCTATCTTGTGTTCTATATATTGTCAGGCACGCTTGGCTTTCTTAGTAATATTTTAGCCGTCTTGCTGTTGTGATGTTGTTGTCAGGCGCTTTTTCTAGTTACCACATTACCGATTGTCTTGCTGTCGTTCATGACAGTCTCAGCCTTGCTGCATTTCTTCCGAAGGGTGTCAGAATAGGTCTTCTTGAAGACTGCGTCTGTCAGATAGCTAGATAGGTGCTACATGAACTGCTTTTGGTGAATAGGAAGTCTGTCTTTATCTTTTTCTTCTCATTTTGTTTTTGGTCTTTACTATTTGTTGATGTACTCAGCCATTCATTCATCATTTCGATTATTTATTGTCGACTCATTCATCTATTTTCAGCTTTCTCTCCAGAACATATTCCAGTATATTTCATATTAGGAATGTCTAGGCGAGCTCGCCATATGAAGTTAGGGATGAGAGTTGTGTCCCTTGTTACGTATAGACGGTGAAGAGGGTTGGGGGTTTGAGCTGGGGTTGAGACGTCCGTGGACTTTGTGTGTGTGTGTGTGTGTGTGTGTGGTGTGTGTGTGTGTGTGTGTGTGTGTGTGCGTGCGTGCGTGCGTGCGTGTGGTATTTGTGTGTGTTTGTGTGTGTGTGTGTGTGTGTGTGTGTGTCCGTGTGTGTGAGAGGGAGGAGGGAGCACTTCAGTCATTCTTATTTCACTCCTGCACAGCTGCTGGCCCATTCTTAACCCAACGGCAGCCACGTGTATGAGAAAAGATGTTACACATGCACGCACGCACACACACAAGCACAAATATACTAAGTCGATGAAAATGATTTTTTTTTCTGTTTCAAATCAGTGGAATTCTCTGATATGGGAACTAATTGTTGATTTGAGAGAGAGAGAGAGAGAGAGAGAGAGAGAGAGAGGAGAGAGAGAGAGAGAGAGAGAGAGAGAGAGAGAGAGAGAGAAGAGAGAGAGAGAGAGAGAGAGTGAGGAGGAGTCCTAAACTCGGTGAACAGTCGATTTTCACAGCTATGTAAATGTGTCTGCTGTCAATTAAAAACAAACAAACAAACAAACCGTTTCTCACCCACAGAATCGAAAGCCTCGACCACAACAAACCTTATATGGCTACCCCCTCCCACCTCGAATCTTTATCCCCGTCTATATAGCAGCCCGTACAAAAATTGACAGCAAGTCTTTTCATTGTAGTGCCTTTGTACAGTTTCTGACCACTCGGTCTGCCTTTCGTGTACAGCTACTCTTGCTTTATGAGAAATGGATGCGCTAGAGTTTGGATGACACCCTCCATAGCGACTTCCTTATATCATGCATCTTTAGCAATCCCCCTTTTTGTTGACAGTGCAAGAGTTGATGAGTTGCAAACACTTCACTCTCAGTCGCTCAGGTCCGACCCTATAGTGACGGAATTCCGTGCGGATAAAGTGTGCCAATACATGATCAGATTCGCACGTCTAAGATCCGGTAACCCGTCAGAAGAAGAAGAAGAAGAAAAAGAAGAAGAAGAAGAGATGATGATGATGATGATGATGATGATGAAGAGCAAGGAGGTGGGGAAGAAGACGACGAAGAAGCTGAAGAAGAAGAAGAAGAAGAAAGAAGAAGAAGAAGAAGATGAACAATGCTCTGCATGCACACAATATTTAGAAAGGAGAAGACACTGCTAAGCATTCTCCATTGCTCACAGAAACGTCACGAGGAATACTCTGATAGTAGCAACATGGTTCATGTGTCTTGATGATATCACACGTTCTGATATAGATAATCTTTGTATGTATCAACTAGTCGTAATTTTGTTGTCGTCCGTAAAATTATTGTGTACATCAAAATGATTTTTTTGTTTGTACTTTTTTCACCGTCAGAAAGAATGAGTTGCATGCATGTAAACATACATTTCGTGTGATACTGTCATTATTTATTTTTGTACCTTTACTTTGTCTTAGGCCTACATCCAAATATGATGATGTAAAAAAAACATTTGTGTGTATTATATGCTTCATGATTTGTACTATTTGGTTCTTTTCAATAAAATGATGCAGAAGAAGTGTTGTGATTGTGTAGATGTTCCTATAGATCTGTTTGCTTGTCACCATTTTTATCTCCGTCTGTTTCTGCTCCTCCCTCCCCTCCACATCTCTCTCTCTCTCTCTGTTACACACACGCACGCACGCACGCGCGCGCCGCACACACACACACACACACACACACACACACACACACACACACACACACACACACACACACACACACCACACACACACACGCACACACACTTATTGGGTATGAAGGTAGAACGTCGATGAAAGGAGACAATCGATTATTCAGTTTCCATCTTTATGTTCCAACAGTCCAGCTTATGATCCAATAATCTACCTTCTCTTCAGCCTTTCCCACTTCCCCTTCCCAGCACACATCAACCTCTTCATCCAAACCTCTTTATCATTCGTACGTAGCCCCACCGCTGCCGCTACTGCCACAACCGATGTCACATATTCGTAGACCCGGCAACAGCGAGCAAGAACGACAACACTGACGACAACCGCCCCGACTACAAAGGGGAAAGGTCAAGGTGAGGTCTTGCTGTAGGAATGACTACGCTGCTGATCAAGGTCACGGCGACCGAACTGCTGGCGGACAGCGGCCAGGAGGGGCAGGGTGAAGGCCAAGGCCACTGTGACGGTCCAGTTCATCCACCTGGTCCCTGCCACCAGACAGGGGAACACCTGGGCTGGCTTGGTAGAGGGAATGAAGGAAGGAAGGAAGGAAGAGGCAAGAGATGGACAGACAGCGGGTAGGCAGGTATAGTTAGAGGCTTAGGTCGGCAAGTGGATAAGCTGGTTGCTAAGTGGATGAAAAGGTGGATGGGCTTATAGACACGCATACAGACAGCAGAAAAAAGGAGAAACCGGCAGGTAGCTAGGTAAATAACTAGTAACATCATTAGAAGATGGATGGATGGAAATTCACATAGATGTAAACGTATAGACAATATGGACAAATAGATAAACTGATGAATAAAATGACGTGCATAGATAAACACACTGTGAGAAAGGCGGGCAGAGAAACAGACGGATGGCTACATAGACATATAGACAAACCGAGATAAAAGAGATAAAACGTGTAGACATATGGACAGTGATAAACTGATGAATTAAATGACAGACATCGATAAACATTTTGTGAGAAGGGCGGGCAGAGAAACAGACAGATGGCTACACAGACAGACAGTTAGACAAACCAAGAGATACATAAGCGGATAAACCTTACAGCCAAACAATGGATGAAAAACAAGTACAGGTACTTAACTTTTTTAGTTTGGGAAGAATTCACAGTGTCTGAGGGAGAAGGGTGCAAATGAAGAAAACAATAGAGACAATTTACCTATTCCACTCATATGTAATGACCACAAGCCAGAGCAGGAAAAAAAGTACAAGGGTGGAAAGGGCACGTGGGGATGGAGGGAGGCCGACTGGTGTAAGTCCAACAGCAATAACTTCTTTATTACGGACGATCAACATTAAACTGCCCATGAAATTTGTCACACTTTAAAGTTTATATCCCCAAAGAAGGGGAAAAAAAGCCTGTTAAGAGCAAGTTTCTCACTGGCGTGTTCACGTCTCCTCCAGGCAGATCCCTGTCAGTAATGGAGCGGTTCACACTAGGTGACGGCCAAAAAACCTTCACATGACCTTGAGCACTGTACTTTCCTCCCAGTCCATCCGCCTCTGCACTGTCTACTCACTCCATTTACCCACTTGCCCATCCTTTTCCCTAACACCTCCTCTCTCTCTTTTTGCCCCATCTGATTGCACTAGCGGCAGAATCTACGTAAAAGTCACCTGCATGAAGGATCGTCATTACCGAGTCTGCAATTCGCATTCCCACATTCTACTCCTTTGGGGTGAAAAGCTCACGCCAGTGATCTAGTTCAGCCAGGAACATAAGTATCAGCTCCCTCCTCTTCATTAAGCGGTCACCAACGTATTCCATCATCACAATTTGACATCATATCTTAAGATGCATGTCACTTCACTGCATTTGACAACACTCGTTTCAGATTTTCCAGTGATGAGCGCCTATTTTCTATTATTGGCAACAAAAGAAGATTTGGGATGCATTCCTTTATTAAAAAAAAAACAATGAACTGTTATAGTCTTACTTCACCTTGTTTGGCAAAATATATCTATTAGTTGTCTTTCTTAATTCTATCTAGTAACACAATTATCTGTAGTCGTACTTCACTATATTTGGCAAGGTATATCTATTATGGGGTCTATCTTCTATATCTAGCGATCTCTATTTGTAGTCATACTTAACTATATTTGGCAAGTTATATCTATGAGAGGTCTATCTTTGTTCGATATCTAATAATATAGTCAACTCTGTTTATAGTCTTATTTAACTATATTTGGCAAGGTATAGAGATATAGACATATGATTTGGGATGCATTCCTTTATCCATCATAAATGATGAACTCTTATAGTTTCACTTAACCTTAATTGGCCAAATATATCTATAAGTTGTCTTTATCAGTTCTTTATCTAGTAACATAATTTTCTGTTTGTAGTCTTACTTCACTACATTTGGCAAGGTATATCTATGAGGGTGTCTCTCTTCTATATCTAGCGATATAATTGTCTCTATTTGTGGTCATGCTTAACTATGTTTGGCAAGGTATGTCTATGAGATGTCCATCTTAGTTCTACATCTACCAATATAATCACCTCCATTTGTAGTCTTACTAATTTTGGCAAGGTATCTCTCTCTCTCTCTCTCTCTCTCTCTCTCTCTCTCTCTCTTATATATATATATATTATTTATTATAATAATATAGGGGTCTTTTTAAAACTCTATATCTCTATTCGTAGTCGTACTTAAAGGTCTACTTTTGAGATTTTCGATAATTTGTTAAAAACAGGTCTACATGTCATATAACTACAGTATGGTATTCATTTCTTTTTAAATCGCCGGAAGAATTTAATAGATAAAAAACGACTTTTGCACACCTATTCAAACCCCGCGCGGTAGACCGAAAACCGTGACGTCACTTGATGGACTGGCCGTCAGCCGCGACCTACACAACAAGCCAACGCCAAGTGAAATCAACACGAGTTGCGATCCCCCACAGCCTAAAAAGTCACGAGGGGGTGGCAGATATTGTGCTGTAGGCGAGTGCAGCAGCTCAGCAGGAGACGGATATTCTTTGCACACAATTCTATCTGATCCAGATACTCGAAAGAAGTGGATTCGGTTCGTGCAACCATGCCGGGCCACTAAAGTTCTTTTTACCACGTCAGTTCCAGCTGGACCGCGGAAACGAGCTATTCCGACAATTGCCGAGCCCATTCGAGTGGATCAAAAACTTCGTCTGCATTGTGCGCGTATACTTTGAAGGCGGAGTGGTAAGCTCGTACAGATGAGTACGATAGTCGCCCGTTTATTCTGCTCTTATCTATGGACAGATCACACTTGTTAAATTGAATGAACACGTTAAGGCTTGAGGAGGGAGAATCTCCGCTCGCCGTCCACGCGTGATCGCATCAAGAAGTCAGTCGGTAGCCCTCGAGACTTCGGTAAAGTCCGTACGCCTTCGGAATGCTGTGTTCGGTCGTACAGCTGGAACTGAATAGCGCGTTTCCGTGGTCCAACTGGAACTGACGTGGTAAAAAGAACTTAGCGTTCAAACTGACAAGGTAAAGGCCTTGCAGAAACATCCCCAGAGTCCCATTGGCTGTCGCAATCATAGTCACTGCTTTTACATGATAAATTAAATACCGAGCGAGATGTGCAAGAACCATCAGAATCGCTTTCTGTCGCCGTCGCTGACACTCATGTGACGTCGCATCCAAGAGCAGTTAAGCCATGCCAAGATTTAGTTGATTACATCCCGTTTTCTTGATTACAGGTGAAAATGCCCACTTTCGCGGATTGATTTCGGTGATCGGGAGCGAATCGGATGTTTATTTTACCAATTTATCAAACATTTTATATTTCTGCATAAGCTGACCAATTATCGAAAACCTCTAAAGTAGACCTTTAAGTATGTTTAGTATGGTATATCTGTGAATGGTCTGTCTTAATTCTATATCTAGCAAATAATTCATATATATATATATATATATATATATATATATATATATATATATATATATATATAAATAATATGTATATAGAATGCTGAACAATTAAGTAGTGGGGGGAAAACAAGTGCAGGTTAACAATTCTTCAGTCGTTATAGTAATGACTTGGCAAAGATTTGAACTTAAAAAAAAAGAAAATGAAGATAAAGAAAATGGGGGAATATATTATAAATATGAGAAGCCCTTCACTAGCTGCCTGAGGGAACCATCGTAATCCCTCTCGAAGGCACATTTATTTGTATTGCCTGCTCCTAGCCCTTTCGTCCGCTGGATCGGACTCATCAGGGAGACACGGCTGGTTGTGTCTGCACTCCTGGCGTCAAATAGAGACACACCACAGTCCATAAATTCTGTGGTGTTCTCACCACCAAGGGTTCAAAAAAGAATCCAACAGAACCCTCAAAGCAGCCAGCGAAGGGTAGTAAAATGGAACAAAACAAAAGTGTGGAGAGGAAAAAAGTTGCTGACTAAACGCATTATTCAAAGAGTATATAATGTAGGGGACAATCTTTGAGCCTATTCTTGAGGATCCATTCAAGGATGCAAGGGAGATCAAAATATATGGAACAGTCTGAGTGGTCAGCTCTGCTGTTCAATAACCCAAGCATTGTGAGTGGCTAAGAATGGTACAGAACAACCTTTACTTGGATCTCCGAAGAGATGCAATCTCCCACTGACTGACCAAACAATAGAATGCTGAACAATTAAGTAGTGGGGAAAACAAGTGCAGGTTAACAATTCTTCAGTCGTTTTGGTAATGACTTGGCAAAGATTTGAACTTTAAAAAAAAATGAAGATAAAGAAAATGGGGGAATATATTATAAATATGAGAAGCCCTTCACTAGCTGCCTGAGGGAGCCATCGTAATCCCTCTTGAAGGCACATTTTTTTGTATTGCCTGCTCCTAGGCCTTTCGTCCGCTGGATCGGACTCATCAGGGAGACACGGCTGGTTGTGTCTGCACTCCTGGCGTCAAATAGAGACACACCACAGTCCATAAATTCTGTGGTGTTCTCACCACCAAGGGTTCAAAAAAGAATCCAACAGAACCCTCAAAGCAGCCAGCGAAGGGTAGTAAAATGGAACAAAACAAAAGTGTGGAGAGGAAAAAAGTTGCTGACTAAACGCATTATTCAAAGAGTATATAATGTAGGGGACAATCTTTGAGCCTATGCTTGAGGATCCATTCAAGGATGCAAGGGAGATCAAAATATATGGAACAGTCTGAGTGGTCAGCTCTGCTGTTCAATAACCCAAGCATTGTGAGTGGCTAAGAATTGTACAGAACAACCTTTACTTGGATCTCCTAAGAGATGCAATCTCACACTGATTGACCAAACAGTAGAATGCTGAACAATTAAGTGGTGGGGGAAAACAAGTGCAGGTTAACAATTCTTCAGTCGTTATAGTAATGACTTGGCAAAGATTTGAACTTTAAAAAAATGAAGATAAAGAAAGTATATATGAGTGGCCTATTTCAGCTCTATATCTAGTAATATAATTATCTCTATTCGTAGTCGTACTTAAGTATGTTTGGCAAGGTATATCTGTGAATGGTCTGCCTTAATTCTATGTCTAGTGATATAATCATTTCTGTAGTTTTACTCGACTATATGTCGCATGGTGTCTATCTATCTATCTATCTGAGTGGTCTATAGTATTTCTAAATGTAGTAATGTAATCATCATCTCTGCTAGGTTGAAACTGCATCACGTGGTCTACCCTTGATGGAACGTAACTTAACATTTGTTAAAATATTCGCACATAACATCATCGAACGTCATCTATGGATATTCCAAGAATTTTTCTTAAAAAAAAAGAAAGTGTCAATTTCTTAATATTGAAAGCATAGCTGTACGTATCAACTGCAGATTTACAGCCACTGCCATTGGGTGACATCTTCACGCAGATGATGGCTAGAAAGGTTTTTATCAAGGATTGCCATTTTTCCAGACTGGTCATGTTTGTGCTTGTACTTGCTGGAAAAATGCTACCGGTGAAGTTTAGTGCGGACACACATACACAGACACGCACAGAGAGAGAGAGAGAGAGAGAGAGAGAGAGAGAAGAGAGAGAGAAGGAGAGAGAGAGAGAGAGAGAGAGAGACGACAGACAGAGAGAAAGAGAGGGACAGAATGTGTGCGTGTGCGTGCGTAAGTGCGCGCGCGGCGCGCGCGCGCGCGCGCGCGCGCGCGGCGCTGTGTGGTGTGTGTGTGTGTGTGTGTGTGTGTGTGTGTGCTTGCCTATGTTCGTGAACTCACCTATCCCGGGCAAGGAGAAGAGCGAGAGGAAGAGGAGGGACAGGATGTTGTTGGTGTAGGTCAGCAGTATGGCGGTCATCCCCTCGCCCACAGGGAAGGCCATCTCACAGGCCAGCTCGAACAGTGCTGGGTAGCAGGCCTCCACGCTGGTCTTACCCACCACCACCGTGATGTAGAACAGCTCTGAACACACACAGACACACATAGACAGGCACGCACACACACTTGAGCGCGCCCGCGCACGCGCCCGCGCACACACACACACACACACACACAAATAGATTGGGCAGATAGATAGACAAATAGATAGATAGATACAGAAATGAAGAGATAGATATCAAGACAGAAATATAAATATCGATAGATATATATCAAGGCAGATATTGAGATAGGGTAGATAAATAGATAGACAGATGGATAAGATATATTGACATGTGAGATGCGGTAGATATCAAGATAGATATGATAGATAGATAGACGGATAGATAGCTATATAGATGACATTTGTCTTGAATTAAACGATGCAAAAATGAAAGACGCGACTCAAGCGGATCAGGAACAAGGGTCAAATATCCTCGAAGATGAGGTGAAGATGAGATGATTATGTTTAACAAAAATCTCCCCCAAACTGGCAAAGCGCCACACGCCAGAAGCCTTCACTGGATAACGTACAACACGAAAAATAAATGTGAAAATGAATTCATGGCTGTTGCCTCCTTTTTTTTCAGGACTGATAAGCAAAAATGAAAATTCTTTTGTAGTATAAATAAATCATAATTATGAAGTGACATGGCGAAAGGGTATGGAAAGCACTATTCTGTGTTATAGAAAAGAAAATCTAATGCATTTGTAATTCTGAGTTGGCAAACTCCGTTTTTAAATGATTACGAAAATCACATTAAATATGTTCAAGCTACTGTCAACATACGGTAGCTAAGACTTGGGACTGCTTCCATATAAGTCCGCCAGAATCACCGACACAAAATTTGAAGGTCAGTTTATACAGAGGCAGCATGAGTTTATGCACATGGTAATGTTCCTGGAAAACAACTTAAGCACAAGTAACGGTGTAGCATAATCTGACAAAAATTTGAGCGTAAAAATCGTTTCATAGCACCTTGGTTTAAGTTAAACTGCGGAGTGTTCAACACTACCTATGTAAAAAAAAAAAGACTGTAACTTTTGAGGGGCCATCTTAGAGCATGTTCAAAAGATTTGATAGTCGTTATTGTATTTTTGCCCACTGAATCCCACATAGTTAAGACGTAATTTATATGTAATTCATTAAAGGCATGAAAGGAAAATGGTTTAGAGTACAAATCCGGGAAATGGCTTTCTTTGGCAACTGTAAATGGATATCATGTCACGTTACATTACCGATGACCACAGCAAGAATTTAATGCTTTTAGCCTCTTCAATAGTTTAACCATGTATATGAAAAGCATGGAACCCGTTGGAAATGTTTTGAAGTTCCAGTCTCCTTGTGATAATCACGTGTTTAGTCTGTAATGGACGCAAACACGTGTTTGTTATGCACTGAACTGTTCCTTACGCCATTATTGCAATGTTGTAAAAAGTGAGCGAGGTATCTTACAAATTAGAGCGACTTGTTTGCAGGGTCGTGTTATCTGCAAACAAAAATACACAAAGCGCGCCAAAATTTCCTTCAAAGGTAAATAATTACTATACAGTGGAATGTATCAGAACTAGATGGAAACCAAGCGTTATAACGTGCTTAGTAGGCAAAGACGAATATTTAGATCTATTTATTACTACCAATTGCTTCCTATCACTTGAAAGAAACGACATTAATTCGGATGCATCGCTAGATATGCCACATATTAAGTTTTCAAATGAAGTGTGTGTGAAACATCAAAAGCTTTTACAAAGTCTGCAAAGCAGACTCCAGTTATTTCATTATTGTTGACATAACCAATCATTATTGTTTTTATGTTAAAGACAGAGAAAAGAGAGAGAGAGAGAGAGAGAGAGAGAGAGAGAGAGAGAGAGAGGAGAGAGAGAGAGAGAGAGAGAGAGGCAGCAAACAGACAGACAGACAGACTGAGACACAGATAGACACAGAAAAAGAGGAGACAGACAGAAACAGAACACAGACTAAGTGGTAGAAAAAAGCCTTACCTTCAGAAGGAGTAATTACATCCACGAAGGACAGGGAGAATACTAGGAAACTGACCACTCCAATAGTGAACAGCACCATCACCATGTACTTCATCATCCGGAAAAACTTGTCCACAATTCTGCCAACCAAAGTTAGTGGATAGACATATTTTAAGTGATTTGATATGTCACCACTCGATGAAAAAAAAAAACGCACAACAAACTGCATCTTGCCGCTAATCTTGGCAATGGGGAATGTAAAGCGATTCGACATTTCTTCTCTTGAAAAGGAAAACGTTTCCATAACGTTCTCAATGGTGGTCAGTGTATATCTAGATTTGTGGAAAACGTTATACACAGATGCACACATTGATGCGCGCGCGCGCGCCACACACACACACACACACTGCCTGCAACCCTCTTCGAATCCTTAGAAGCAGAAGGGGGGGGGGGGGGGGGGGGGGGGGGGGGAGAGACCCGTCGGAACCCAGCGTTGATTCATATGACTTTACATCTGCGATCTGATGCTCTCCCAACTGAGCTATTCCAGCTGACAGTAAACGCAGTGTCTATAGTCTGTGAGAAGGCCAATTGCAAGGCGTGCTTGACCATGATTATTCAAATCTTGACATCTCTTCACTTCGCCGCTTGCGTTAAAAACTCGACCAATGGCGATTCTCTCTCTCTCTCTCTCTCTCTCTTCTCTCTCTCTCTCTCTCTCTCTTCCCCACACACACACACACACACACACACACACACACACACACACACACACACACACACACAGATGGATCATTACTACACAGACAGATAGACAGGCTGACAGATAGAGATATAGATCAATACATAGAAGATAGACAGACAGATAGATACATAGATAGATTGATAGATAGATAGACAGGCTGGCAGGTAGGCGGACAGACAGGCATACTGGCATGTAGGCAGGCAGACAGGCAGACAGACAGATAGATAGAAGGGCAGACAATTGAATTCAACAACGTTAAATGGGCAATATATCGTGAACTTGTGTTTTTCCTCCAAATGAAGTGTAGAAGAACTCTGAACATACAGCATATGAAGCTTTTAGATAACGTGCCGTATTTTTGCGTTCAATGTAAATATGCTTCTCACCTTGACATACTCAAAGAGAAAGCCATCGCCGACAATGTTGCTAAGAAGCCGATCTGCCCAGCAGTTTTCTGTCACAGACAGAGAGATAGACACATAAATACGCATGCAAAGAGCACGTGACATTTCTAGCGAATTTGATGACAACACAATCTTTCCCTTATCCCTTCTAAAGGAAGAAACCGTCAGGTTTCTCTTGAACAGTATTTTGTAACAAATCAATGGACCCCCCCCCCCCCCCCCCGCCCCATTCTGTCATTCCCAAATATGACCTTGACCTTGACTTGCTGTAGGCTTGTAGCCCTTGAAATGACTCATAACTATGTGCAGGTTATTGCAGAGTAGATGTGACCTGAGATCTACAGTATGCTCGCAAACAATCTCTAATATCACCCTCCTGTGATTTAGAGTAACTTTGTTCACATAAAGTTCCTGTGATTTTCAGGGGTCAAGAAAACGTCAGATACGTAAGTTCACGTGACTTAATTGCAGAGAAAAGGGTTAAAGGCCGAAACGCTTATACGAGAGGAGTTGGGGTGAGATGAGAGGCAGAAAAAGTGGGGGTTGGGTGTGGTGGTGGGGGGGGGGGGGGGGGGGGTGGGGGGGGGGGGGGGGGGGGGGGGGAGGACGGGGCTTCTTCTCCGAAGAACACCTGCTGTCCAGCTCTCCGAAGAGTTCCCACCTACTGACGCACGGCTAAATCAGCAACTATTGGCAACAGTCCTGTGAACGTCCGGGGGGTGGGGGGAGGACCCAGGTGGAAAGACTAGATTTACGGGCTCTTGAGGATTTAGTTTCCCACCAAAATACATCACCCCACTTTCTTTTGACATAAATTGTCCGATAATATATGGGAATCGTTCTTTATGCGAATGGTTTACACACACACACACACACACGCACCACACACACACACACACACACACACACACACACACACACACACACTCTTTTTTTTCTGCCTTTCAACTTTATTTTTCTGCTTGCAGAGACAAAACATTTTACATAAATTCATAGCATTTCAGTTCACATCAGTATATAATTCACACCATTTATGTTTCAATAGCCAAACGCTTACATTTCAATCAAGTACCATAAACAATTTCCGTATCATGTGTTAGCTTATTTGCAAGGCAGGGTTTTTCAAAAATTAATATACAAATAGAATCCGCATGCTGACACACACTCTTTGTTGCCTCCTAACTCCTATTAAAACCTTGCCTCTGACCCTCTAACTTAGACCTCCCGTTCTTAGCCCCCCCCCCCCTTCCGCATCCATCCACCCATCTCCTGGCACTGACCTCCGATACTCCCTGGCCGGACAGGTTGACGTGCAGGAGACTGGACCAGCAGTTGAGCAGTCCAACGGACAGCGCGCTGACCAGACCCATCACCAGAACCGCTCTATGTCTGCTCGCGCGTGTGTGTAGCACGTGCGGCAAAGGCAATGAATCAAAACGAGGTCACAAGTACGTTTCACAAGGACACGACAATGTGTACAATTTTGGGACATTGCCGCTGACCGCTAACCACATGTGAGATGGATGAAGCGGTTTTTTTAAAAGTCTTTTTATTCTTTTTTTTTTCCGCCTTAAGAACTGACTCGAGATGGACTGAAAATCAATCGGGTTAGAAACAGGCACATATGTTTTAAAGTGTGGCCCACGGACGAACTCTGGCACGGATCCGTGGTGTGGGTCCGGATCTATCACTGGATTCCGGATTCGCCAAGTAAGTTCGCTAATAACTGGAACCTCCCAGTACGATTGCTACAAGCAGGATGCACCCAGCACGATTGCTACAAACTGGATCCTCTCAGTCAGATTGTTACAAACTGGATCCACGTAGCAGTACTGCTACAAACTGGATCCGCCCACCATATTGTACTACAGAATGGGTCCGCCCAGCAAGATTGCTGCAAACAAGGATCGGCCAAGCGAGATTACTACAAACTGAATCCGCCCTGCAAGGTTACTACAGACTGGATCCTATCGGCAAGATTGCTTGAAACTGGATGCTCCCAGTAAATTCACTACAAACTGGATCGACCCAGCGAGATTACTACAAAGTGGGTCCTTCCAAAAAGATTGCTACTCACTAGATCTGCCCAGTAAAATGTCTGCAAATTGGATCCGCCCAGCAAGATTACTACACACTGGATCCGCCCAGCGACGTTGCTACAAACTGGATCTACCCTGAAACATTGCTACAGACTGAATTCAGCCAGTAATATCACTACAGATTGGATCTGCCCGGCAGGATTACTACAAACTGATCCGCTCTGATAGATTACTACAGACTGCATCGTCCAGGCAAGATTGCCACAAACTGGTTTCGCCCATCAAGATTATACGATGTGGATCCTCCCAGCAAGAATACCACAATAGTTGTAGTAATTTTCCACATCAATACGAACGCTGTGAAGCTACTGGTACAAATCGATAATTATCAATGAAGTGATATATTGTCTTGGAAAATTTTAACTTTCTAGTCTAGAGGTATAAAAATCGACATTTGAATTTTCCATTTCCTATTTGTAAAACAAACAAAAACCATGAGAAGTAAGTATTTTTTTCCCAGTCAGTGCCAACTGTAATGTCTCCAAGTGGATATATCAGTGGCGACCTATATTTTCGCTGCCTATCGCTGCTCTTGGCACGTGTCTTTGACAAACGTTTCACTATGCACTGTATTAAATGTTAAAGTGTTTGCACGAAGGATTTTGTTGATAGCCAGCGAATTTTTCATTGTACCTCAGCATGCATACCGACAGAGCAGGAACGCTGAGAAATACATGTTTAGCTATACATTCTCCTGTGTTTTGAATGAGGTTTATGTCCGAAACCAAAGGACAAACCCTGACCACGTGGCCACGTTTCATGCATCGATGAAAGAAAAAGGAATGTCTTCTGCTGGGAATGTCAATGTAAATTCAAGGGAAGTTAGTTTTGATGCTTCGGAGAATCAGACAGAATACTGAAGGCAAGCTTTGGAGAAAGATATCCTGAAGTGGACACCGGATTCTTGGCAATTACCATATGTCAATCAGTGTCATAACCTACAAGTCTTGGCAGTAATCATATGTAAATCAATGTAATA
>CM031620.1:28837046-28839546 GCA_018398815.1 Conus ventricosus
GAAATACTGGCATTGTGTAAAGATCAGAGGGATGTATGAAGTACTGACATTGTGTAAAGCATCAGAGTGGTATAAGAAGCACTGACATTATGTAAACATCAGAGTGGCATAAGAAGTACTGGCACTGTGTAAAGAACATGACAATATTCCATAAGAGAGAGGAGAGAGAGAGAGAGAGAGAGAGAGAGAGAAAGAGAGAGAGAGAGAGAGAGGAGAGAGAGAGAGAGAGAGAGAGAGAGGACGGGCTGGGATTTCGGATCTGGGCGGATGGATGTGGAGGGAGTGTGGAGGGAGGGAGGGGGATGTTGAGAAGAAAGGCGACGGGCGGGGATCAGGAGTGGGGAACGGGGTGTAAGGAATGAATGGGGGCAGGACACAGGGAGGAAGGGAGAGAGGGAGGGCGGAGTTGGGGGGGGGGGGGGGGGGGGGGGGGGGGGATAGACGCGGGGGATAAAAATCGCGGAGCGTCGCAGACATACCCGGTAGCGGCAGGGTTGACCATGGTGAAGCAGCGAAGCACAGTGCCCACTGCACCAACACCGCCGACAGCAGACACGCCTGTCTCAGCCCTGACAACAGACAGCGCTGTTCGTTCTTTAACCCCCCCCAAAAAAAAAAAAGAAGAAGAGAGAGAGAGAGAGAGAGAGAGAGAGAGAGAGAGAGAGAGAGAGAGAGCTTAAGTATAGCTGGCATATTTTGTTAACACAAGATTCAGTACCACAGAATGGAAGCAGAACACACACAGCTGCACATAAATACCGGACCTCTGTCGCCAGATGTTTACTTTTTGCAAACCGGAAATGACTCCCTCACCCCCCCCCCCCCCCCCGAGAGAGTGGGCCATTGTGTGTGTGTGTGTGTGTGTGTGTGTGTGTGTGTGTGGTGTGTGTGTGTGTGTGTGTGTAAAGAAGACAGCCATAATTGCTATCTTTATGTAAATAAGGTAGCAATTTCTGACGTTCTTTCATAATTACTAGATTTCTTGTTTTTTGGACCAGATGCGGTGGTCAAACGTAACCACGCTGAGAATATTAATCATGACATGTAAATAGATAACTATGACTCATGAAAGCAGGTTCCGATGCACACGGATATGAGCTGGTATCACGTGGACCAAACACTCTGAAAGGCTTTGCCAGGGTACAGAATGCAGGATGCAGGAAGCATCTACAATAGTCCACTTTTTCACGGTTCTCGGTTCACTAAAATCACAAAGAATGTTTTCTTACTTTAACAGTGTCAAATCCTGACAGAAGGGGTAAACTCTAGAGAGCTCAGACCTAAACTCTGGAGAGCTCAGACCTAAACTCTGGAGAGCTCAGACCTAACCTCTGGAGAGCTCAGACCTAAACTCTAGAGAGCTCAAACCTCCACCAAAGTCAAACAGATCAGATCCTGGATCTAGCCTTTAATCCGGATCCATGTCAATTTCTTTATGGGTTCGTCCTTGGATTCAATCGCGACTTTCGAGCAAGTTTTGTTGAAACTAGTTCCGTAGTTTTTGAGTAATCCTGCTTACAGACAGACAGACAAACAAATAAACAGGCAGTTCGACAGATACCTATTTGGCAGAGGTAAGAATTGTTTTCAGTCATTTTTACGTCCTGTTTTTTTGTTGTTGTCTTTTTTCTTACACTGGTAATTCCTGGTTTGCATGAAAACAATTCCCGATGCCTTTACGATGATAACTGGCGTTTTTGTCATCAATAAGGTAACTCATCGTGGCAAGGGTATTTACTATCTTTTGAAGCCGGGGAGATTCCGTACATCAGTTACTCCCATTCATTGCGTCCCTGTGCTGATTCCTTTGTTCTTCGTATTTCATGCCGTCTACGAGATTACGTGATCAGCGTGGTTTTTTTTTTTTTTTTTTTTCCACATCTGGCTCATGTCATCTGGAATAAACATCTAAATCACATTCGCTATGCCACCATGAGAGAGAGAGAGAGAGAGAGAGAGAGAGGAGAGAGAGAGAGAGAGAGAGAGAGAGAGAGAGAGAGAGAGAGAGAGAGAGGTTTTGAATACAGTTTCAATGTGTCTTCCCGGATATCCGGCCGTTTTGCGTGTGCTCTCTATGAATGGAAAGCAAGAAGACCGCGGAATCTTCCAGGCCAATCAGATGACGCTGTCATCATCTCCACGCCTTGTAAGTCAGCTTCAGCCACCATTTCTCACCTTCGCCTCTTCTCTTCTCTCAGCCCTCCAGGCACTCACCAGCACCACCGTCTCTTCCTCCTCCACCTCCTCCCTCACCTCTGGTGTTAAGCAGCCAGGAGAAGAAGAGGCCGCTGAGGACGAAGGCGATGGGACCCAGGCTGCTGAGCGTGGAGATGGTGACGGGGGTCCAGCCCAGGACCCGGCGGCTGGCCCCGTAGATGGGCCCGAAGGTGTTCCACACGCACACCTGCGTCAGGGCGTACAGGCAGTACACGGCCAGCACGTACCACCGCCTCTTCAGGACCCGGCATGGCGGGAGGGCTTTGGTGGACTCGGCTGGAGA
>CM031620.1:28844546-28847046 GCA_018398815.1 Conus ventricosus
TCACCATCCACAGACAGGCCCATATCGTTCTGCTTGTGGTCGATCTCTTCGGCAAGCTGGTCCTCTCCTTTTCCTTCATAGCCTACCCAGTGTCACCCTATCTCCTGAACACGATTTTTTTTTCATGGGCCTAACTGGCCAGGACGGATTTGAGTGCCCGGGTAGGCTAGATCAGAAGCATAAAACTGGGGCCTGATGGTGCTTTTGGAACCCCTCTACAGACATGACGTCAAAGATGCCCAGTCACCTTAGCAACCAAAGACTCGTGAGCAAAAAAAATACGACAGCTAACATCAATGTGGGGGGAAAAAACAACAAAGGAAAGGGGGGGGGGGGGGGGGGGGGGGGGGGGGGGGAGGAGAGGGAACTACGTTATCAGGTTTTGACGTACGAGTAATGTTGTCGAGGAATGCTGAGCTACCGAAAGTCTATCCCATTATTCACGTGGCTATGAGCAGACATGTAACAACAAACAAACGCGTACCTTAGTCCTCCATAGCTGTCAACAAGAAAATGGCTAGCCCCCGGCCAATAACGATTTGGGGATTTTTGTCTTGTGCTCGTTAAGTCTGTGACTTGTGCGTTACGAAACCATATTTGTTAACATTAGACCTGCAGTTCCAGGGAAAGATATCTGGGGAAGATAACGCCTGTTTTCCCAGTGCAAATAGAGTTGCCTTTTCTCAGTCTATGGGTCAAGCCCAGCGCACACCAGGTTAACGAGAGGGGTGTGGACTGTCTGTGTTACAGGCGCACTGTTTCACGTTCATTTTGGCATAATCTCTCTCCGATTGAACTATTGAGCTGACTGTTATGGCAAAACTGGGGGAAGGGGGCGAAGTATGTGGGGTATGTGCGTTATGGGGTGAGGGTGGGGGGTGGGTGGGGGTTAGGGAGGAGGAGGAGGGGGAGTATATAGTGTGTGGGGGGAGGGGGCTGGTGGAAAAGGATTTCATAGGGAGGCTGTTAGCAGAAACCTAACTGACTGAACACATGTAGCAAACGGTTGATATGAATTATGCTGCGCTACCAGGGGAAAAGTGTTACACAATACTGTTGTGACATCAATTTGTTTTGATGTCATTTGTTCTTCCATGTTCTTTTTCGTCACTCTGACGTTTTTCACTTGTGTTTGCTGTTTAGTGTTTCCTGATGAAGGGTCTAAGACCCGAAAGTTTGAGTGTTTATCATAAAAAAAAGACTTTAAAGTACTCAAATTTCATATTCCAATGTAATTTGTATTTTCCAAACTGATCAAAGACAATGTTATATCTGGATAAAGCTTGGTACCTTGAGTAAGTTGACACGAATTTCTTTATTAAAATCGGTCAATTTCAAACAGATTTTGTGAGCTTAATTTTTTTTTTAATTTAAAGAATACGTTTTAAATCATTTTGTATGCATCATGCAGATTGCTGAAATGGTCATTTTTCGAGAATTTTGGAAAACAAAGGGTTGCTTTCATGCACCTCAATTTGATTTAAAGTACATAATGTTCTAGAGAATACGTCAAAAACCTTTGTGAAGTATGCACAAACCTTTCTTTAAAGAATAACTTGTATTTGAAAATAAAAAAAGTGAAAATCACACATCTGAAAATAAAAATAATAAAAAAAAAATCACTTATAACAAACACCACAGAGATGTTTCATATAGCAAAATGCTCAGCAAGTCCTTATCATTTTGATCATGCTACTTTAATTGTAATCCGATGCACTTTCCCAAATTGATATTTTTCGGTATCAGCGGAGGCAGTTCGTCCATTCATGCTCTTTGGTTATACAGAACCTAGTTAAACTGCTCAACATATCACACATGTCAGATTTGTTTTACAGAAAGAGATTTTACCCGGTTATATTCGGGTCAGTGACTCATTATGAATAGCCCGGTTAGGGTTAGGGTTAGGTTAGGGTTGGGTGTAGGAGTTAGGAAAGTAACCTTTTGTTCCAAATTCTCGAAAATGACCTGTCAGCAATCTGGCATGATGCATACAAATGATTTAAAAACTATCTACCCCTCCCCAGTCTGGCTTTACTCCCATTCTGCCTTGACATCGTCAGATGAGACATCAGTTTTTCAGTTCCATCTATGACGAAGATACACGTGTCCCAATCAGGGGACATGTTTGCTATCATTAACAATACACTGTCCACCAGGCTTGCTTATGTCTTTTCATTGCCCACCCAGGTTTTCCTTAATTTACAAGTATCCGTTATCATCATGGCACCAGTTGACCAAAGATTATATGCTGATATCTTCTTCCAAGTGCCAAAGTTGATCTATTGCATGACACGCAAGTTTCTGTCCCTGTGTGAGACACTGAGGCGCCATCTGAAGGCTGAGCAACAAAATGATGGAATTCTCCTGAGATTAAAAAAAAAAAGAGTTATTTATCGGCTTTCCCACCCACACAGTCATACCTGTATATTGCACACAAAGCAGTTTGATGTTCATGCACAGTACGATGGATGATTTTACGGATGATCTCTTTCAAGTTTAA
>CM031620.1:28852046-28889770 GCA_018398815.1 Conus ventricosus
CATGGTGTGATCACTGTTCAACTGGGCGATGCATGATTGCAAAGCAATGAATAGGTCACAAGACAAGACACATGTTGAAAAAGAAACCCCACCCAAGTGTGTGTTGTCTTTTATTTATCTCTTTATTTTGTTTTTATTCCTGGTTGGTTAGTTGTGACAGGAAGAGGGAGTGTCGACTGTTTTCCAGGTAACTTCTTGACTTACGGAACAAAATAAACAAACAAAACAAAACAAACAAAAAACAAGTCAGGAAAGAACTTGTTTTTGATGCTCAAGCCCGGACGAGAACAATGTAGATTTGCAGCAGATATTTCTCTTTTCAGCACCCCTCCCACCCCCCCCCTCCCCACCCCCTTCTGTCTTTCTCCTGTTGTGGTGGAAGGCTGCATCTGTTAACCCTTTTATTGTCATTCAAAATCGTTTGAAATAGCAACAACCTATCATCTGTTAACCCTTTTATTGTCATTCAGAATCGTTTGAAATAGCAACAATCTATCATCTGTTAACCCTTTTATTATCATTCAGAATTGTTTGAAATAGCAACAATCTATCATCTGTTAACCCTTTTTATTGTCATTCAGAATCGTTTGAAAGATCAACAATCTATCATCTGTTAACCCTTTTTATTGTAATTCAGAATCGTTTGAAATATCAACAATCTATACGATCATTCTGTGACATTTTGCATGTGGTTCTTTCACAAAGGCGTCCTTCGTTCGAAATGCGACCGGGATGGTTTTTTGTTTTTGTTTTTTTGTTTTTCCTCCGTTTTCGTTTTGTGGGATGGTAGTGACGTGGTAGTAGGTTGTGGTGGGGGTGATGGTGATGGTGAGGAAGAGGCAGAAATGGGAAAGGAAATGGGGGAAACGTGGGAGAAGAGGAGGGGTGAGAAGGGTGCTAAAAATGGGGTAAAAAAAGAAAATGGGGCTCTAAAAGGAAACCTGACCAAGTTCACATCTGAGTAATGTTATACTTCACGAGTCTAACTGTTGCGTTTTCTTAAACGACAGTATTCAAACGTCTTGGACAGGATTTCCTTTCCGACACCCGTCTTCTCCTCTCCTTTCGGATTAAAAAATTCTCTCTCTCTCTCTCTCTCTCTCTCTCTCTCTCTCTCTCTCTCTCTCTCTCTCTCTCTCTCTCTATATTATATATTATATATATATATGTACTTAAGGACACGTATTCTTTCCGTCTAATATTACTGTCTGTTTATTGCATAGGTAACTCGTCTGTTTCTGTGGTATTAGTTACTCTGCTCTTGACGGTTGCTGTAACTGATCGTTGAATAACAGAAGACATGAAAAGCTGTTTCATACTGAGTGGGAGGGAGGGAAGAACAACAACAACAAAAGAAGAAGAAGAAGAAGAAGAAGAAGAAGAAGAAGAGAGAAGAGAGAGAGAGAGAGAGAGAGAGAGAGAGAGAGAGAGAGAGAGAGAGAGAGAGAAGAGAGAAGAGATTGAAAAGAGAGAGAGAGAAGAGAAGAAGAGAGAGAGAGAGAGAGAGAGAGAGAGAGAGAGAGAGAGAGAGAGGAAGAGAAGAGAAGAGAGAGAGAGAGAGAGAGAGAGAGAGAGAGAGAGAGAGAGAGAGAGAGAGAAGACTAATGAAGAGAGAGAGAGAGAGAGAGAGAGAGAGAGAGAGGAGAGAGAGAGAGAGAGAGAGAGAGAGAGAGAGAGAGAGAGAGAGAGATGAGAGAAGCTGAGAGAGAGAGAGAGAGAGAGAGAGAGAGAGAGAGAGAGAGAGAGAGAGAGGAGAGAGAAAGAGAGAGAGAGAGAGAGTATTCATAGACTCTCTTTCCCCCTCTCCTCCCTCTCTCACCCCCTCCCCTCCCCCTTTCTCTCTCTCACCTCGGGAACACTTGGGCAAAAACCTGTCATTGCATGCAAAGCGAAACTAGGAACAGCTTGTACGATGAAACGAAGTGAACGAATGACTGCAGACTGAACAGTTTCTGTTTCTCCTGCATTCAAACCCAAGTCGGATCAATCGGAACAGTATATGATAACATGGCACTGCATTTTTGTGACATTGGCGTCAGTCTTAACAGGTATGATTCAGTGTTCTACAAATCATTCGTTTACAGTTTCACTGTAACGTGCCGATCGTGTGCTCGTTGCTCGACTGTTCCGTTGTTGTTGTTGCTAGGCGATCTGACATGTCTGTCTCTCAGGTAGAAGAGTTACTTCCGGCCTAAGCGTGTGTGTGTACATGGCTGAGTATGTTATCTCCCCTATCATAAAGAACCGAAGTTTGAACATTAAAATTAACCTTCGAACACTAAAACAAACTTCTAGTAACATAAACACATCAATAGTTAGACACGAAGAGATCTGGACTGTCACACAAGTCGTTGAGGAGGATGAACTTCACGTCCCGAGCGTGTTCGGTAAGTGGTGTCGGTGTGGCAATCCGGTGTTGAGTGTTGAGGATGTCCAGGTGGGGTTGAAGTTCTTGTTGGTTCTTCAGGGAGTGGATCAGCTTCAGGCGTTGCTGACAGCTCTGGTGAAGTTGGAGGTCCGTTGTTTGCTCTTTGTGTTGAGAAGGGTAGGTGATGTCTGTTGCGTCGATATGTGTTTCCCTCAGACTGTACGAGGTAGGATCTTGGTGATGCATGATGCCCTACTACCACAGCTGGTTTTCATTTCTTAGTGCCTGGGAGCGGAGCCATGCGAACCTGATCCCAGAATGAAGAGCAGAGCATCCTGAAGTGCTTGGTTTGTCGTGGTAGAATTTCTGCTTGGCCTTTTCAATCCTGTTGTTTGATGTCTTTGTTGTCGTATGCAGAGGCAAGCAGACTGCTAGCGGTTGGAAGCTTGTTCCTTGGTCGCCGTCCCATCCAGAGTTGTGCAGGGGAAAGGTTGATGCCATCCAAGGGTGTGGTTCTGTAGTCCAACAAGGCTAAGTGTTTGTCTTCGTTCTTCCTCCACAGTCGTTGGACTGTTTGGATAGCTCGTTCGGCTTCCCCGCTGGAGCTCTGGAAGTGAGGGCCAGATGTCTTATGGCTGATCCCGTAGCTCCTGCAGAAGTTCGAGAACTGACAGCTGGTGAATTGAGTCCCACAGTCACTTCTTAGGATGGAAGGAATCCCATGACGGCCAAACTGACTTTTCAGTTTCTCAGTGACTGACTCAGAGCTCATGCTCTTGAGCTCATCCACTTCGATGAATATCGAGAAGTAGTCCACCGTCAGAAGGTAGTTTCTACCTTGAAAAAAAAAAGTCAGTTCCAGCTTCAGCGTATGGGAAAATCTGGAACAGGTGTAGGCAACAGTGGTTCAGCAGATGGTTTCCTTTTGTAATGTGCACACTTACTGCAGTGAGATATCTTCTGGTAATCTCGGACTGTGAGAGTATTGCACCTTGCTCCAGTATCAATCTTGAACTTGATTTTTTTTTGCCATGGATTGACACAGTCTGGTCCCATTTGTCACAGCCTTTCACGTCGCTGGGCTTTGTGCTGCGAATCATCAAGACTTCCGGTTCTGATTCTGAGTCTGTCATTACGGTGTGTACATTCCGGCGTCTTCTGTCTGCTGTCTTCCAGTGGTTGGGCCTTCTGCAATGTGCACTGGTAGTTCCCACAGCTGGGCAGCTCCCTCTTGTTTGTAAGTGTTTCCGATCTCAGCCACAACGAAAACAGACATTTGTGTACCATTTCCCTCTATTTTGTTGCTTTGGTGGCGTCTTTCTGATTACATCGACAGCAGGTTTCGTTTCTTCATCAGAAACACAAGGTTCTTGTTTTGTTGTGTTGGCGTGTTGTTTCTTCATCAGTAATACAAGGTTCTTGTCTTGTCGTGTTGTTTCTTCATCAGAAACACAAGGTTCTTGTTTTGTCGTGTTGGCGTGTTGTTTCTTCATCAGTAATACAAGGTTCTTGTTCTGTCGTGTTGGCGTGTTGTTTCTTCATCAGAAACACAAGGTTCTTGTTTTGTCGTGTTGGCGTGTTGTTTCTTCATCAGTAATACAAGGTTCTTGTTCTGTCGTGTTGGCGTGTTGTTTCTTCATCAGTAATACAAGGTTCTTGTTTTGTCGTGTTGGCGTGTTGTTTCTTCATCAGTAATACAAGGTTCTTGTCTTGTCGTGTTGTTTCTTCATCAGTAATACAAGGTTCTTGTTTTGTCGTGTTGGCGTGTTGTTTCTTCATCAGTAATACAAGGTTCTTGTTTTGTCGTGTTGGCGTGTTGTTTCTTCATCAGTAATACAAGGTTCTTGTTCTGTCGTGTTGGCGTGTTGTTTCTTGCGCCTGACAATGTGGACATTTACCTCTGATTCGTCACGAACAATGGGAAGTTGTTTCTGAGACAGCTCAAACTGCTGACCAGTTTCCATGGCTTGTGCAACAGTGAGAGCTTCTCCTTTCTCAAGAAGCTTCCCCTGCAGTTTCATGTCATACAGGCCATCGATGATGCAGTCTGCCATAACGTCATCATTGTCTGTGTAGTCACAATCCATCATGATCAATTTTAGATATTCCTGGTTCTGTTTTCTTCGTTTCAGTTTGTGTCTTGCCACACGTTTTTTTTTTCTTTTTTTTTCTGGGACGGACGTAGGTTTCAAACTTAGCTAGGACCGCATCAGGTTTTTCTCTTTCACCATCAGTCCACTGTAGAGCGCGATAGATTGGCCTCCCTTGAACACCTATCCAAGTTCCTATCCATCCAGCTGTTTGTTTGTCTGTTAGTGTTGCAAGAGGTCCGTCAAAGACAAAGCCAATACGATCTTTGAAGCGGTAGAAGAGTTACTTCCGGCCAAAGCGTGCGTGTGTACATGGCAGAGTATGTTACACCAACAGCAAAAAACAAACAAACAAAACTTCGAAAAGAAAAAAAAAGTAAAGCGAAAGAAGAAATAATCGAAACGTTCACTGCATTATTTTTTTTTACAATGTGTGTTTCTCTCTATTTTTGCCAAGTGAATGTTTCCAAAGGAAAGACATTCTACGAACGCAACGCATTCCACTAATTGTCTTTGAATATTCTTCATCCCTGTGTGGAAAGTAAGGGAACTCTTTCACTGCAAGCTTTTAGCTTCTTCACCTTCTGGAAGCGTTTTGTGCTGATAACTTCCTCTTTTCTATAACTCTCTTTGGTTCGATTTGTTCTCTTCTTTTTTTTTTTTCTCTCTGGTTGCCTTTCTTTACTATTGTCTACTTTTCCTTTTTATATTGTGATGAGGGAATTCTCCATGTGTGTGTGTGTGGTTTTTTTTTTTTAGGGTTTTGTATTTCAGGTCGTGTGTGTGTGTGTGTGTGTGTGTGTGTGTGTGTGTGTGTGTGTGTGTGTGTGTGTGTGTGTGTGCGTGCGTGCGTGCGTGCGTGCGTGCGTGCGTGCGTGCGTGCGTGTGTGCGTGCGTGCGTGCGTGCGTGCGTGCGTGCGTGCGTGTGTGTGTGCGTGTGTGCGTGACTCTATATGTGCGTTTCTGTTCTTGTGTTTCTGTGCTTGTGTGTGTGCTATGTACACTATGTGTGCACATACATGCGTATATGCGCGCGCGCGCGCGCGCGCGCGTGCGTGGTGGTGGTGGTGGTGGTGTGGTGTGTGGTGTGTGTGTGTGTGTGTGTGTGTGTGTGTGTGTGTGTGTACGTGTACGTGTGCACGCGCGCGCGCTAGCGTCTATGTCAGCTGGCTGAGAGTTTGCAGATCCAGACGAGCGAGCTCCACTCTACCATGTCCCAACAAACCCGCGACGTCAGCAGCAGACCTTACCAACCACACTGCAACAACCCCCACCCCAAGCTCCGGTCCTTCCTCCCCCATCCCTGGCCGGCGCTCAGCCTCTCCCAGCCAAGAGAAAGGCAAGGGCAGAGGGAAAGGCGAGGAGGACACGTGCAGCGCCTTCCACACCACCACGACCCAACCAACCCGCGACCTTCGCAACAGACCCTCCTCCACCTTGAGGTCCAACGATCCCTCGGCTCAAAGCGCCGCCAGTTCCTTCCTCTCCCCCAAGCCCCGGCTCGTCCTCAACGTCTCCTAGCAAAGAGAAAGGAAAGGCAAAGGGAAAGGGAAAGGCAAGGAGGACAAGGCTAAAGGCCAGGGCCTGGGCAAAGGCAAGATCGAGGGCAAGGGCGAAGGCAAGGTCACCAGCATGGGAGCAATGGTGATCCGCGCGCCCTTGGCCGAACCGGAAGATCTGAGCAGCAGCGACACGTCTTCCATCGCCGACAGACAAGAACTCTCCACACTGCTGCCTCACGCGGAGGCGTCCACCCTCACGCGGCGGCTCAAGCCTCGCGCCTCGGCTCTGGCAGAACGCCACGACGACCAGGACAGCGATTCCGAAGACCTCACCCAAGGGGATCTGGGGTCACCTGCCACGCTAACGATGACCACCGTCAGCAGGTTCTTGGCAGGGCTGGAGCAGCGAGACAGAGGTGGAGGAGGAGAAGGAGGAGGAGGAGGAAGAAGAAGAAGAGGAGGAGGTGATGAATATGTCCCGACGTGGCTGGCATCGTTGTGGTCGCTGGTGTCGGCACAGGCATCGGAGAGTGAGCAGGGTCTCCGCCTGGCTGGCGTTTTTCGTCCTCTTGGGTATTCTGGTGTATTTGTGGAGCAACCGGCATTCTTTCTTTATGAGGTGGGCCATCGTGGTGGGCTCTATCTGTGTGATGATAGCTTTCATTTTGGTGTATGCTATGTGTAAAGACTGATGATGAGGGTTTGGTAGAGTAACAGAAGGTTTATTTTTTAACCCGTTGAGCTGTTTTCAGTCTAGTCTATTTTATTTCATTTTGTTTTATTTCATTTTATTTTATTTTATTTTAGTTTAGTTTATTTCATTTCATTTTATTTTCCATCCTTTAGGAGAAATTCACGTGGTAATTTTTTTTATTTTATAGAATGGTGTGTATGTGTGTGTGTGTTGTGTGTGTGTGTGTGTGTGTGTGTGTGTGTGTGTGTGCGCGCGCGCGCGCGCATGTATGTGCGTAGTGTGTGTGTGTGTGTGTGTGTGTGTGTGTGTGTGTGTGTGTGTGTGTGTGTGTGTGTGTGTGTGTGAGAGAGAGAGAGAGAGAGAGAGAGAGAGAGAGAGAGAAGAGAGAGAGAGAGAGAGAGAGAGAGAGAGAGAGAGAGAGAGAGAGAGAGTTGAATTTTAACACACAAGATATTAAACGCACACAACACAGTTTCTAAAGAGTAGGGTCAGATGTGAATTTGTCAATCCGACAAATGGACAGGTCCGAACGATCGATAAATTTTTAGCACACTGAGAATTTTTATTAATTGCAAGTTGAAAGGAGAAATTGAACACAGACATCAAGCATGCCCAATTTTTTCAGACTTCAAAGAGGTTTCTCAGAGAGAGAGAGAGAAGAGAGAGAGAGAGAGAGAGAGAGAGAGAGGAGAGAGAGAGAGAGAGAGGAGAGAAGAGAGAGAGAGAGAGAGATTTGAATTTTACACATAAGATATTAAATGGACACAACACAGTTTCTAAAGAGTACAGTCGGGTGTGAATTTGTCAAACCGATAAATGGACAGGTCCGAACGATCGATGAATTTTCAGCACACTGAGAATTTTATCAATTGCAAGCTGAAAGGAGAAATTGAACAGAGACATCAAGCATGGGCATATTTTTTCAGACTTGAAGAGAGAGAGAGAGAGAGAGAGAGAGAGAGAGAGAGAGAGAGAGAGAGAGAGAGAGAGAAGAGAGAGAGAGAGAAGAGTTGAATTTTACACATAAGATATTAAACGCACACAACAGTTTCTAAAGAGTAGGGTCAGATGTGAATTTGTCAAACCGACAAATGGACAAGTCCGAACGATCGTTGAATTTTTTTTTAGCACACTGACAATTTTATCAATTGCAAGCTGAAAGGAGAAATTGAACACAGACATCAAGCATGCGTATATCTTTTTTAGACTTCAGAGAGAGACTTCAAAGAGGTTTCAGAGAGAGAGAGAGAGCGAGCGAGCGAGCGAGAGAGAGAGAGAGAAGAGAGAGAGAGAGAGAGAGAGAGAGAGAGAGAGAGAGAGAGAGAGAGAGAGAGAGAGAGAGAGAGAGAGAGAGTGAAGAAAAAGAGAAGAAAGAAGAGAAGAAAGAGAGAAGACAACGAACGAACGAACGAATTGTTTAATGAGGAAAAGATAAGCCTAGCAGCTTGTTTGCATCTTGCTCAAAAATGAAAAGAACATTTCAACACAAAAGCACCCTCCAACCCACAAACCATTAACCAACATCCACATGTCGTAACAATCCTTTTTAAAGCAAGATAAAAGTACAAATAAAATAGCAAGGAAGATAATGATTAAAAATGATAGAATAAATTCAAAATAACACCAAGCGCACATATATACATAGCATGTCAAACATTACATCATCGAATAGCATGATCGAAAGATAGAATAAGAAAAGAAGATCAAAAATAAACCGAAAGATAGTAAATCAATACTGAAAACCAAAAATCTGTTTCGAAGGGGAGGACAACACAGCATTTTTGCGCCCTCCAATAACGCACGCAATCCCTTTCCTCTCTAAGCCCGTTTCTCTCACAATTCCATCCTCGCCCCTCGTAACAAACACCCACCTCACCGTCTAACCCTCCTTTTAAACAACCTAACTCAAACAAGAAGAAGCAGATGAGTGATAGATGAGAGAAGAGAGAGAGGCGGATATAAATCAAATATTCACTTACCATAAAGATCAGGAGATGCTGTCAAACATGTATTGATCATAAGTGATTGAATATGATATTAAGACTCGGAGCTGATATCTTAATCGAATGAAGTTATAACAGAATTCCATAACAACACCAGATTTTTCTCGGAAGAGGTACTTTTATCGTAAATCGACGAATCTTCTTCATTTCGAATCTAGTTTTCAAAACCATTGGGCACCGGTCGGACATTATATTAAACATAACACTTCCGTTAAACTACCTTCCATGTTAAGGCAAATTTCCTACATGTTTATATTCGAGAAAGTAGAGAGGAGGACTTGAGGAGGATCAGAATGGCAGCTAGAAACTGAAAAAGGTTAAAGAATATAAGGGAATCCGATATTTTAGCATAGTTATGTCAAGATTCAACTTAGGCATAAGACGTATGGCGAAAGCTTGGCTGTGTCTGTATGGCCTGTCTCATCTGTCGTGGCGGTGGTTGAGTTTGTGGTTTTGGCAGCTCGGGGTTGTGTTTTTCGCCGGTGGCTCTGCAGTCATGAATTCGGCTGACACCATGGGGGTTGCTCTTTGGGGGCTGTTATGAAGCTGCATCTTCTAGTTCTAATTACCTCTGTTCAGGAGCATTAGTCCACATTATATCTTAATGGAGTTCCTGCCGTCCTGTTCCATCTGTCAACACAGCGCAGGCCTCCAGGGTGGTACAGTCTGGCTAAGGCAGGTGAAGAAGTGACTTCTGGGTCCTCCCCAGCACCTTCGGGTGTTTTATTTTCATCATCTTTTGCTCTTCTGTAAGATTCAACATAGGCATGAAAGAACAACTTACGGCTATGTTGATCTAAAAAGTGTTTTATTCTGGAAAGCTGGTAAATCTTTCTGGACACATTTTTACATACTAACGCAATATGATTCGACCATAACAGATTGTTATCAATAATAACACCTAGGATCTTATGGTGATCAACTTCCTCGAGATTTTCGCCATTAATACAAAGGTAATGATTGCTACAAGAAAGATTTTGACGTTTTTGCCTGGTACTAATTATTAAGTATTGAGTTTTTTTGGGGGTGGAGTTGCATATGATTGAGTTCAGACCATTCAGATAACTTGTTGATACTTTCTTGTAAGGAGATAAAAATGTTATCTAATCGATCGTGACAGGTGTGGATAGTGGTATCATCGCAAACATCTCACATAAAGTTGTAAAAAACAGAGGTAGATCATTTATATATACAGAAAATAGTATTGGCCCAAGGACTGAGCCTTGAGGGACGCCGTACTTAACAGGTAGAATTCCGGAAGAATTTGATCTATTTACCGAAACACACTGTTTCCTGTCTGAGAGAAATGAAGATAGAAGTTCCAAAGCGTTGTCAGTTAGGCCATAGATCTTTAATTTCTCAAGTAGAAGACTGTGGTCGACGACATAAAATGCTTTCATAAAGTCTACTACTAGAACACCTGTGATTTTATTATTGTTTATGTTAGTAAGCCACTGGTCAACAAGACTAGTTAATGCTGTGTGACAAGAATGGTTGGCCCTGAATCCGGACTGGTTTGGATGAAACAGTTCGAAGGAGTTGAAATGATTAAGAATGTGTTTTGTTTATGTGATCTTCCAAAGGTTTAGAGAGTATAGACAAGATGGAGATGGGTCTATAATTTGAGGGATCAGCATAGTCACCTGATTTATAGATGGGTATAACTTTAGCAACTTTAAAAGCTTTGGAATATAATTTTTTGCAAGGCATAGGTTGTAGATGTAGGTAAGCGTTTCGGCGATTACTGGGCTGACAATTTCAAGATTTTCCCATCAATGCCATCAAGACCACTTGTGTTACTTTGTTTTAGGCTACTAAGAGATTTATACACTTCATGCACACCCATAAATGGTATATTTGAAAGAGAGGATATATTTCTAGAATTGCAAAAGTCCTGAAGAATATCCAATTTATTTTCTGACGTTCTGTTTATTTTTATTGTTGAGTTAGCTACGTCACAAAAATGTGAATTCAAGACATCAGATGATAAATCTTTTGGCGAGGTAGTATGACCTTTAACATTTTTATTAGTAAGCTCGTTTATCGCTTTCCAAATAGATCTGTTATCTGCTTTGGAAGAAATAAGATTTTGAAAATACTTTTTTTTGACGATCGTTTTAGGTAATTGACTAAGTTTCTTTGTTTTTTATAGGAATCTCGACTCCCTGATACTAACAGCGACTCTCTTAAGTCGGTAGCAGTGTCTATATCTTTAGTTATCCAGGGTTTTTTTAGGATTGTTACTAACACGCATTGTTTTAAATGGGGCATGCTTATTATAAACATTAAGGAAACTATGATACCAGATTCTAAAGCCTCGTCGGGGTCTGTGAATTGATAGACCGTGGAAAGGAATGAGTTCATTAAATCCCGCTGAAAGGAGTCATTGTCAAATTTTGAAAAGTTTCTGTAGGTAATTATCTTGTGGAAATTTTTTGGAACTTTAACTCCTCGCTTGGACCACGTAAAACATACTGGAGAATGGTCGCTACAACCGAACGTCGGTGAGCATATTTCTATCATGGTGTTAACTGAAGAAGTATATATATGGTCAATAAGTGTTTGGGAGGTAGCGGTGACTTGTTGGTTTGTCTATTAGTTGGTCGAGGTTAAATGATTTGTAAGTTTCTGTCCAAGATTTGTTCGATTTTAGTAAATCAATATTGAAATCACCTAGTAGTATATTTTCATAAGAGAATAAGGATGCTTCCTCCATCATTAAAGAGAATTCATCTATCCAATCAGTTCGCTCCGCCGGGTTTCTATATATAAAGCTTATAAGAATAGGTTTCGATTCTTTCAGCTGTATTGCGATCCATAACGATTCTACTTGGTATTTTTCTAGAGAGGAGATTAGCTTAAAGTTTAAACTTTGATGATATATATAATAAGACCCGTTTCTCTAAATTTGGATGGGTCTTTGCGCACTACATTATAGCCTGGTATTGTTAGTTCTAAGTCGGACACTTGGTGAGATAACCTTGTTTCCGAAAAGCCGAAAATGTGGAAGCTTTTACCATGGTTGAAAAGAATATCAGATACATCATTAAGCTTATTTTGTAAATGACAAACATTCAAAAAACCTACTCGTAGGCCATCAGCAGATGGCCACTCGTTACGTGTTACTTGCATGGTACAGTAACAAAACAAAAGAGGAAAACAAGGAAATAACAGGCAAGTACAAATATAATACGCAATAATAAACATTGAAATATAGAAAGGGAAGGGAAACCCGAACTGTTTGTAACCAACAACTTTTTTTTTCCAAAGACTATAATTATTCATATAAGACAAGAAGAAGAAGAAGAAGGAGAAAGGAGAGAGAGAAAAAAAAAGAAACGGAACTCTTGATCAAAAGGCAGAAATGAATCAATGTCAAAGAGAGAGAGAGAGAGAGAGAGAGAGAGAGAAGAGAGAGAGAGAGAGAGAGAGAGGAGAGAGAGAGAGAGAGAGAGTAAAATTTCGATTTAGCCTTGAATGCAACTGACCACCACCAGGTTTGTCATTTCTCGCCAATTGTATACACTACCGCTGTGAATGAAGTGACATTATGTGTTTAAAGCACTCGTCACACGGGGGTTGTTTACTTTTGGAATTTTTTTTAGTTTCATGTGAATGTACAAAAGCTAAAAAAAAAAAAAGAAAAAAAGAAAGAAAAAGAAATCATTGCAGCTCTCACGATATTAAACCGCGCAACTGGTCACAAAATGTGAAAATAGTGTGTGTGTGTGTGTGTGTGTGTGTGTGTGTGTGTGTGTGTGTGTGTGTGTGTGTGTGTGTGTGTGTGTGTGTGTGTGTGCGTGCGTGCCTGTATGCGTGGATTCATGCGTGTGTGTGTGTGTGTGTGTGCGTGTGTTGCGTGCGTGCGTGCGTGCGTGCTGTGCGTGCGTGCGTGCGTGGTGGTGTGTGTGGTGTGTGTGTGTGTGTGTGTGTGTGTGTGTGTGTGTGTGTGTGTGTGTGTGTGTGTGTGTGTGTGTTGTTGCGTGCGTGCGTGTGCGTGCGTACATGCGTACATGCGTGTGTGTGCCTTGTCCTCCAAATATCTTAGATACCTCACATCAGTCCGATCCTTACAGTCTCTTTTGATAACAACCATTTCTGACTCAAAACTCTCCAGTTTTCACAGCTTCTGCCGACAGCGCTCTTGTGCTGCAGTGCAACACACGACCCCCATAGCTGCTATGGAAAGGCCCTGACCTTCCATACATCACCTCTGACCCTTTCGCGACCCGCAGTGTGTCCTGCACTCGGGCGCATCTCGCTCCGAAGACGGCAATGTTTTATATGGCTCTCCAAAACAATCCGCCCATACAGTTGATGACGATGTTATGGCTGTTTCTCTCTCTCTCTCTCATCCTCCTCTCTCCCATCTCTCTCTCTCCTCCCTCTCTCTCTCTCTCTCCTCTCCCATCTCTCCTCTCTCTCATCTCCTCTCTCACAACAAACAAAACAAACAAACACGCACACAGAGATACATGGTGTATGTGCGCGCTAGCGCGGCGCGCGTGTGTGAGTGGTTGTGTGTGTGTGCGCGTGAGTGTGTGTTGTTGTGTGTGTGTGTGTGTGTGTGTGTGTTGTGTGTGTGTTGTGGTGTGTACTTGCGTGCGTGTTGAGTGTAGTGTGTAAGAAGAGAGAGAGAAGAACAGGAATATCCGACTCTACTGGGCCACTTCGCCGCACGCCTAGTTTTCGGGCGAAAGTGTACTATAGTCGCATATTCCTGTTCTCTGACAAGTAACCAAAAATAACGATTATCTGTGGTACAAACAAACATAACTGTGTACGGTTGTCCGTTTTAAAAACAAATTTACTAAAGTTTTCAAGATAAGTAGCGTAGGGAAAGTAGCCAGGATCTGAACACATTCCCATAGAGTAACGCAGGGAAAAGCAGTTGTGTCAGAACGCGCCCATATACACGGGGATGCACCAGGCTATCCGATTTACTTCGCGGTATGTAATTCAAGTGGGAGAGAGGAAGAACCCTAAGGTTTAAGTTGCCCCTCAAACAGACAGAACAGAGAAGAGAGACAGAGAGACAAGACACACAGACACACACACACACACACACACACACACACACACACACACACACACACACACACACTTCTTCATACTTTTCTGTGTCACCTTCCTGACGCTGTCTACCTCCCTCCTTCCTCTCTTCACACATGCACCCCAACCCTCCACCACCACCTCCGCCACCCCCACACCCCCCAAACACACACCATACACTCACACACACACACACACACACACACACACACACACACACACACACACACACCAGACGGACAGACAGGCAGAGACAGACACTCATAAACCGCGCGCGGCGCACCTCACACCTCTGGCCAAACTTAGAGGCTAAAAAATCAATACTGCACGCCCCTCTCCTCCCCTCTCCTCCCCTCCCCCCCCCACTCCTCACGCCCGGCCTGCTGCAGTGCAATATATATCATCATATTTCACAAGCGCTCCACATGACCAGTTTTCTAACGCGCGGGTTTCAATCATTCTTCTACTGACTTGCCGTACTGTAGGGCTTTTATTATTGCGCTGTGTTCTGTGTTATTGGGAGTGCTATTCTAAAAAATGGCTACCCGTTACACTGTAAGCAGGCTCTTGCCATTGAACACTCAAAAGGTTTACCATTACTTTTCATGTCAAGTATTTGTTGAAAAAAGTTAAAGAGGTGAAGCATTTTTCGTTGGTTGCCGTCCGAACCGAAAAGGAAGTATTGCTTTTCCTAGACGGTGAAAAAAGAAAAAATGTGAACCGACTGCTTTGGTAATGACGACTATCTCAAGGTTTTTGGATGGTTTCAAAGAAAAGAAAATGACAATTAACCGAATCAAGAATGAAGGCTAATTATAATAATGTTAAACTGATGATGAGATGCTTTTCTTTTTTAAAAAGCGGCGTCTATTTTGATAAAACAAAATAAAGCAAAACATTCATCACGCGTTTGATTTTTGGCGTTGGCTTGAGACAGCCCAAGTCATGTGTTTAAAAAACAAAAAACGCATCAACACATGGCCGTTTATTTCTTAAGACGCAGGTGAACATGACCTGATTCGTAAGCTAGGACAACTCATTCAACTTCTGTGTGTTTTTATAACTATCCTATATTCCACAAGCTAGGAATCAGTATAATGAACTGTGTACAAACCCCCAAACCATTATTAAAACTTATCAACTGGATGGCGATTTTTCGGGTTCTGGCAAACTAGATAGCTAGGCTGACCTTAGTACATCTACCAGTATGGAGAGGATAGTGTGTGGCCAGCACTATCTTCATACAAATCTCCAAATATAACAAATGACGGATGTACTACTACTGCGATTAGAGCCGCCTAAAAAGCTTGGCTACAGCCAAAAGCCAGTTGCAAAGCCTGGTTGAGAAAAGAGGGAGCACAGCACACTATGCCAAACAACCCTTATGTGACGCTTTGCAGCCAATGACGTCAGCACCTGCAAAGCTTGGTGGCAAACTAGCCAACGACCCTATGAGAAGTCGCTTGACTACCAAAGCGCGGCAGCTACCAGCAAAAGCTCAGCGGCAAACTAGGCCAAACGACCCTAAGTGATCACTTGGGGTTGATTGAGTTGCGCGCGGGACACAGCCCGGGTAAGTTCTACTTTTTGTTTGTTGTTGTTTTTGGCTACCCCCCGCACCGACACCGTCCCCCCACCCCCACCCCTGGACTGTCTATTGTGTGTTTGTTGTTTGTTGTTTGTTTTGTCCTGCCCCCAACGCAAACACACCGCCCCCACCCCCACCTGCCTCACCCTCCACACCCACTGCATGCACACACTCAAGTTCCTTCAAGTTGTTTAACAAGTTATTGCTCAAGTTCTTACTTAAGTTACATCTAAGTTGTCCCTTAAGTCATTCTCAAGTTATTCCCAGTTTTTACATAATTTCTTAATAAGTTCTTGATCAATTCTTAAGTACGTTCTTAATAAGTTTCATGAATAAGTTTTCTTGATTAAGTCATCCTTTAAGTACAACTAAGTTCTTATTAAGTTATCTTTATAATTAGTCAAAAATACAAGCTATGTTTTTATCTTAAATATACATGCTAAGATAGTACACACCACGCCTCAAAAAAACGTGTTAACGTTGAGATGTCTTGCTCAGCGTTCTCTGTATTAGATTTTTAATGAAGTTTTTACATCGAACAACACATTGATTACAAGTTGGTCTAAGGGAAAAAAAATGTCTTTTATAGACTCTATTGTCTTTTATTTATTGACTTTAATCAGTTTATAATCCGTCCATGATCCCTATTTTTATAAAAAAAAATTTAAAAATTATTTCCATTTAAAATGAGTCATAAAGATGCTTTTTGTTATTTGGCGGTTTTGGCCTGCAGTTGTCTTTTTCTGTATTTAGCGGTTCAGGTTGTTTTAAATTCTTTCATTCGTTGCCATGTTTAATATTTATAGCCATAATAACTGCCCCCAACAGCATAAGGGCGCCAAAAATGGCAACAGTTTAAGTTTCAATATTCCATGAAGACATTGGGGCCCTTGTAATCACATGAGTTTTTAATAGCTGGCATGAATCAACATGTTCTGCGCTGCGGTGTTATGTTTTCATAATGCTGTACCATTAATTTTTTTGTCTGATTTCACTTCTGCTAATTTTATATCCTGCTCAACACGCCCAGGATTTTTAAATGGTCTCCACCTGTTCATTGTTTTTCTGGGTTTACTTTCTCCACACTGATTCAGTGTTTTCTGTTCTGCTGAGTTCCAGATCGTCATTTTGAAGGGAAAAAAAATCCTATAAATGATTAAAAGTAATTAACCCCATGATTAATGGCGATAACAATGTCCCAATCTGTAGTATAGAAATTTATTCCAACAACCTAAGACTCTAATGACTTTGTTAAAACTGATCTTGCGTTAAATCATAACGTAAATCTAGTTCAAATCAATGGGAGCCAATTTACTGACTAGTTCTAGTGTACAAACTAAGACCGTTGCCCAACAGCACTTTTCACCATTCAAGACCCCACTTGCGCTTCATACCTGTTATGATACTTTAAATGTCTTGCGGCGACATTTGTTGAATCAGTTCAAGCTGAATTCAGTTCCGAGGAACTGGTTTTGTTTTTTCCCACAAGCTGCAAAAGATACAGCCTCTCCTTTTTGGGCATAATAGCTTGATCATCAACTTGGTCAATCATAATTCAGGCAGGTTATAGGCCGCCTTGTAGGCTGTAGTAGATCAACACTGTTCAGTTCTTTTATAAATTATATATAATTTTAATTTAATAAAAATGAGCACCGAAAAAACTATTATTGCCAACCTTGTATACCTTTCTGCTGTTATTGGAGGCCATAAGTGTAGATACTCCAATGCTTGGTAAAAGCTTTTAAGAATATAACCAGCAATCTTGGCAAACAAACTTTAGGATTCTGCAAAGCTAATTGCTAGCATTGCAGCTTCGTTGATACGAAAGATTTTCTAGTTAAGCAAGGAATAATTCCAGACAATATCAAATTAAGAAAAAAATACATTTTATAAAAAAATGGCTCACACGCAATAATGATAGGCGGCGCTGTGGAGAATGCGCATGCTTTTAGCGGCAGTAATTTCGCATTTAGTAAACTGGGGTATGACAGCGAGTAGAAAAAGACAATAACAAAGCTATGAGGAACTAGGCAGCTGCACAAGACGCCTATGAAAGGCAAGACATAGCAGTTTAGATTTTTATTAATGACACACTGACAAGACAGGGCATGCAGCTCACATATTTAAAGATGTTGATCAAGCAATAAAACAATATTTTATCTAGTTAACAGGGCAAACCAATCGAGACATTTCCAGCCCACCAAAATTTAGCGAACTTTTATCCATCCATCAGAAAAACAAAAGATGGCAAGAAATCGCGCGTTTATATTGTCGTTGGTATGACCGACGTGTATTTTGTTCACATAATATTGGCTGAATAAAAAATAACTAAATCTATTATTCGCCCAAAAGGATATTGGAAGGGCATCCACAGCAAATTAAAAAGCAAAGCCCAAGCAGCGGGAGTTAGTGAACAAACAGCAAAGGAATGGTTTTATCTAAACAAGCGATTTGGCAAATTTATTTACCTGCCCTAACGAATACAGAGACCGCACTTTTGGAACACACTCCAAACGACACCCATCAAATGGATCTTCTATATTTACCCTCTGATATGATTATACGAAAAAAGGATTTATGTACGCACTCACAGCATTGATATGGCTCAAGATACAAAGATGCAGAAACATTAACACAAAAGAGTGCTTTTATTTTTCTGCTGTTTGCTTTGCACATACAAGCTGATATACCACGAGCCCCTAACTTATCCTCGCATGATCAAGTCGATAGTGGAAAAGAATTTTAAAGGTCAAGTGAATCATTATTGATTAAAACATAGAGTTACCATTAAAAGAGGCATTTCCCGGAGTTTCACAGATCACAGGCCTTTAGGTTAAAACTTTAACAAACAGTTATGCCGAAAGACTTTTCTCCTACCATATCACGAGAGCTGAATGACAATTCTCGCTACACAGAATGGTTTAGACGACTGCCCTCAGTTTTTGCGCGCAATGAATAAAAAGAATTTAAAGGACTAAAGCCAGTTACCAGCAAATCAAAAGAAAAACAATAAATTTTGCTGAAGGAGAGTCTCATCCAGCAAACTATACCATTTGGATTAAAGTAAGGTACCTTTATTTAACCGGGGGAAGCAGAAGGGGACACTCGCAATCAGGAAAACCCGATCAACATTTGATATGTTGACCCATATGAAAAAAAAGATATTGAAAAGATGAATACGCCCGTTTAATATTTACGAGAAACTGACACAACAAAACACCCAGGCCCCACAAAGATCTTTGTGAAAGATAACTTCAGGATAATTCGACCGCCAGAACACAGTTTCCGCTTTAATTAATTTACTTGTCTCGCAGTTGCCCAATTGCATATGGAAAACTCGGATTAACTAAACACCCGTTTTGTGTTTGTTTCTATCTAATTGACTTTTTGTTACAACTGTTTGTTTGTATCTCATGTAGATAGATTCGCAGTTTATTTACGTATTCATGATGAAAAGTCTTATATCCAAACCACTGCTTCTTTGTATTTGTCATGTTGAAATTTTTGACCTGCACAACGCTGCGATATATTCCCTTTGCTTTCTAATGATTTTCTCCTTGCTTCGTAATCCTGGATACAATTTTGACCTTAACCCCACCATACTCCTTGATCACCTTTCCAGATAATTCATCCTTCATCTTTCCTAAAACCTTCTTGTTAGTAATTGAATGTAAAGGAGGCAATCTTTAGATATATCGGACTGTCAAATACCATCCTGCATGCCCTTTAGCCATCTTCGTTTTCCATGTCCTTTATAAATATCTTCAGTAGGAATATCTATAACAAAACAATCCTGTATCTTTAAGTACTCTGGACTCAGGATACGAGGCTTATAGTATCATAAAGAACTCTAAACATCAAAAGCTTTTGATTAAATTCCTAAAACAGTAAACCCAATAAAAACAGTTTGTTCTAATTGACTTTCTTTTTTTCAATCATTATGCAGGAACTGATCATGAATCTTCTAAGTCCTGATAATTTTTTTGAAAGTTAGCTTAATTGCTTCCTTCTCGTCTGGTGACCCAATCTGACATCTTTACGTTTTGTGCGATCTCCATATATTTCCGAAACAACTGTTGTTCATCAGCTTGAAAATGTCTTTTTCTGAAGCATCTGTGGATTTAGTTCTGAGATCAAGGTGTCTTCCATGATTATGTTTCATGAACTGTTCTTATCAAAATGCCCATTATTCGATGAACAGCTGTCAACTATCAAACCATGCTTAAAATAAATTGTAGAAGTCTGTAATGAAGACATAATTTTTATTTGCCCTCGAAGATTATGCACAAGTTTTGGTTGTTCTCTTGGATCCATCTTTAGACCTTTCTGCTGCTAATGGATTAGTCATTATGCTGGTCATGGAGTTCAGATGCTATTCAAGTCAAACATCTAGAAGGAAACCACGCTGCTGACAGCGTTAAACTGCTCAAACCACATTAATGCTTTTTGAATATTCTTCGTACCTGAGTACATTATAAAGTTGCGTAATGGAAGAAGCGAATTGCGCCATTGCCCAACCATACAGATTGTTATTGCACTAAATACATAAAAATAGTTAGACCTTTTACTGGATCAATAGTCGTCCAAGTATTTTTTGTTCTTTAACAGTAATGAAGCTACTCATACTACTCCTCCACGCAATCCGTTTGTTCATCATCTGACTCATTGGTAGGTCAGACAATAAATCAATCAGTACATCCAGTAAACTTTAAAGAAAGCATCCCAACTCATCCGGCCAGAAATGTAAAAGCGCAGATCCAAACAGTAATGATTCATGCGCAAGGCTTCCTCTAAATTTCAAAAGACGTCCGCCAACAAACATACATCGGCCATCAAGTATATCATGAATAGATCTCCCATTGTTTTTTACAAATCTAACTTCTGCCCATGCTTCTTGAGCATGCTGGTAATCGAATCACTGAAGTCCTTTCCTCTAATACTAGAAAAGAACGCGCTTTATGAGGAAGTGTGTCCCTTCGTCAAACCTTTCCAACTGTTCATGTACTCATAAGGGAAAACGCCCTTTCTAACAAGATTGGATCAAAATATTCCTTTCTCCGTATTGGGCAGGACTTTAAGGACATATCATTGCCACTAATAGCCCATCATGTGTTTTCATAGAGTCGTAGAAAGACATGGTTTATTTAAAGTGAAACACATGTAACTTGTCTGATGACTGTGCAATGCATGCTAAACCCTTAAGCGCTGGTTACTGCTTGCAAATAAGACGAAGTCGTAACCTCGCAATTATTAAATAATCCAGCAGCTTCCATTCTTAATCAAACTATAGTTGAAGATTGCATTTTGTTAACGTTTCCGCTTCCTCTAAACTTTCCCACTAAGTGATCATGGTCTCTTACTCTGTGGGGTTTACAACTCTGCGTTAGCCCTAAACTCGCAAATCCAACAATGCGTGGCTGATTCATACTGTCGTTGGTCTTCAGTGCGTCATTATGATTTCAATAAGTTTAGATTATTAGAACAGTCATTACGCACTTGCTGCATGCGTTTTAAGAATGTTTCGCAGCATCTGGTCCTCTATATAATCTGGTTCTGATAAACGCCCACCGACCTAACAATAACAAAAGCAATAGAACAAATCTGAATGAGTTACTCATTAAGACTGATTTTCGAAGTTTTTTGTGTGGCTGGGCCCCCTTCATAAGGAACAATAAGCGACTCGAAGTCTGCGTAAACTACGTAATGGAACTTGTTTGCAGCCGTTTCCAGTCTTAAAAACTAACTTTAGATCCTGGCGTGGGCGTAGTTAGTTCTGTCTTACAGTCTACAGAACTTTTACAATGTTTTATATGTTCAAGCGCGGCTTGAGCGGTTGGAAAATTCTTGATAAACATTTTCTACAGAATTCTTGTATATGTTCATGTTTTTGAAGTATGCTGCATTAGGACACTCATTGTGCGTAATCAATGTGTAATGGGGCAGCCCTGCTCTGGCGAAAACATTAGGAGTAAGATCAACATGACTTTTTGGCTGGTTCCCTATTGTTTTTGGACTGTTTTCTGGACACTTTAAATGGCACCAAATTTGTTTCCGTCCAAATCCCATGTGTATACATTAACAGTTATTGGGTTGTTTTGTTCTTCAAACTGAACAATTTGGTCTACACTAACAGGAAAGATATTTCCAATTGAAGTTAAGATCTTGGCGTATTGGCCGATATTAGTCACTCTTTCTGCGTTTCGCGACATGATGAACCTTGCAAGAACGCACCACCAATGAAACTTTTTGTTGTCAAATTTTTATGATTAAAAAAACCTGCTCTCTTTAAAACCAACTCCCGAGTAGCGGAATGTAAGCATGCCTAAAATCGTGCATACTCAGCAAGTTTTAATCTGATCTCTATGACTTCCGGCCCTCCTGACCCAACCAGAGCCTCTCATTTTGGCTTCTTCAGCATCAGCGTCGAAACTGTAGGCAAGCAGTTCGTCTGCCCAATCCGGGTGTTAAGTCGTTATGAAGAAAAATAGTCAGTTGTATTAGTTGCGACCCCAGACTATCTAGATTTTCTTCATTTATTGTTTACATAGTCGATTAAAACAGCTAACATTACTTTAACCGCGGTCTATGTTTATTTGGCCTGGAAACTTGAAATTGCATAACAACACTTGCCTTACGTTTTTTGGTCAATGACTTCTAAATCCAATCGCATTCAGTCTCTTGATAAACGCTCTCTCTCGAGCATTCCTTCAAAGAATTCGACTTGTCCTTCATATATCTTAGCCAGTGCTTCTTTCTTTATCTAAGCCAAAATATTTATTAAATTAAAAAAAAATACTAATCATAACCAATAATCAAACGTCTATTTGCGCTAGACTCATAAACTAAAGATAAACACCCTTCGAGTGTTGTTAATTGAGCTTTTAGAACAGAGTTTTTTAATGTCTCGTTTACTGTTTTTTAAGCATTCTTTTTTTATCTGCTCGTGGTCCTGCTGTTTGAGAAAAACTGTCCTCGCCTTTCTTTGAAGATCAAACTTTTGTCTATTTGTAGTCATCAAAATTCGGCCTGTAAACGATTAAATTCTTCATCCGTGATGTTTGAGTCCAACTATCGCTTATTTATTTCATTTAAACGAGCTAAGTTTAGCTGTTATTATTTTGAACCATAGCTTGGGCTTTTGGAGTTAGTTTTTTATTTTTTTTGTGCTAGCAGCACTACGCTAATGAACACAGGCCGAGAGCTAAAGACAAACCCTCCTAGAGGGTAAAGCTGCGGGTGCGCCTATGCCCGTTGCTAGAGACCAACACACGTTACCTGCTGATAGAGGCACTTATAGTCCCGATGCTCCAGTATTAACATATTGTAACAGCATTAAAGCATCAAATACCCTCGTTTGTTTTGCAGTATTTGAAAGGTCCTTCTCTAGTAATTGCTGCATTGCGTAATTTTGTTAATCTAAAGGCTTTTATGCCAGGTTTCTATAACAGCAAAATTGCCTAGCTATCTCTTCTTTTTGGCGCGCTGTAGCACATTTGATAAACTTGAACAGACATGCTTTTATAAAAAATAAATAATTTAGTATTGTATATCTTTTTTTAATCTGGTTATTTTCAATATTCAGCTGCGCATCCTAATAAAAAACAAATGTACATTAATAGAGAGCGGTTTATCGCTTCTTCTTCTTTATCAATTTGAAAGTTTATTAGCGTCTCTCACAGCTCTCCCCTTCCATCAACTGATTATCCTCTGTTGACCTTAGTCAATCCATAAACCGTATTTTTGTGTTAAATAATCACAAGCCTAACATTGTGAAGATGTCAATCTTTAACACAATCGGCTGTTAGACTTCTACCACCCCCTCCCACCCCCAAACAATTTTCATTTATATTCGTCAAAATTGAATGATAAGGTCTAAGGCCGCTAGCTAGATTTGGTTAGGACTACCATCAATTGACATTGCACTTTCGCTATTTTAGGAATTAAAAAACTTTACACTTGCTCATTAGAACGGTTCTTCATCTCACACAGCAATAAAATACCTTATTAAAGCGATCCCTTGCTGCGACACTTAAAAACTAAAAATCCCATATAGTGTCTGCCTGCTTCTAGGATATGTTGTATATGAAACACTCTTTCGTAATATAAATTGATAAATTTGACATGATATAGTTGCTCCAATCCGCCTTGCTAAAATTAGGGTGCTAACAACGTCAAACTCTAACGAGGATGTCAGAAATGCCTGGTACATTGCTTCGTGTCTGTTATCTGATAACACGTTTGTATTCGTAAAAGTTAGTTCATATGACAGTCTGTCTTTTAAGCTTCCTGAAATAATGGCGCATGCTCATTTAAACAACTCAAAATCTAAGGTAAAGGAAGAAGCGATATCCATACGCAAACTTATACGCTACATACTTTTTGGCCGTCTTAGTACTTCATCGCCTATTCTATGTTTTTAGTGCTTCATCATTTCGATTCCTTGAAACGCACGATCACCCTTTTCATTCCGCGTTTAGCCATAGATCAGAATAGGTTTAAAATATGCTGCATTGGTGTAAAGAAAATATTTCTTGCCCCTCAAGTTTTATAGACATTTCTTAACAATTGCCCGCCCCAAATTCTGGACAACTGTCCTGTTTGTGGCGTTGTTTGAATCGAAGTACTATTTTTGAAAGTAAAGAACGGCGCAGAGCCTGGCACAATCCACTCATTGCTCCTAGGTCCGGAAATTTGACAGTAAAATTTTGATCAGCATCAATAGGTAGATGGATTATTTAGAACAGTAATATCCGATTATATCCCTTCCCGGCCAAAGGTTTCTTTCAGTCATCTATGCGGGTCAAGAATCGCGCCATATGCATGTAACATTTTTTTATAAACAACATAAAAAAATTAATATTAAAGAAACATGGCAGCATTGAAAGATAAAAGATTATGAAGTTTTTTTGATCGTGGAGACACATGAGTGATTCCCATGACGGCAACGCTCCGGGGCCTCATTGCATTATGAATTAGCAGAAAACGGATACATTACCAACAAGTCGGTAGAATTAATCAGAAAGTAAGGTCAGAACATTATACCAAAGTTTAGGTCCAAGAACCTCCCGAATTTATAGAACCCTAATTATTTTGAAGTAAAAGATCACCATTTGTTTTGTGAGGAGCGACCAAGACAACTTGGTTTCAGCTACAACTAAAAAAGACCCATCAAGTTTTTAAGCCTTGGCATCAATTAGAAATCGACTTCCCTGCGAGCGATACAAAAATCGCCTGAGCCCTTGTTTAGGCCAAAAATTCAGGTCGGAGGCATTTGCTAAACTTCAAAACACCACTGCAAGAATCCAACAGATAACCAAATTCAAAACATAGGAACAAAGAATTAAATCAATCAACAGGTGAATTAATAAATGTAATAGAAGCAGAATCCAGTTTTCAGAAGAACCACGTTAAAGGACCATACAACGAATCGCCGCTACCCATGCGAGAAATAGCGCCCTGATCGTACTTTTAAAACCATCAGAGCAATTAACAAACCTATTATAAGCAAAACTAGGTGAACTAATGAGCATAAAAAAGAGAAAAAGAAAACTCGTTGAGTTCTGATGACGCCAAGCTTAGGGCCTGATATTAAAGAAAGAATAAACCAAAGACTAAAGATCTTGAACAAGAGAGATCAGCAAGACTAGAAGTGCTAACTACTAACCAGACCAATTACGACTCAAGTGAATAAATAAGAGAAACTATCCGAAAAATTTATAATAAGAAGACACAACGCAGCAGAACTACTACGAACACTGTTTAGAGAGCAAGGAGTCAAATTATCAACGTTAAAAGGCCTTAAGGATTTGCAATAAGTACACTGGTACGCTATTTACGGCGGCGGTGGTCAAAAGTTCATCTAACCTCCGCCCCAATCGCCCCACCGTCAATAAATCATGGGTAAAAAACAGCTTATCATCTTGCTCGCTTTATTAAAAAAATTTAAGCCATAAAGCACTAGACTCTTTACCTGGTAATATTAGGAGGTATTGTTAGCTGGCTTTTGTCCTACCAGCAAGCAAAGTAGTTGGGCTTATGGCCGAACACTTATGGACATTAGTTTACTCTAATAGTTGTGTTAATTTTTTAGTAAAGATAAAGACCAAGTAATCCTAGCCGTTATCAAAGATCAACGCTGTCTTTTTTCATATTCATGGTCATCCGAAACAAGTCCGCGAGCTTTGCTGAGTCTTCAATGGCCTTTATGGGCCCTTTGGGCCGCGGGAATGGATGACTTATTCGTTAGGCGTTCTTTACTGCTTGCAATATTACTGGCTCAGAATTTTTATGCGTTTTTCCCAACCTTCTGTTTTCATTGCCTGCTATAAGAATATCATTATTATAGTTTATTATTGTTCCTATCTGGAAGCCACAGGTCAGAATGCAGCATGTATAAACAGTGCGCAACAGCAAAGTCTACTTTCCGATCGTTGCGTCAATTGAAAAACAATTTGGTACCTTTTAATACTTGCAGCAAATCAACTGTAATAATAATGGCGTTCCCCTCTAAATTTGCTAAGTATTGTTTTGGGCGCGTCAAAGCAGAGAAGGATTCAGTTATTCTTGATCTGCTGAGCTTGCCCCTAGCAAACACCAAACGTAAGTACGAATAGTCGTTTATTCGTATCTTTCCCGCCTAGTTAGGCCCTTAGAAGTGTCCTAAGATAAATGATGTCCATGCTGTTTTTATGCTCTGCACTATGGACCCGAGTGAAAAGCTGTTGCGTCTTGAAGAGAAAGATGTTTAAGGAGGATCCCAGTCAAATTTAAACTTTCTGTCATGCCCCAAAAATAATGGGTGCCTAGACACATGATTAAGATCCAACTTTTTGTCTAAAAGTCACGTCATGGTGTTTAATATTGAAATTCGTTACAGATCCTATCAAAAGCCTTCATGTCTATTATTTGCTAGAATGGATTAAACCCGGTTTGTCATTTGTATGGCCTCGCATTCAGTCAAAATACGCCTAAAGGTGTAAAAAAAATGAAATCTGACACTGAAACCACACCAAGAGAAGTCAGGCTGGATTTAAGTGATCAGCATACGACACTCCACACCCAGTTATGCATCAAAACACAAGCAAAGTTTAACTGGTTCTGATAAAACTGCATCGGATGACTAAAACCACGCTTTCCGCGATGTTAGTCTTTTTTAATAGTGTGGTAAGACATCTGTTTAATGGCGTACTCACCTTTTTATGCAAAGCGACAGGCAGGTCTCAAGAAAGCCGAGGTGTCGATTGTTATATTTTTAATGATTGTAGTGCGGCCCAACAGAAATATTTGCCACAGTAGATTTGAATGCACATCATTTAATTTGTTTTAAAAAATGTTTTGTAACATAGCAACTCAAGACCCCCTTCGTTTTTAGAACATGCTATTAGATAACAATTGCGGAGCAAAACGGTCAGCGCTTCCATGAAATATTTACTAAGTCCCTATGGTTTTAATATAACTATAAGCCAATGGAATAATAAGATTACAAATATGAAAGGAGAACAAACGACGTATCAACCGTTAACACTACCTGATGGTTATTCGGATTTCGCTCTCTAAAAGAAGCAATGAGTAACTAGACATTACTCTTAAACTAACAGCAAATCTAAAAACAATATTAACATTCAAACCTGAAGAAGCAAAATACGATTTTGAAATAGAGCTAGCAAAATGCTAGGCTTACAACTAGCAGTCTACCCACTCATATTTTAGTGTTTCGCCAGATGAAACTACGTTTGAGGGGAAAGTCCGCTCAATCTTGCATTTACATTCATAACTCTATGTTCATTTGACGAGCTAAGCCTGATAAAACTTATATGATGGAAGGCCCTCAACGTTTTTAAGAGCTCTCCGTCAGGGAAAGCGGCATATTGCGATTATGAAAATTATACAATTCCCTAATATAAACAGTTTAAAAGATTATTTTGTGGGAGGGTCTGATCATTAATATATATATCAAATATCAAAACAGGGGAAAGTCGTGAAATGTGATAACCTGCAATTGTTTTGGAATAAAATAATACGTTACTAAAAAATAATGTCGACGTGGGCCCAAAAACCAGAGTTACTTTAGCGCCTGTAATGTGTATAACTTTAGAATAAAAGCCTAGCAGCCGTTGCGGACTATTTGCACAGAACGGTGAAGAAGAGGCACTTTGTAAGGTTTGAGTACACTAAAGATTGGTGGATTATAAACGCAAAGAGGTTAGCGACAGCAAAAAGTTTCCTAAACTAGAACAACTGGCGCAATCTAGAGGGCAAATAATGTTTGCCAGTATGAATAGTAAAATAGTTCGAAAGCCTGACCTCAAAATGGCAACCTTAGAACCATATTTAGAATGGACAATAAAAATTAGAATTCAAAAAGCCCATTTACATATTTTAGCCATCAAAAAAAGTTTTCAGAAAACATTCAACTCTGGCCCTTTACATGTAAGTCATAAAGCCAACGACAATAGTCGGAAAGAGGATTGAAATAAAGCCGTATGGTAATAAACGTACATCCTCCACAGAAGAGAACGGTTAAAAGGATTGCATCTACAAAATTACAGTTCATTCCGCAAATGAAATTAGGAATGCGTTTCCAATAATATTGAAATTTCTGTCTTAAAAGATAGGGGGAGGATGGGGTTGTTGGCGTTAGTGACTCCCTTCAAAAGTGAATTCTAAGTAGCTGGCCAAAACTTAGACGTGAAAAACTTAAATTACCGTCTCCATTCTCACAATGACGAGGCTGTATTCAGGTCATAACAACAAGCAACAAAATCAATATTAGTCTAAAAGTAGAAACAATCTTACAGAACGAATTGGTTAATCTTACGCATTAAGACCTTATAGGATTTTATTATACTGAACAAGTTTTAACAGAGGGCATGAATAAAAACAATAAACGGAATTAGATAAGTTCTGTATATAAAACTATGACAGTATAAAACTTTATAACAAAAAAACCCCTCATTGTTCATTGATTTGTGGAAGACTGGATGTGGAAAAACCATATTTGACCTCAACCTGTTACACACAGTTAACGTTATAATTTTTTGATCATATTGTGATTTTCCTGCCCAACACTTAAAATGGAACAAAGCATATCATGAAGAAGGTTTATATGGACAGATGATGACATATATTTAGTTAATCCTAGCAAAACAGAGTGAAGTGTTTAGAACAGATTATAGACTGTTTGAAGAAACGAGACACTATTTAATAAGATACTGTTCGGCAAAAGAGACATAAGTTAAAAAGAGAAACACTTTGTCGAAACTAGCTTTCAGCGGAAAAGACATGCAGGGATAAGTGTGTGATTTTATGTCAGAAATATAACTCGGTTTTAAAAGACTTTAGAAACAGTTAAAGAACTGTAGTTCTATTTACATGAAAGACAAAGACACATTGAAGATGTTTGCGCGAAAATAGATGTTATTGAAACGACCAGAAAAACCATAGATTACACAAAAACTGAAATTGAAAAGTTTATAAATTAGTATTAAAAACGGTATAACCCTGCACAGTATGATTGTTTGTAGATAATCGTTATTTTTTGTTATTGACGTCTACTTGCCAAGAACAGTAATATGCGCTTGCGTGTGTTGTGTCTGCCCGCCTCTCGCTTCAGTCTGTGCTTCTCTCTCTGTCCTCTCTCTTCCTGTCTGTCGCCGGTGATTCGCTCTCTCTCTCTACCGCGCAGAAAAAGGCTGCTTTTAGGCACTTTAGCCCAAAAAACCTCGTTGGATGGTGAAGGGGTTGGAGTGCTTAGATTCGGCTTTTCCTGTTCTCTGAGAGAGAGATAGAGAGAGAGAAGAGAGAGAGAGAGAGAGAGAGAGAGCTTCCCACCGCACACAAACACACGCACACACATGCACATAACGTCAGTATACACACACACCCACACCTGCACACACCACTGCCAGTAACAGAGAGAGAGAGAGAGAGAGAGAGGGAAGGGGGAAGGGATGGAGGGTGACAGGGTGTGACCATTTGTTCAGGTCACCATTATGCACTCCAAGGCAAACAGAAATGGTTTGGCAGACTGACAACATATAGCAAATCTGACCCCCAAGTGTGTAGTCTGCCTCCTCTCTTCTTTGCTATATTAGTGTGTTATTTTTTAACCAGTGCTTGTTGAGACACGAAGTGGGTACGATCGCGATCTATCAGGTAGGTGATTCATGCTAAAGCCAAAAGAAAAAACACAACAAACATACAAACAAACAAAATAGACCAAACCAACCAACAAAAAAAAAAAAAAAAAAAAAAATGACAAAACAAAAAAAAACCTGTGGAAAAGTTCCTTTTGCACCCCCTCTCTTATGACAAAGAAACCTCTATTTGCTTAAATTCCACATGAATTAGCGTGTGGTTTTGACGGAAGAAGTTCCAATCTAGAGGTGATACGAACAGAAGCATTTTCATAATCTTGAAGCGGAAGTGACATACGAGACAAAACAAACAATTAAAAACAAACAACAACGACAAATCAGAAAAACCAAACCTAAACACAAAACAAAAGCTCACACAACACACACACCCATCACACAGAGCAAGAACAAACCGGGTAAGAACACCGTTTCTGCTGCCGATTTCCTGATAAGAAACCATGAACGACGAAAGGAAACGTTTCCCAGCATTTCAAAACAAAAGGTGGATTAAGGCAAAAAACTAACAAATAAACAAACAAACAAATCAACGAATGAAGAAAGGAAAAAAAAGAAAGAGACTAAAGCAAAAAGCTCATCTGCTTCGCTGCAGTTCCGTGATTAAAAACAATATAGAAAGATGGAGCGGAAAGGCAAAGTGACAGCTCTCAACACAGCCCCCCAGAGCAGCCGCAGACGAGAGCCAGAAGGAGATCATCTCCGCCATAGCCTCAAGCGCCAGCAGGCAACGGAGATTACTGAAGATGATGATGATGATGATGATAGAAAGTGGACAGCAAAACAATTTTTAAAACCTCCTGAAACAAGGAATTGATATATATCATTAGTCCTAATCTGCTAAAGATGTGCTACTTAAAAATCTACATTTTCCTTATTGGAATGTACATACCTCGAATGTTTATGACTCTTTTGTCCCATTCGACTGGACATAAAAAAATTTAACAAAAACAAACAACAATCAAAAAAAACAAAAAAGAACGCTAGGCTAATCATAGCCCTCACGGAAGTGAATTTAACTGAATGAAACTGAAAGGAGCAGATTTGCATCCGATTTGGTTTGTTCGATATTTTTCGTGTCAGCACACACACCCCTTGTCCAACAACAATTTCACCTTCTCCTAATATATTATGAGACGAATCTTCTTGTCCATTATTGATAAACCGAATCAATGAAACAAATATCATATCAGCATGTGTATTAATTCCCCAAAATTATGATGAATTGTATTCTCACTAATCGTCCTTAGTCTTGTCAAAAACGCGCCAAAGCACTCCCTCTCTCTCTGTATCTCTGTCTTGCTGTCTGTCTGTGCTTCTCCCCCTCCCCCCCTCTCTCTCTTTACTCTCTCTCTCTCTCTGTCTGACTGTCTTGTTTCATCCTCACTGTCCTCGTCTGTCTGTCTTCTGTCTGCTGTCTCTCTCTCTCTCTCTCTGGAGTGTCGCTACTCCTCTCTCTCTCTCTCACAAACAAACAGAACCCGCAAACAGAGATACATGTGTGTATGAGCGGCAGCTTCGCTCGTTGCGCGCGCGTGTGTGTGTAGTTGTGTGTGTGTGCGGCGTAGTGTGTGTTCTGTGGTGTGTGTGGTGTGTGTTGTGTGTGTTGTGTGTGTGTGTGTGTGGTGTGTGTGCGTGCGTGCGTTGCGTGCGTGTGTGTGTGGGGTGTGTGTAAGAGAGAGAGAGAGAGAGAAGAGAGAGAGAGAGAGAGAGAGAAGAGAGCTTCCCTCCCACACAAACACCAACACACACACATGCACATACACTCATGTAACACACACACGACACACACATGCACACTCCACGTGCCAATACAGAGAGAGAGAGAGAGAGAGAGAGAGAGGAGAGAGAGAGAGTGAAGGGGGAGGGATAGGAGTGAAGTGTGACCATTGTTCAGGTCACCATTTTGGCACTCCAAGGCAAGCGGAATGGTTGGCAGACTGACACAATTAGCAAATCTGACCCCCAGTGTTTGTCTGCCTCCTCTCTTCCTGTGCTATATTAGTTGTGTTTTTTTTTTTTACCGTGGCTTGTTGTGACACGAAGGGGACGATCGGCGATCTTTCAGGTAGGTGATTCATCTAAAGCAAAATGAAAAACAACAACAAACATACAAACAAACAAAAGAGAACCCACCAACCAACAAAAAAACAAAACAAAAAAAAAAACCTGTGTACAAAAATTTCTTTTTGCACCCCTCTCTTATGACAAAGACACCTCTATTGCTTAAATTCCACATAATTAGCGTGTGGTTTTGACGGGAAAAAAAGAAAGTTCCAATCTAGAGGGGATACGAAAAGAAGCATTTTCAGAATCTGAAGCGGAAGGTGACTTACGGAGACAACAACAAATAAAAACAAACCAACAACGAACAAAATCAGAAAAACCAAACCTAAAACAAAAACAAGAGCTCACACACACACACACACACACACACACAACACACACAGAGCAAGAACAAACCGGGTAAGAACACCTGTTTCTGCGGCACGATTTCCTGATCCATGAACGCCGAAAGGAAACGTTTCCAGCGAATTCAAAACAAAAGGAGATTAAGGCAAAAAACTAACAAATAAACAAACAAACAAATCACCGAAATGAAGAAAGAAAGAGACTGAAGCAAAACAAGCTCATGCTCTACTCAGTCCAGTTTCCGTGATTAAAAACAATAATAGATGAAGAAAATGGACTGAAAGCAAAGGACTGACTCTCAAACACAGCCCCCAGAGCAGGCCCGCAGACAGAGCCAGATGAGAACTCTACTCGCCATAGCCTCGAAGCGCCAGCAGCACGGAGAGACTGATTATGAATGATGATAAGAAAATGGACAGCAAAGCTTTTTTTAAAAACCTCCTTAAACAAGGATTGATATATATCATTGTTCCTAAACTGCTAAAGATGTGCTACTTAATAATCTACATTGTCCTTTGAATGTACATCCTCGATGTTATGACTCTTTGTCAATTCGACTGGACATAAAAATTTAACAAAAAAAAAAACAAAAAAAAAAAAAAGAAAACGCTAGGCTAATCATAGCCCCACGGAAGTGAATTGAACTGACAGAACTGAACGGCAGATTTGCAGCCGATTTGTTTGTTCGATATTTTCGTGTCAGCAACCCTACATCCCCTTCCACACAAATTCACTCTCCTGTATATATTATGAGACGGCATCTTCTTGTCCATTTATTTGAAAAACCGATCAATGAGAACAAAATCATACAGCATTGAGTATTAAGTCCCCAAAATTATGAATTGTAAGTCTCACGTAAATCGTCCTTAGTCTTTGTCAAAAACGGTGCCAAAGCACTCCCGCTCTCTCGTATCTCTGTCTGTCTGTCTTTCTGTCTTCTCCCCCCCCGCACTCACTCCTCTTCCTCTCTCTCTCTTCTGCTGACAGTCTGTACTTCTCTCTCGGTCTCTGTCTGTCCTGGCTGTCTGTCTGTCTGTCTCTCTCTCTCTCTCTCTCTCTCTCTCTCTCTCACCTCTCACTCACAAACAAACAAACAAAACAAACACGCACACGAGATACAGGGTGGTATGATGCGCCGCGCGCTCGAGTGTGTGTGTAGTTTTGTGTGTGGCGCGTGAGTGGTGGTGTGTGTGCGCGTGAGTGTGTGTGTGTGTGTTGTGTGTTGTTGTGTGTGTGTGTGTGGTGTGTGTGTGTGTGCGTGCGTGCGTGCGTGCGTCTAGGTGTGTGTGTGTGTGTGAAAGCAGAGTGAAGAAGAAGAGAGAGAGAGAGAGAGAGAGAAGAGAGAGAGAGAGCTCCCCCCACACAAACACACACACACACATGCACATACACGCATTACACATCTCACACACACACAAGGCCACACATCCAACGTGCCCGTACAGAGAGAGAGAGAGAGAGAGAGAGAGAGAGAGTAAGGGTGAGGGAGAGGAGGGTGACAGGGTGGACCATTGTTCAGGTCACCATTTTGACACTCACTACAAGGCAACGAAATGGTTGGCAGACTTGAAACATTTAGCAAATCTGACCCCCAAGTGTGTGTCTTGCCTCCTCTCTTCCGTTTGCTATTTTAGTTTTGTTTTTTTTTTTACCGAGCTTGAATGAGACACGTAGTGGACGATCGGCGATTTCATTTCAGGTAGTGATTCCATGCTAAAGCAAAAAAAAAAACACCAACAAACAAACAAACAAACAAACTAGACCAACCAACACCAAAAACAAAACAAAGAAAAAACCTGTAAAAATTTCCTTTTGCACCCCCTCTTCTTATGACAAAGAACACCTCTATTGGGCTGGAAAGTTCCCACATGAATAAGCGTGTGGTTTTGACGGGAAGAAGTATCCAATCTAGGAAGGGGATACAAAGAAGCATTTTCAGAGAATCTTGAAGCGAAGGTGACTTACATGAGACAAAACAAACCAATTAAAAAACCAAACAACAACGGACAAAACAGAAAAACCAAACCAAAACAAAACAAAAGCTCACACACATCACACACACACACACACAACACACACAGAGCAAAGAACAAACCGGTTAAGAACACTCTGTTTAGCTGCCGATTTCCTGATCCATTGAACGACGAAAAGGAAACGTTATCCAGCTATACAAAACAAAAGGTGATTAAGCAAAAACTAACAATAATCCAAACCAAACAAATCAACGAAATGATGAAAGAAGGCAGACTGAAGCAAAAAAGCTCATTTCTTCGCTGCCCAGTTCCGTGATTAAAAACTAATATAGAAAATGGAGCTGAAAAGGCAAAGGACTAACTCTCAACACAGCCCCCTACAAGCGCAACAAGCCAATGGAGATCTCTCGCCATACCTCAAGCGCCAGCAGCCGGAGAGGACTGATGATGATGATGATAGAAAATTGACAGCCAAGCTTTATTTAAAAACCTCCTTAAACAAGATTGATATATATCATTGTCCTAATCTGCTAAAGAAGTGCTACTTAATAATCTACTACATTTTCCTTTGTAATGTACATAACTCGATTTTATGACTCCTTTGTCAATTCGACTGGACAATAAAAAAATTAAACAAAAAAAAAAAAAAAAAAAAAAAAAAAAGACGCTAGGCAAACATAGCCCCCGGAATGAATTGAACTGAACTGAACTGACTGGCAGATTTGCAGCCGATTTGTTTGTTCGATATTTTTCTTCAGCACCCACACCCCTTCCACAACAATTATTCAACTCTCCTGAGATATATTATGAGACGGCATCTTCTTGTCCATTTATTGATAAACCGAATCAATGAGAACAAAATCATATCAGCATGTGTATTAAGTCCCCAAAATTATGAATTGTATTCTCACTAAATCGTCCTCAGTCTTTGTCTAAAACGCGCCAAAGCACTCCCTCTCTCTCTGTATCTCTGTCTGTCTGTCTTCTCCCCCCTCTCTCTCTTTCTCTCTCTCTCTCTGTCTGACTGTCTGTTTCTTCTCTCTCTGTCTCTGTCTGTCTGTCTGTCTGTCTCTCTCTCTCTCTCTCTCTCTCTTCCCTCTCTCTCTCTCTCTCTCTCTCACACAAAACAAACAAACAAACACGCACACAGAGATACATGGTGTATGTGCGCGCGCGCGCGCGCGCGCGCGTGTGTGTGTAACAACAATAATAATAACAATAACAACAATGACAATGGTTTATTCAGTTTTTGCAGGCCTTCTGGCCCATATGAACAGGAGAACTGATTAGCACATAATTAGCAAGATGTAGGTGAGTTTGAAGGAGTACAATGACAAGCAAACAAGAAATGCACGGCAAGTTCATGAGCAACACAAGTAAAGGATTACGTTACAGATCAGGTATAGACAGGGGCTTTACTTCCTTAACTTTAAGGATTCTGTAATGTACACTGCAACTTTGAATAACAATTCATTTGACATGTTTCTACCTAATAACTGTATCTTAAATTCAGACGGAAAACGATGGTAATACAAGGGTATAAATTTTCTGCGAAGTGTGGCATATTTAGGACAGATTAACATGAAATGACATAAATCTTCAATACAATGACCATCACACTGTTTACAAATTGGGTCAATGATTTGTTGAGTCGAGTAACACAAACTATTCAGAGGTAACCGATTGCATCTAAACAGACACAAAACACGACGATGTTCGCGAGCAGACAACTGACTCACGTAACTGGCCATTACTATCTCTGGGTGATACATACAATAGTCAGGGTATGATGAAAGTGAAGAATGCCAGTCTTGAGAATACGAATCCTTCAAACGTTGTTTGAGCAGATCTATAAAACAATGAACATTTCCTACATTCTGCATCTGCCATACATATCCAAAGCCGTAAGTGCACAATAGCTGTCTTACACGTGTAACCCAGTTTTTTTCTACCAGAATGATCGTGCATTTGCATCATTTCATAGCATTGTTTTGGATATCTGTTGTCAGTTATACACATAAGCTTGCACCAATATTTCACAAGACGTAGGTATGTATCAATATAGATGGGATATCTACCACACTCCCCAAGGGCAATGTTGTTTTTGACATCCCTTCCAACCCCTAAAACCATCTTGCAAAATTTAATCTGTACTTTTTCAATAGCATCATATCTTTGAAACCCCCATATTTCAGAACCATACAATAGAATTGGCTTTACTTTTGTGTCAAAAATTTTGAATAACGTAGCTGCTGGAATTCCTTGAAGTTTAACATGCAGTCTTTTAATTCCTGCCACCGCTCTCAGAGCCTTACCTGACAGATTTTCTGTACACCTGGACCAGTTTAATGTGGCTGAGAATATAACGCCAAGATAATTGTATGTGGGATCAACCTGGATCTGCTTACCATCATACCACCATTTCTCAGTTGATTTAATGAAACCACCATTCTTGAACACAACCACTCTGGTTTTATCCATATTCACAGTCAGACCCCATTTACGGCAGTATTTTTCCAGACAAACTATCTTCTTCTGCAGGTCTGCCACAGAGTCGGAAACTAAAGCAATATCATCTGCATACATCAACAGAAAAATACCAAGTGAGTCTGCAAAAATGTCGATACCTCTTGCACCACAGTGTAATAAGTCAGCTTGCAACTCAGACAAAAATATAGAGAACAACAATGGACTTAAAACACAGCCCTGTCTTACACCGGTCACAGAGTCAAAATAATCAGTTATACTGGTCCCCACTTTGACAGCAGCTTTCACATTACTATACATGGCCTTCAATGTTTTGAACATTTTTCCGTGAATACCTGTTTTCTGTAATATGAAGTACAGCAGTTTTTGTCTGTGTATACTGTCGAATGCTTTAGAGAAATCCGTGTGTGTGTGTGTGTGGTTGTGTGGGGTGTGCGCGTGAGTGTGTGTGTGTGTGTGTGCGTGTGTGTGTGTGTGTGTGTGTGTGTGTGTGTTGTGTGTGTGTGTGGTGTGTGTGTGGTGTGTGTGTGTGTGTGTGTGTGTGTGTGCGCGTGCGTGTGAGTGTGTGTGTGTAAGAGAGAAAAGAGAGAGAGAGAGAGAGAGAGAGAGAGAGAGAAGAGAGAGAGAGAGAGAGAGAGGGGAGAGAGCTTCCCCCCACACAAACACACACACACACATGCACATACACGCATGTACACACTCACACACACACATGCACACACCACGTGCCAGTACAGAGAGAGAGAGAGAGAGAGAGAGAGAGAGAGAGGAGAGGAGAGAGAGAGAGAGGGAAGGGGGAGGGAGAGGAGGGTGACAGGGTGTGACCATTGTTCAGGTCACCATTTGCACTCCAAGGCAACGGAATGGTTGGCAGACTGACACATTTAGCAAATCTGACCCCCAAGTGTGTGTCTGCCTCCTCTCTTCCTTTGCTATTTTATTTGTGTTTTTTTTTTACCGTGGCTTGTTGAGACACGAAGTGGGACGATCGGCGATCTTTCAGGTAGGTGATTCATGCTAAAGCAAAAAAGAAAAAACAACAACAAACATACAAACAAAAAAAATGCCCAAACCCAAACCACACAAAAAAACAAAACAAAAAAAAACCTGTGGAAAAATTTCCTTTTGCACCCCCTCTCTTATGACAAAGACACCTCTATTGGCTTTAAATTCCACATGAATTAGCGTGTGGTTTTGACGGGAAGAAGTTCCAATCTAGGAGGGGATACGAAAAGAAGCATTTTCAGAATCTTGAAGCGGAAGGTGACTTACGGAGACAAAACAAACAATTAAAAACAAACAACAACGACAAAACAGAAAAACCAAACCTAAAACAAAACAAAAGCTCACACACACACACACACACACACAGAGCAAGAACAAACCGGGTAAGAACACCTGTTTC
>CM031620.1:28889870-28904870 GCA_018398815.1 Conus ventricosus
CTATTTACAACAGATCCCCAACGTCCACATACCGCACATAACCATTGTTTACTTCCTGCAGACCCCAACCATCTACTTGCCAGAGAATCCCACACTCTGCTCGCTTCAGATTTCACAGTCTACTTCGGATCCGTACAGTCTAGTCTCTACAGATCCTCAGTCTACATACTAAAGATCGCTATAATCTACTTACTACAGATCTTCACAGGCTACTTACCATAGACCCTCACCGTCTACTTCCTACAGATTCGCCCTCCCCCACCCCCCTCCCCCAAGACTTCAAATCTCACAATCTATCTAATACAGATCCCACAGACTACTTTCTGCAGATCCTCCTAGTCTACTTACAACAGAACCCCGTAGTCTACTTACTGCAGATCTCAACAGTCTATTTAGCGTACAACTCACAGTCCATCTATCGTGTATCCCCCCACAGTCCCCTGCAGATCCCCGGAATCTACTTACTACAGTTCCTCACAGTCTATTTACTACATATCATCACAGCCTTCATGCTACATATGCTCACAGTCCTACTTACTAACAGATCCCCCCCCCCCCCCCTCCCCCCCCCCCCCCCCCCCCCCCCCCCCCCCCCCCCCCCCAGTCTGCTAATTTCACATCCCCGCAGTCTTGTTACTACAGATTCTTACACTCGACCTACCACATATCCACACAATGTACTTACAACAGGTCCCTCAAGTCTACTAACTATATATCCCCACAGTCTACTTACCACAGATCCAAACGGTCTACTTACGACATATCCCCACAGTCTACTTACCACAGATCCTCACTGTCTACTTACGACATATCCCCACAGTCTACTTACCACAGATCCAAACGGTCTACTTACGACATATCCCCACAGTCTACTTACCACAGATCCTCACTGTCTACTTACGACATATCCCCACAGTCTAATCACCACAGATCCAAACGGTCTACTTGCGACATATCCCCACAATCTACTTACTACAACTACTTGTCTGCCTAAAACATATCCTCACAGACTATTTACTACAGATCTTCACAGACTAATTACGACATATTCCTAACAGACTAATGACATGTCCTCACAGACTACTTACTACAGATCTTCACAGTCTACTTATGACATATCCCTGCAGTCTACTTCCTGATCCCAACAGTCTACTCACTGTAAAACTCAACAGTCCACTTGCTGCAGATCCCAACAATCTCACTGTTAAACTCAACAGTTTATTTACTGCAGATCTCAACAGTCTACTCACTGTAAAACTTAAGTCCACTTTCTGCAGACCCCATCACTTCACTTACTGCAGATCCTTACAGTCTACACACTGTAAAACTTAACAGTCTACTTGCTGCATATCCTAACAGTCTACTCACTGTAAAACTTAAGTCTACTTGCTGCATATCCCAACAGTCTACTCACTGTAAAACTTAACAGTCTACTTGCTGCATATCCTAACAGTCTACTCACTGTAAAACTTAACAGTCTACTTGCTGCATATCCTAACAGTCTACTCACTGTAAAACTCAGCAGTCCACTTCCTGAAATCGCAGCTGTCTACTCACTGTAAAAAAAAAAAAACCCAGTCCACTTCCTGCAGATCCTATCACTTCACTTATTGCAGATCCTAACAGTCTACTTACTGTAAAACTCAACAGTCCACTTCCTGCAGATCCTAACAGTCTACTCACTGTAAAACTCAACAGTCTACTTCCTGCACGATTCCAACAGGCTACTCACTTCAAAATGAAACGGTCGAAACTACGCAGATCCCAGCTGTCCACTCACTGTAAAACCCATCAGTCCACTTCCTGAAATCGCAGCTGTCTACTCACTGTAAAACCCATCAGTCCACTTCCTGAATTCGCAGCTGTCTACTCACTGTAAAACTCAACAGTCCACTTCAGGCAGAGTCCAACAGTCTGCTCACTTAAAACTTAAGTCCACTTCAGGCAGATCCCATTAGTCTACTCACTGTAAAACTCAACAGTCCACTTCAGGCAGAGTCCAACAGTCCGCTCACTGTAAAACTTAAGTCCACTTCAGGCAGATCCCATTAGTCTACTCACTGTAAAACTCAACAGTCCACTTCAGGCAGAGTCCAACAGTCTGCTCACTGTAGAACTTAAGTCCACTTCAGGCAGATCCCATTAGTCTACTCACTGTAAAACTCAACAGTCCACTTCAGGCAGAGTCCAACAATCTGCTCACTGTAAAACTTAAGTCCACTTCAGGCAGATCCCTTCAGGCAGATCCCATCAATTTACTCACTGTAACACTCAACAGTCCACTTCAGGCAGATCCCATTAGTCTACTCACTGTAAAACTCAACAGTCCACTTCAGGCAGATCATATCAGTCTACTCACTGTAAAACTCAACAGTCCACTTCAGGCAGATCCCATCAGTCTACTCACTGTAAAACTCAACAGTCCACTTCAGGTAGATTCCAACAATCTGCTCACTGTAAAACTCAACAGTCCACTTCAGGCAGATCATATCAATCTACTCACTGTAAAAACTCAACAGCCCACTTCAGGAAGATCCCTTCAGGCAGATCATATCAGTCTACTCACTGCAAAACTCAACAGTCCACTTCAGGCAGATTCCAACAATCTGCTCACTGTAAAACTTAACAACCCACTTCAGGAAGATCCCTTCAGGCAGTTCATATCAGTCTACTCACTGTAAAACTCAACAGTCCACTTCAGGCAGATTCCAACAATCTGCTCACTGTAAAACTTAACAGCCCACTTCAGGAAGATCCCATCAGTCTACTCACTGTAAAACTTAACAGTCCACTTCAGGCAGATTCCAACAATCTGCTCACTGTAAAACTTAGCCCATTTCAGAAGATCCCTTCAGGCAGATCATATCAGTGTACTCACTGTAAAACTCAACAGTCCACTTCAGGCAGATCCCATTAGTCTACTCACTGTAAAACTTAACAGCCCACTTCAGGCAGATCCCATCAGTATACTCACTGTAAAACTTCAGTCCACTTCAGGCAGATTCCAACAATCTGCTCACTGTAAAACTTAACAGTCCACTTCAGGCAGATCCCATCAGTCTACTCACTGTAAAACTTAACAGTCCACTTCAGGCAGATTCCAACAATCTGCTCACTGTAAAACTCAACAGTCCACTTCAGGCAGATCCCATCAGTCTACTCACTGTAAACCTTAACAGTCCTCTTCAGGCAGATTCCAACAATCTGCTCACTGTAAAACTCAACAGTCCACTTCAGGCAGATCCCATCAGTCTACTCACTGTAAAACTGAACAGTCCACTTCAGGCAGATTCCAACAATCTGCTCACTGTAAAACTCAACAGTCCACTTCAAGCAGATCCCGTCAGTCTACTCACTGTAAAACTCAACAGCCCACTTCAGGAAGATCCCTTCAGCAGATCCCATCAGTCTACTCACTGTAAAACTTAACAGTCCACTTCAGGCAGATTCCAACAATCTGCTCACTGTAAAACTAACAGTCCACTTCAGGCAGATTCCAACAATCTGCTCACTGTAAAACTTAACAGCCCACTTCAGGAAGATCCCTTCAGGCAGATCCCATCAGTCTACTCACTGTAAAACTTAACAGCCCACTTCAGGCAGATTCCAACAATCTGCTCACTGTAAAACTCAAGTCCACTTCAGGCAGATTCCAACAATCTGCTCACTGTAAAACTTAACAGCCCACTTCTGGCAGATCCCATCAGTCTACTCACTGTAAAACTCAACAGTCCACTTCAGGCAGATCCCATTAGTCTACTCACTGTAAAACTCAACAGTCCACTTCAGGCAGATTCCAACAATCTGCTCACTGTAAAACGTAACAGCCCACTTCAGGAGATCCCTTCAGGCAGATCCCATCAGTCTACTCACTGTAAAACTAACAGACCACTTCAGGCAGATTCCAACAATCTGCTCACTGTAAAACTCAACAGTCCACTTCAGGCAGATTCCAACAATCTGCTTACTGTAAAACTTAACAGCCACTTCAGGCAGATCCCATCAGTCTACTCACTGTAAAACTCAACAGTCCACTTCAGGCAGATCCATTAGTGTACTCACTGAAAACTCAACAGTCCACTTCAGGCAGATCATATCAGTCTACTCACTGTAAAACTCAACAGTCCACTTCAGACAGATCCCACAGTCTACTCACTGTAAAACTTAACAGCCACTTCAGGCAGATTCCATCAGTCTACTCACTGTAAAACTTAACAGTCCACTTCAGGCAGATTCCATCAGTCTACTACTGTAAAACTCAACAGCCACTTCAGGCAGATCCCAATCAGTCTCTCACTGTAAAACTCAACAGTCCACTTCAGGCAGATTCAATCATCTGCTCACTGTAAAACTTAAAGTCCCACTTCAGGCATCAAGTCTACTCACTGTAAAACTTAACAGTCCATTCAGGCAGATTCCACTATCTGTAAAACTTCAGTCCACTTCAGGCAGATTCCATAGTCTACTCACTGTAAAACTTAACAGTCCACTTCAGGCAGATTCCACAATCTGCTCACTGTAAAACTTAACAGTCCACTTCAGCAGTTTCCATCAGTCTACTCACTGTAAAACTTAACAGCCCACTTCAGGCAGATTCCATCATGCTACCTAAAACTTAACAGCCCACTTCAGGCAGATCCATCAGATCTACTCACTGTAAAACTTAACAGTCCACTTCAGGCAGATTCTATAAGTCTCTCACTGTAAAACTTAACAGTCCACTTCAGGCAGATCCATTCAGTCTACTCACTGTAAAACTCAACAGTCCACTTCAGGCAGATCATCAGTCTACTCACTGTAAAACTTAACAGTCCACTTCAGCAGATCCATCAGTCTACTCACTGTAAAACTTAACAGCCACTTCAGGCAGATTCCATCAGTCTACTCACTGTAAAACTCAACAGTCCACTTCAGGCAGATCCCATCAGTCTACTCACTGTAAAACTCAACAGTCCACTTCAGGCAGATCCCATCAGTCTACTCACTGTAAACTCAACAGTCCACTTCAGGCAGATCCCATCGTCTACTCACGTAAAACTTACAGTCACTCAGCATAACAATCCTACTGTCTAAACTCAACAGTCCACTTCAGGCAGATTCCATCAGTCTACTTACTGTAAAACTTCAGTCCACTTCAGGCAGATTCCACATCTACTCCACTGTAAAACTTAACAGCCACTTCAGGCAGATTCCATCATCTCTCATTGTAAAACTTAACAGCCCACTTCAGGCAGATCCCATCACCCAGTCTACTCACTGTAAAACTTCAGCATCCACTTCAGGCAGATCAATCATCTACTCACTGTAAAACTCAACAGTCCACTTCAGGCAGATCGCATCAGTCTACTCACTGTAAAACTTAACAGTCCACTTCAGGCAAATCATATCAGTCTACTCACTGTAAAACTCAACAGTCCACTTCAGGCAGATCCATCAGTCTACTACTGTAAAACTTAACAGTCCACTTCAGGCAGATTCCATCAGATCTACTGACTGTAAAACTTAACAGTCCACTTCAGGCAGATTCCATCAGTCTACTCACTGTAAAACCTAACAGCCCACTTCAGGCAGATCCCATCAGTCTGCTCACTGTAAAACTCAACAGTCCACTTCAGGCAGATTCTAACAATCTACTCACTGTAAAACTTAACAGCCCACTTCAGGCAGATCCATCATCTCTCACTGTAAAACTTAACAGTCCACTTCAGGCAGATCCCCAACCATCTCTCACTGTAAAACTTAACAGTCCACTTCAGGCAGATTGCCATAATCTACTCACTGTAAAACTTAACAGTCCACTTCAGGCAGATTTAACAATCTGCTCACTGTAAAACTAACAGCCCACTTCAGGAGAATCCCTTCAGCAGATCCACATCAGGATCTATACTCACTGTAAAACTCAACAGTCCACTTCAGGCAGATCAATCAATCTACTCACTGTAAAACTCAACAGTCCACTTCAGGCAGATTCCCACATCTGCTTACTGTAAAACTTAACAGCCCACTTCAGGCAGATCCATCAGTCTACTCACTGTAAAACTAACAGTCCCACTTCAGGCAGATCCCATCAGTCTACTCACTGTAAAACTCAACAGTCCACTTCAGGCAGATTCATATCAGTCTACTCACTGTAAAACTCAACAGTCCACTTCAGGCAGATCCCATCAGTCTACTCACTGTAAAACTTAACAGCCCACTTCAGGCAGATTCCATCTGAGTCTACTCACTGTAAAACTTAACAGCCACTTCAGGCAGATCCATCAGTCTACTCACTGTAAAACTCACAGTCCACTTCAGGCAGATCATCAGTCTACTCACTGTAAAACTCAACAGTCCACTTCAGGCAGATTCCATCAGTCTACTCACTGAAAAACTTAACAGTCCACTTCAGGCAATCCAATCAGTCTACTCACTGTAAAACTTAACAGTCCACTTCAGGCAGATTCCATCAGTCTACTTACTGTAAAACTATCAGTCCACTTCAGGCAGATCCATCAGTCTACTCACTGTAAAACTTAACAGCCACTTCAGGCAGATTCCTCATCTACTCACTGAAAAACTTAAGTCCCACTTCAGGCAGATTCCATCAGTCTACTCACTGTAAAACTTAACAGTCCACTTCAGGCAGATTCCAACATCTACTCACTGTAAAAACTTAACAGCCCTTCAGGCAGATCCCATCAGTCTACTCACTGTAAAACTTAAGTCCACTTCAGGCAGATTCTAACAATCTGCTCACTGTAAAACTTCAACAGCCCACTTCAGGCAGATCCCATCAGTCTACTCACTGTAAAACTTAACAGTCCACTTCAGGCAGATTCCAACAATCTGCTCACTGTAAAACTCAACAGTCCACTTCAGGCAGATCCCATCAGTCTACTCACTGTAAAACTTAACAGTCCACTTCAGGCAGATTCCAACAATCTGCTCAACTGTAAAACTTAACAGCCCACTTCAGGAAGATCCCTTCAGGCAGATCCATCAGTCTACTCACTGTAAAACTTAAGTCCACTTCAGGCAGATTCCAAAATCTGCTCACTGTAAAACTAACAGTCCACTTCAGGCAGATTCCAACAATCTGCTCACTGTAAAACTTAACAGCCCACTTCAGGAAGATCCCTTCAGGCAGATCCCATCAGTCTACTCACTGTAAAACTTAACAGCCCACTTCAGGCAGATTCCAACAATCTGCTCACTGTAAAACTTAACAGTCCACTTCAGGCAGATCCCATCAGTCTACTCACTGTAAAACTTAACAGTCCACTTCAGGCAGATTCCAACAATCTGCTCACTGTAAAACTCAACAGTCCACTTCAGGCAGATCCCATCAGTCTACTCACTGTAAACCTTAACAGTCCACTTCAAGCAGATTCCAACAATCTGCTCACTGTAAAACTTAACAGCCACTTCAGGAAGATCCCTTCAGGCAGATCCCATCAGTCTACTCACTGTAAAACTTAAGTCCACTTCAGGCAGATTCCAACAATCTGCTCACTGTAAAACTAACAGTCCACTTCAGGCAGATTCCAACAATCTGCTCACTGTAAAACTTAACAGCCCACTTCAGGAAGATCCCTTCAGGCAGATCCCATCAGTCTACTCGCTGTAAAACTTAACAGCCCACTTCAGGCAGATTCCAACAATCTGCTCACTGTAAAACTCAACAGTCCACTTCAGGCAGATTCCAACAATCTGCTCACTGTAAAACTCAACAGTCCACTTCAAGCAGATCATATCAGTCTACTCACTGTAAATCTCAACAGTCCACTTCAGGCAGATCCCATCAGTCTACTCGCTGTAAAACTCAACAGTCCACTTCATGCAGATCCCAACAGTCTACTCACTGGAGATCCCAACAGTTCACGTGCTACAGATTCTCATTGTCTGCTCTCTGCAGTTTCTCACAGTCTGGTTACCGTTAAGTCTCTTAACTGCCGATCCCCTCAGTGTACTGCCTGCAGATCCCCAGAGTCTACCAACAACAGATCATGTCATTCATCTGCTGCAGGTTTACTATAGATTCCCACAGTCTATGCGCTACAAATCCCCACAGTCTTCTACAGATCCCCATTGTCTACTTACCCGGATCTTCATAGTCTACTTACTGCAGGTCCCCCCAATCTACTTACTACAGATCTTCATAGTCCTCTTACCGCAGGTTCCCCCAATCTACTTACTACAGACCTTCAGTGTCTACTTACCGCAGATCCTCACAATCTACTGATAACAGATCTCACATTCCATTTACAACAGATCCGCATAATCCACTTACAGTAGATCCCCCCAGTCTTCTTACTGAGTATTCACATAGTTTACTTCAGTAGATCTCCACACACTATTTCCTGCAGATCTCCACACACTTTCTTTTGCAGATTCTCATAGATCCTCATTGTCTACTTACGACAGAACGCTATAGCATACTTCCTACAAATCTTAACGCCCTACTCAGTGTAGATCCCCAAAGTCTTTCCACTGTATATCCCCAAAGTCTACTTGTTACAGATCCACGTAATCTATTTACTACAAATCCCCAGTCTACTGATTACAATTCCACACAGTCTAGTTACAACAGATCCACACAATCTGCTTACTGTAAATCCCACAATGTACTTGCTGCAAAGCCTCTTATCGCTGTGATACACTGAATCCCAAAAGCTTACTGCAGACTCACTGTAGATCCCTATGACATATAGTTGATTCCCAGAGCCCCCACACTGTAAAACTCCTCATAGCCTGTATACTGTGGATCCCAATACCTAAATGCCCTAATAGCCTATGTACTGTAGATCCCCCAGCCTTAATACTGCAGATTCCAACAGCCTCCATACCACAGATCCCAACAGACTTTATTCTGTAGATCCCCATGGCCTCTGTACTGAAGGCTACCACTGCCTTTAAACCGTAGATCTCCACAACATTTTATACCGTCGTAAACCGTAGTCTCTACATTTTGGATCCCTTCAACCTATGATCTATAGATCCCTGTAGACTATGAAGCAGATTCCCATAGTTTTCATAATATACGTCTCCGGAGCCTTTCTACTGTAAATCCTCGTAGTCTGTGTAATGTGCCACTCATGACCTGTGTGGTGTAGGTCCCCTTTGTTTCATGTGGATCCCAAAAAGCCTGAATAATGGAGATCCTCAAAGCTTGTATAAAGTAGATCCACATCGCTTCCTTACTGTGAATCCCCATTGCCTGTGCACTGTGTATCCCTATACTGTAAATCCCCATACCCTCCATACAACAGATCCCCATAACTCCATACTGTAGATTCCTGAGGTTTCCGGAGTATAGATTCCCATAACTTCTATGCTACCGTTCCGCATACTTTTCGTATTGTAGATTCTCATAGTTTTCATGTTCCCATAGCCTGTGTGCTGTTGTTCATCCTAACCTCCACACTGTGGACCCCCCCCCCCCCCCCCCCCCTCTTCCTAAGATCTTTATAGCTTCCTTTGTATGGATCATTGTAGAATACTTTGCAAAACTTGAGAGGCTTTTGGATCTGGATATCTCGCCATCTACTGACGGATCCCAGGAATGGGAACTGTTGACCTGTTTCTAGCTTCTCTCCATAGACAGTTTTACCAGTAGTGATGGCGGTGTTGTGGCTGGCCATCAACATCAGCAGCGCTCCACTGTTACAGTTTCCGCACTCTACTCATCGATTACTCCCGCCCCCCACCCCCCACCCCCTACCAAACCCCTTTGGTTTGTTCGGTGTGTCGTGTGTGTGTGTGTGTGTGTGTGTGTGTGTGTGTTGTGTGTGTCTGTGTGTGTCTGTGTCTGTGTGTGCTGTGTGTGTGTGTGTGTGTGGTGGGGGTGTGGGGTGGGGTGTGGGCGTGCGTGCGCTTTCTTGTGTGCGTGTGTGGCTGTGTGTGTGTGGTGTGTGTGTGCGTGTGTGTGTGTGTGTGTGTGTGTGTGTGTGTGTGTGTGTGTGTGGTGTGCGTGTGCGTGTGCGTGTGCGTGCGTGCGTGCGTGCGCACGTAGAGAGAGAGGTTTTGTTTCATCTTCTTTTGTTGTCACTTTTGTCTCTTCCTAGTAGCATTGCACCTATGCTGTTAATTCCGGCTCCTCCCAACCCAAGAATCGTTCCATCTCATCTCATCTAGCACCGCCAGACCTCAGGGGAGGCAACCAACACCATGCCGCCACGGGACAACCCGCCAAAAGAGATACTGCACTGCCGCCGAGTCATTTCAGCGGTGTTGAGTGGTGACTGTTCCGAGCAACGTAAGAAACTACCGAGCAGGCCCCTGACTAGAAGACGATTATTCTCTAGAACCTACATAATGTAGTAGATCTCTGTCAACCCTCCTACTGTAAATTCTAAAAAGAACTTATGACTCCGCCGAACAACGTGGACAAACGAATCACCAGACAAAACACGACGCGTTTCGACCTCTTAGGTCTTCTTCAAGCAAGCTAAACAACACTCGGGACGACGAACATGAACGACCAATCACTCACCTTCGTCAAACGCGTCGCGTTTTGTCTTGTGTGATTCGTTTGTCCACGTTGTTAGGCGGAGTCATTGTAAGTTGGGGTTTTTTGTTTGTTTGGGTGTTGTTTTTTTTAGATTTTTACCTGTAGTCCGCTTCGCTTTGCAATAAACCTTCTTACAGTAGACATCTATCAAAAACTACAGCACTTCAGACTGTATCATGACCTACTCGCAACAGACCATTCACAGACTACTTACAGAGCTCTCCGGGGCCGGGCCCATAGGCGGTCTACGGCTGGATCATCTTCCATGGCAGGGTGCATGGTCTGAAAGGGGTCGTCCAGTACTGGCGATGCTTTCAAAAGGGAGTTCCCCTGCTTGGCCATCACGTCTTTCTCTTTAAAATGAAAAACTCCGTCTGGAAACGAGAAATGAAGCAAGAGGTCAAACACGTTGCTTCTACAGGTAGACGCCATGCCAAGAAGCCACCAATCAAAGTCAAAACACATGGTTTTACAGGTAAACGCCATGTTAAGAAGCCACCAATCAAAGAAGTCAAAACACATTGGTTTTACAGGTAAACGCCATGTTAAGAAGCCACCAATCAAAGAAGTCAAAACACATTGGTTTTACAGGTAAACGCCATGCTAAGAAGCCACCAATCAAAGAAGTCAAAACACATTGGTTTTACAGGTAAACGCCATGCTAAGAAGCCACCAATCAAAGAAGTCAAAATTAATCAGCACCTGCATTTGAGCAACATACTCAGATGCATCCGGTTAAGCAGGTGAAATTTGACTGCGTTGGTTCTAACAGCAAAAACACAGTTACCGGGCCGCTAAGCGAAGGAACGAACAAATGGCAAAAACAAACAACCCGTTTCGACCTACAGGGTCTCCTTCAGGCAGGACAAATGTCATTCAAAACAGTGGAAACAAAGGATGAGCAGTCACTTGTCTCTTCGACCTGGGCGCAAAATTTGATCTTGGGGGAACTACTAACACCCACAGAACGGAACTGAAGCTTTAAGGAGAGAAGATGCAGTTAAAACCAGTCATAATAACCATAATATAATCGTAATTATAGAACAATACTAACAATAATGGTAATACTAACTGTAGAAAAAACGTGACTATAATAATGCTCGTTTTTTTATTATTATTCTGTGATCATCTTTTTTTCTATTTTCATCATAATCCGCTGATCTTCAAAGCGTGGTGGATGGTAGACGCTTAGCATCTTCGCCAGCACTTGTGTGGTGTCGTTTAGCGTTACTCGATGCTACAAGTGGCGAAGGACTGTCTTCATGGAGTTCTGGAGCCTCTTACCTAGTGCCCACTCTGTGCTGATGGCCGCTGGGCAGGACTTAGTCCTTCAGCCTGGACACCTGCCCCGCCAAGAACAGCTGCATCTCCGGGGTTCTCAATAATGCTCGTGACGTTTGTTCTCTCGGGGTCCTCGGGGAGTGGTAACAAAGTCTGCTCTCCTCTGAACGCTGAAGATGAAGCAGAGACGTCACTGGTGAAAGACATGACTGGATATGCAGCATGACAGAATGCAGGTGACAGATATGCAGCTGACAGAATGCAGCTGACAGAAATGCAGGTGACAGAATGCAGCTGACAGAATGCGAAGCTGTCGCACATTTGGAGTCTGCTCGTCAGAAAAGCTAGCGAAACACCCCTGTGCGTGTGGGCACTGATCTCTTGTCTGTGGAGGAGGTGGGGGATTGTCACAGACTCGTTTGTGGAGTCTGCGGAGGGCACACCTTCTGCCTTGGCCAGTGTGCTGTCCGCTTCACAGGATATCACGCACCCTAAGCGCCTGAGTTAGTGGACCGTTTTTAGTTTCTGATCGCTTGAGATTTGTGGGTGGACATAGGTGCTGAACATCAGTCTTCTTTTGAAAAAAAAACTGAGCTCAGAGATCTAGGTAGCCTAAAAAAAAAATAAAGAAAAAATGTCTTGCATGGCTGAGTCGGTGTAGGCAGAGAGAGCAGCTGCATCAATAAAAAACGTCTCTGATCAGTGACGCAAAGGTCTTTGTATGGGTCCGCCGAAACAACTCAGGTTAATTAGGATTCCATCACTGCGATAGTGAATGGATACATCATCGTCCTTATCAAACCTCCTCCAAAAACATTGATCATGCTACTGCTTTTTTTCTGTTTTCCGTTTTATGTGTATACACACGCGTGCGCACGCGCACACACACACACACACACACACGCACGCACGACGGCACATACACACACACACGCACGCGGCACACATTTACCACACACGCACCACACACACACGCACGCACGCATTCACGCACGCACCACACACACACACACAACCACACACACACAACACACACCACACACACACACACACACACACACACACACACACACACACACACCCCCCGCGCGGCGCGCGCGCGCCACGTTAGAATGCATGTGAGAAGGCAGTATCAACATCCTTTCACGTAAGAGAAGATAATGTTCTGATGTAAAGAAACTAAACAAATAATCAGGAAAAGCTTTCCCTCAAAAGATTTTCTTCCCTTTTGCGGGTACACGTGGATGTAGTCGATCTTATCTTTTCTTCATCTCTTCAAGTGCAGGAGACGGAGCGAGTGGAGAGGCGGAGTGGGGAGGGGGCGGGGAGGTGGGGGGGGGGGGGGGGAAGAGATGACGGGAAGAAGCGCAGCAGCTAGTAAATCACACAATCACCATGAATTGCCTTTTGCCAATTCCTTGGTGGTCATTATGCCAGTTTATCATTTTGTTTTTTTTTTGCTTCCCCATCTCCCCGCGCCCACCCCGCTCATTCCAGCCACCCCACCCCACCACCCCACCCCACCCCCCACCCCTCGTCTCGCTGTCCACAGCCACAGCTCGGCCTAGCCCGCCGCAGACCGGGCACCACCCAGTCTTCCCAACCGACCCGTACCAAACTCAACCCTGATTAGAAACTCGCTGGGCAGAGAAACCCCACATGGCTCTGATGGGTTTCGAACCCACGACCTCCTAGCCGGGGAATTCAAACTGAATTGTGTGTGAAAGCAACATACTTCCCTTTGTTTCTTTTCTTTATCTTTAATATTTATCTTCCTTCTTCTTCTCTCCTCCTCCTCCTCCTCCCGAGTAGAACCACAATCCTTTTATTACTGCCGTGATGGAGGCGAAAAGGAGTAAAGTTGGAAGTAGGAGGGAAAAAAAACGGTGGTTGATCCAGTCAGACACCGTTCAGACATTGACAATTCACCGTGGCGATGAATTCCAAGGATTATGGACCCTACTTAACCAACAAAGTGCACAGTTGACCAAGTTTTATTCATATTCATAGAACGTGTTCCACTTATTGATTTCTTTTGTGAAAACAAGTTGCTAGTGACCATTCATCATCATCATTCTCTTGCCCATGATGGGCGTAGAGGAGAGATGAGACACTCTTGAAGCCAGGCACCGCCATCCGGCCCTGTCCTCTGCCTGTCGCATCAGCGTAGGGCCATCCATCCTGGTCCATTCTTTGATGTCCATCCAGCATTTGGCTTGTCCCCTTCGTCTGCCGCCTTCCAGCGTGCCCTGGAGACTGTTTTGGGCAGTGAATTGTGGCGTATGACATGCCCGAACCACGACAGTTTCCTCTTCTTGACTGTTGCCAAGAGGGGTTCTTGGGGGCCTGCAAGTGATGTTATTTGGCTCCTCACAAGGTCGTTTGTCTTCCGGTCTTGCCAAGAGATCCCGAGCAAGCGCCTGAAGCATTTAGTTTCAAACGTCTGGATTCTCTTGGTGGTCTCTGCTGTCATGGTCCAGCTTTCGCAGCCATACAGCAGGATGGACAGCACCAGGGACTTGTACAGCTTCATCTTTGTAGGAAAGCTGATCTCCCTGCTCTTCCAGATCTTGTTTAGCTTTGCCATTGCTGCTGTTGCGATCGCTAATCTGGTCTTGATTTCTGTTGTAGAGCGACCGTCTTTGGTGAGAGTGGCGCCAAGGTATTTGAAAGCGTCCACTTCTTCAAGCTGTTGTCCGTTCATGTAGATTTCAGCATTGGTGTTGGTTGTGCTGTTGACCAGGACTTTGCTTTTTTCTGTGCTCACTACCATTCCATATGCACCTGCCCTTTCTTCCAGTCTTTGTCAGGTCTTGTAGTTCTTCATTGATGCCTCCCATCAGGTCGATGTCATCTGCGAACCTCAGATTATTGATGGTTCTTCCTCCGATGGAGACAGTGGAGTGGAAGTCATGGAGGGTTTCACGCATGATGTTCTCCAGGAAGAGATTGAACAGTACGGGAGATAGCAGGCAGCCTTGACGGACTCCAACTGTGGTCTTGAAGTAGTCCCCTATCTGGTTGTTGAGGACTGCGCTGCTGGCGGTGTTATACAGCGCCTGGATGGTTTGGACGAGACCCTCCTCTATGCCAAACTTTCTGAGCACCTGCCACAGACCCTTGTGCCACACCCTGTCAAACGCTTTCCTAAAGTCAATGAAGTTGTGGAACAGGTCTCTCTGATGTTTCAGATGTTTCTCCATCAGTATCCGGCAGGTGAAGATCTG
>CM031620.1:28909870-28912370 GCA_018398815.1 Conus ventricosus
GGTAGGTGTGCTCCTTCCAATTGGCGTACAGCTTTTGGTAGGTGTGCTCTCCAATTGGCGTACAGCTTTGGTAGGTGTGCTCCTTCCATGGCGTACAGCTTGGTAGGTGCTGCTCCTCCATTGGCGTACAGCTTGGTAGTGTGCTCCTTCCAATTGGGTACAGCTTTTGGTAGGTGTGCTCCTTCATTGGCGTACAGCTTTGGTAGGTGTGCTCCTTCCAATTGCGTACAGCTTTAGGTGGTGTGCTCCTTCATTGGGTCGCTTTGGTTGCTCCTTCCAATTGGCGTACAGCTTTGGGGTGCTCCTACTGGTGTGGAGTGTCTCCTTCCGATTGGCGTACAGCTTTCGATAGGTGTGCTCCTTCCAGAAGGTGTGCTACTTCAGGTGGAAGTGCTCCTTTCTTTGGGTTCTGCTGTCGTTTGGGAGTTCTCCTTCTTTGGACGTGCTCCCTCTGATGGGCGTGCTCCCTCTGGTGGGCGTGTTCCCACTGGTGGGCGTACTCCCTCTGGTGGGTGTGTTCCTTCTGGTGGGTGTGTTCCCTCTGGTGGGCGTACTCCCTCTGGTGGGTGTGTTCCCTCTGGTGGGCGTACTCCCTCTGGTGGGCGTGTTCCCTCTGGTGGGCGTACTCCCTCTGGTGGGCGTGCTCCCTCTGGTGGGCGTGTTCCCTCTGGTGGGCGTACTCCCTCTGGTGGGTGTGTTCCTTCTGGTGGGTGTGTTCCCTCTGGTGGGCGTACTCCCTCTGGTGGGTGTGTTCCTTCTGGTGGGTGTGTTCCTTCTGGTGGTCGTGCTCCCTCTGGAGGGCGTGCTCCCTCCCTCTGGAGGGCGTGCTCCCTCCCTGTGGTGGGCGTGTTCCTTCTGGATGGCATGCTCCCTCTGGTGGGCGTGTTCCTTCTGGTGGCCATTATACCTCTGGCGGCCATACTGGCGTGCTCCTTCTAGTGGGCGTGCTTTCCTCTGGTGGGCGTGTTCCCTCTGGTGAGCGTGTTCCTTCTGGTGGTAGTGTTTCTTCTGGTGGGCGTGCCACCATCAACAGGCACTCTCTTCCCTATGATGCTGCTTCTGTTAGTGGGCGTGCTTCTTCTTGTGGTGTGCTGCTTTCAGTCTGGGCGCCGATTCCGGTTAGCATATTGCTTGTGGCAAGCATACTGCTTGTGGTCGGTATACTGCTCGTGGTGTGGGTATGCTGCTTGTGGTTGGTATCCCGCTTGTGCTGGGTATACTGCTTGTAGTGGGTATGCTGTTTGTGGCGGGTATACTTTTTGTGGTGGATATATTGCTTCCGGTCGGCTTATTGCTTATGACGAGTGTGCTGCTTGTGGTGGGTGTACTGGTTATGGTGGGTGTACTGGTTGTGTGGGTGTACTGGTTATGGTGGGTGTACTGGTTGTGTGGGTGTACTGGTTATGGTGGGTGTACTGGTTGTGTGGGTGTACTGGTTATGGTGGGTGTACTGGTTGTGTCGGTGTACTGGTTATGGAGGGTGTACTGGTTGTGTCGGTGTACTACTTGTGGTGGGTGTACTGGTTATGGTGGGTGTACTGGTTATGGTGGGTGTACTGGTTGTGTCGGTGTACTGGTTATGGTGGGTGTACTGGTTGTGTTGGTGTACTACTTGTGGTGGGTGTACTGGTTGTGTGGGTGTACTGGTTGTGTGGGTGTACTGGTTGTGGAGGGTGTACTGGTTGTGGTGGGTGTACTGGTTGTGGAGGGTGTACTGGTTGTGAGGGTGTACTGGTTGTGTGGGTGTACTGGTTGTGTGGGTGTACTGGTTGTGTGGGTATACTCCTTGTGGTGGGTGTACTCCTTGTTGTGGGTGTCCTACTTGTGGTAGTAGGCGTCCTACTTGTGGTGGGCGTCCTACTTGTGGTGGGCGTCCTACTTGTGGTGGGCGTCCTACTTGTAGTGGGCGTCCTACTTGTGGTGGGTGTCCTACTTGTGGTGGGTGTCCTACTTGTGGTGGGAGTCCAACTTGTATAGTGGGCGTCCTACTTGTGGTGGGCGTCTTACTTGTGGTGGGCGTCCTACTTGTGGTGGGCGTCCTACTTGTGGTGGGCGTCCTACTTGTGGTGGGTGTCCTACTTGTGGTGGGCGTCTTACTTGTGGTGGGTGTCCTACTTGTAGTGGGCGTCCTACTTGTGGTGGGCGTCCTACTTGTGGTGGGCGTCCTACTTGTGGTGGGCGTCCAACTTGTGGTGGGCGTCCTACTTGTGGTGGGTGTCCTGCTTGTGGTGGGCGTCCTACTTGTGGTGGGTGTTCTACTTGTGGTGGGCGTCCTACTTGAAGTGGGCGTCCTACTTGTAGTGGGCGTCCTACTTGTGGTGGGTGTCCTACTTGTGGTGGGCGTCCTACGTGTGGGTATCCTACTTGTGGTGGGTGTCCTACTTGTGGTGGGTATACTTGTGGTGGTCGGCGTACTGCTTGTGGTGGGTGTGCTGCTCGTATTAGGGGTTGTCCTTCCAGTGGGTGGCGTGCTCGTATTAGAGGTTGTCCTTCCAGTAGG
>CM031620.1:28917370-28954870 GCA_018398815.1 Conus ventricosus
TGGCTGATATTATGTAAACCCCACCTAGCATCCCTGAACTCTAAAGTAGAAATGATAAACAATTGCAGGCATAAATGGAAATCTTTGTCAATGCACCATTCCGTGGCACGTCCCCCCTGAACGCGCCCCAAAAAAAGAAAAACCGGCAGGCCACGTGCTACACGCACAGAACTCACACGCCCACACACCACGGTATATAACACCGGTGGCGTGCCCAAATTGTATTGTATACCCTGAGGAGAGCGCTTTTAGCTTGAAACAAGCTGTAGGTTCAACCTCTTCATTTTAAAATCCTATTTTAAACTGGTATGTCGCTCCCTACATGGTTGAGCACCTTTTGCGTCCTGAGTGGCTTTTTAAACCCTGATTTTATATATATATATATATATAATGTTTTTGATTAATTCATTCACTTTGTTTTAATTACCATAGTTTCACACACCCTCCCTTTCTGTTTTCCTTTTTTTTCTTTTCTTTTTCCAACACCCTCTTCTTCTCCCATAATCCCCTCGTTTCCGTCTGGCGGCCATTTTCAATTTGGAAACCAACAGGAGAAGCTCAGCTAAGTGTTCTTGTCACTGTCCTACATACTAAGTCCTAAAGTTTTTTCACCTGAAGAAGACCCAAGAGGTCGAAATGCATTGTGTCTGGTCCTGTACTCTTGTTTGTTAGTGTCCTTGGCGGTAACTAATCCCCCTCTTTTCAAATTTAAACTGCAGCAGAGTTAGCACATTTGAACATTTTTCCCACTACTTTGCCTGGTCCAGCACTTTTTCCACATTTGATGTATGTTATACTGTTTAAGACTTCGTAAGGTCGTGCTCTGCCTCTCAGCGCATGTGTTGATGTTGGCGTTCGCGTGCTCGAAGGTTCCGTTCCACTGTCTGCCGGTGTCCCGGCTGATTGGCTGCGAGTTTCCTTGACGTCACGCTGACCTGCAGGTTGATCTGCACTACCACCACCCCCAACACGCGCTGTCCTCCTTTCTCCCCTTCCACCGCTGCCACTCCTCCTGCCGCATCCGATTGGCTGCTTTGTTCGGACGACAAAGCAGCGGACGGACCGTGGTGACGTAAGAGGAATCCCCCGTGCCACTGTCGCCTGCCATTTGAATGTCGGAAGACTTTTCATTCGTGACAGTCGTTCTTGGTGTAGTGACATTCCGTGTCGTCGCTGCTGCTAACCTCGGCAAACGATCATAAATCGGGCCTTCTTGGTCCCACAGTCAGTTTTGCCCAGACAAAATAGGCCGCCATACCGTCTTCTTTTGCTTTGGCTACTGTTGCCACCTCGTCAGATCGTTGGCAATTCTGACAGCTCTTTTTTTCCAGTTCGTGTCGAAGCTGGCGATCACGAATTGTCTTCATTTTGTCTCGCCACCGTAGAAAACACACTATCATTGTCCTTGGCTCGCCTGGCTTTGCTTGACTCCCCCTGTGTGCACGCACAGTATCATCTTCTCTCCTTACAGTAGCGCTGTCAGCGTTGTTTTAAGGTGTCAACTACACTTCGTGCACAACTTTCGTAATCTTCTCTATCTTTTGAAGGGATACCAAAGAAGCGCAGATTATTTCGCCTTTAAAACCCCCTCCAGTCTGTCTATTTCTTCTGACATCTTCGTCACTTGTTGTTCTAAATCGTTCACGGCTACTGTTAAATTTACAGTCTCTCTCTTCCCTTCTGCCGTTGCGTCGAATAGTTGATCATGGTCCGTGCGCATGTTTTCTATGACTGACAGTCTGTATTGTTCCGTATCGACTGCAGTGCACCTGTTATTGGTTTCTTTGTGCTTCTCAAACACTTCTCCCTAGTTCTGATTCAATTTCTGTCTGCTCATTACGCATACTCTGTGTTCTCTCTGCTGTTCTGTCTGCTTTTCCCGGTCCAGTTTCCGTTGTTCTCTGTGTAGAGCGAGGGCCGACATGATTTCCGCAGCAAGTTCGGCGTTTATTACGCTCTCTTTTGTCAGAGGTGACTCCGTCTTGCCCTTTTGTGTCCTTTCTTCACCAGTGTTCTGGATGACTCCGTCTTGCCCTTGTCTGTCCTTTCTTCACCAGTGTTCTGGGGATCAGGGCCAGGAGTCTGCTCGACGTCTCCACTCAATAGGAGCCTGCTCGACGTCTCCACTCAATAGCAGTGTCCACATCATAGGCACAACGTTGGCAACACAGCACATCACCATCAGTTCTGCTCCATGTCTCCACTTAATAGCAGTGTCCACATCATAAGCGCAACGTTCGCAACACAGCACATCACAATCATTCGGGTGCACGTAAGTCATCACCGTGGCCGGGACAGACTATGTCACTCAGTTCAAACTGCTTGAGTACGCCTGCTGTTGTTCCTGTTTGTATGTCTTGGAAGAGATGTATGCTGTCATTTTAGTGGATTAATACCGTCTCTACGTATGACCAAACTGTATGAATAATTGTCAACATTGCGCACAGGTAGTGCGCTGTAGACACGACACGCCATACCGACGCCTTATCACACAACTCGTTTCTTTACGTTTCCTAAATTTCACAATGTCGTTCACACAGTTCAGCATGCTTCATGGATTTCGAACAGAATGTGCCAATTCTGGCCCTCCACAATAATATGTCAACCTTTTTTTTTTTTGCACAAAATAGTTCAAGGTTGTTTACCTCACCACAAACAAGAATTTTATGCGGTCGTTTGTTCACGGGGACTGGCGAAAATAAACAACACTGTGCAGAACTCTTCACGGGTACATCCATATCAACCGCCATTATTTTCGTGACGCCCCACCCTCACCCCCCTCACCCCACCCCAGGAGAGAGACTGAGAGAGAGACAGAGAAAGCGAGACAGAGAAAGAGAGAGAGAGAGAGAGAGAGAGAGAGAGAGAGAGAGAGAGAGGAGAGACTGAAAGAGCGAGAGAGATGAGATGATGATGATGACCATCATTACACCACCGCCACCACCATTTTCAGAGTGGACAAAGCACTGTTGATTTGGTTCATTGTTCACGTGTGCATGCGCACGCGCTCGCGCGCGTACGTGTGTATGTGTGTGTGTGCGCGCGCGTGTGTGCGCGCATCACTGTGTCTGTGTCCCTTGGACTTTCGATAATAATACTCCCCTTTTCCAGTTTGGCGTCAAACGATGCAACATTCTCTTCCCTGGCTTTAGCGTCCCGGATTTGCCCAGTTGTGTCCTCGCGGAGAGCCCCGCGCTATCACTTTACCCCATCCACCCACCTTCCCTTTCCCCACCCTGCACATGTCAGAGGTACAAAATTGGATTAAAGTTAAGAAGAAAAAAAAAGGACTTCCCGTGATGATACCCTCCTTTTCCGATTCAAAACCAGGCGGTATTGTAACGTTTTTTCTCTCCGCCCCCCCCCCCCCCCCCCCCCCTTACTTACTTTGTCTTTTGGGATGCGTCGTGGTTTAGGCAAAGACAGAAACTTGTCCACAACTTTCTTGATATTCCCGAACAAACAAACGATGCTATCAGGTGTTTTTTTCCACATACACTCATTTCTTTTTCAAAAACAGAGGAAACTAGTGGCTGGGGGAGAAGACGGAAATCTTCCTTCGACTTACAACTGGAGTGAGTGTGTGTCTGTGAGAGAGAGAGAGAGAGAGAGAGAGAGAGAGAGAGAGAGAGAGAGAGACACACACAGACAGACAGACAAGAGACAGACAGACAGACAGAGACACACAGACAGACAGACAGAGAGCGGAGAGTAGGAAACAGGAACAAGAAGGGGGGGGGGGGGGGTGGACAGAATGGCAGACGATAAGGATCTGAGAGATATGACAAATGACAAAAACCTGAAAATACTTTGAAAAACTCACCGGGTTCAACAGCAGCACAATTTTAAAAGGATGACTTCGCTCGAAACGAAGGAAGACACACTGGGCACATTCATACGGTAAACCATATCAAGATAGCAGAATGGAATGGTGAGGATGAATAGCAGCTTCCACACAGTCTCAGAAATTAACCGACGTTTGCGTCTTCTAAAAATGTCACTCATGTGCGAAGCATACAGATCTGACCCAAGCACGTGAAAGTGATTGTTGCTCAGCATGTCAGACTCTAGGATTTGACTGGCTGAACTGCTTGCTCCGGGCATGGGTAATGACACTTTGAAACTGGACGACCCAGAACGTGGTTTCATGTTTGTTGTCTCTGTCTGTCTGTCTGTCCTTCTGTCTGTCTGTCTGTCTGTCTGTCGCTTTTCTCTCTCTCTCTCTCTCTCTCTCTCTCTCCTCTCTCTCTCTCTCTCTCTTGTGTTTGCTTTTTAGTTGTACCCCCCCCCCCATGTCATCAAGGCTGTATAGATAATGACATTAAAAAATGTTCAGTGTTCTCTTTCTCTCTCTCTCTCTCTCTCTCTCTCTCTCTCTCTCTCTCTCTCTCTCCTCTCCCCTCTCTCTCTCTTTTCCTCTCTTTTCTCACGCACACACACACCCCACACAACACACCACACACACACACAATCAGCTGTTTTTATGAGATTCTAATCGATACCGAAACTTATCATCGTCTAGCATCCTCCAATAGAATGGCTCTCGCTCTTCGCACCAATTTAAAATCTGGCAACTCTTTCTGAAATTTCCAAGAGAAGTGGAGGCACTAAAGCACACACCCACGATAAGCAACACCACCAGGAGTGATTCACAGGTTAGCAGAACAATTGAAGCACAGAGACCAGGAAATGACGAAAACATGACAACAGTCAGAGATATATAGTGAACAGGAAAGTGTCCATAGGAATGGAAATGATTCGTAAAATATACCTTTGCTCTAGTGGACAAAACCGCAACTCTTGTCCTGACTGCTCCACTTTAAACTAGCTGCCGTGGTGCGATGGTTAGTGTTGCACATTGCTAAACGGGAGGCCTTTGGTTCGATTCCTACCAGAGTCATTTACTTGTGGGATTTTTTTTCTTTTTTTTTTTTTTTTTTTTTTGCTCCGACCGGCTCCTACCCAGAGTTGAGTTTTCCTCACTGGGTTCAGTTAGGGAAGATTGAAACCACGCAGTAAGGATTAGAGTAGTGCATCGGGGAACCAGAAGCGCTGTTATCAACTGTAAGGATGGAGTGATGTCTTGGAAAGCCGGAAGCATTGTTATCATGAACTGTAAGGATTAAAATGATGAATCGGAGAGTTACCCAATTGTTATCAAGTGTAAGGATTGGCGTGAAAAATTGGAGTGCCAGAGCGTTGTCATAAAACTGTAAGGATTGGGATGATCTTTTGGAGAGCCGTTAGGATCGTCATCAAACTGTAAGGATTGACGTGATGTGTTAGTTAGTTAGTTAGTTAGTTAGTTAGTTAGTTAGTTAGTTAGTGTTTATAGGGTCCAGCGGACTACTAGGAGCCAAATCAGGACCTCAGCTATCATATCTAAGTCTCTAGACACAAATACCCACACTAGTATTAACACATCGCTTAAAATTTATGAGGACAAAAGCACAATTATCTGTTCAACTCCGACGACACCTGTATACATTATTAAAACACTATATTTTATAAAATAAGTTTACCTCTTTCAAAAAAGAAAAAATAAGATCTACTGAAATCTCACGAAAAAAGAACCGATAAATCACTGGTGGAAAAGAACTTCTCTCTGATACACATCAAATCAGCACATTCTGTCAAAAAATGTGATTAACACTGAACAAGCTGTCACACGCAACACACCATGGGGGGTCTTCCCTTCTGAATATCCAACTGTGCGTTATATAGCTGTGCCCAATACGTAATCGTGACAAAACCCGATTCCTCTTACGGTTACGTACCACCGATGGGAAAGGATTGGTTAAATCTGGGCAAATTTTAAACAATTTATTATGAATTTGATTACACCATTCACTCTGCCACAGTTCACGACAATACAAACTAGATTTATGACGTAGATCAGAGTGAGGAACAAACTGCATAGGCCTCCTGGAAAGACTTGCACCGAGAGCTTGTTGGCTGCTTTGTCCCCCACTGAGTTACCACAGATTCCCATGTGGCTGGGGACCCACAAGAAAACTATATGCTTTCCCGAAGAGACAAGCTGAGTATGAAGATCATGAATATCACCAAAACTGGATGTGACACTTCTCTTGTCGATAAAGCCGACAATGCCGACAATGAATCCGATAAAATAAGGAAATCATTCTGATCTGACCTGGACACCGCACTGAGGGCCAGATTTAAAGCCTTCAGTTCAGCAGTATAAACAACGACCAATCCCGCATCTTAACAAAGTAGGCTCCTGAAAATTGTTATCACACACAATGGCAGCTGCAAACCCTCTCACTTTTTTAGAACCATCAGAAAAAATCTTGATAAAATCTTTATAAAGTTCACATTGCCCAAGATAAAGTTGTTTATATGCAGCACTCGAGGTGACCTCCTTTCGAAATTGAGTTAAATATAAATTAATCTCTGGATTGGCGACTTTCCAAGGAGGGAAATCAGTCTGTAATGGACCGTCATCAACAGCATCAAGGTCAATGCCAGCTGCCCGAAGTGGGGCAAAATACGAATACCCAGTGGAGGAATCTCATTTGGCTTTAAGTCATATTTGGCTCTAAAAGGCGGGTTCATGACAATATCATAGGCAGGGTTTTCTGGATTAGCCCTCAGTTTCAGGTAGTAATTCAATGGAAAGACGCAACCTCCTTAGCTCCAGAGGGGGTTCACCAGATTCAACATACAAACTCTCTTTTGGAGATGTGCGAAGTGCTCCAGAGCAATCCGCAGTCCTTGATGATGAATTGGATCAAGAGCTTTGAGGTAAGACTTTCGTGCAGAACCATATACCCACACACCCATAATCTAGCTTTGGTCTCACCAAAGCCCGATACAATCGCAACAAAGTTCGTTGTCTGCCACCAATCAGTGGTGACTAATAACCTTCAAAACATTCAAACCTGACTGGCAAGATTGTTTAATGTACTTAATGTGAGGCAAAAAAAGAAAGCTTATTATCAAAAATAACCCCCAAAAATTTCACTTGGGTTGGAAACTTTAATTACCTGACCATTGAGACTGATAGCTGGTTCTAAGACCTGAGATCTTTTCCTATGGGAAAAGAATACACTCTGTCTTAGTAGCTGAAAACTTAAATCCATTTTCAGTAACCCACTGCTGAACACGATTAACACACAACTGAAGTTGACCCCTCAGCTGCAGCAAAGTTTTCCCCTTGGGAGAGATGGAGAAGTCATCAACAAATAATGACTTATCAATTCCAGACTTTACTGACTGACGATGTTATTAATCTTCAGATTGAACAGAAGTGGAGAAAGGATGCTACCCTGAGGGACACCCCCTCTCCTGCTCAAAAGGATCCGAAAAGGTCGAATGAAGTCTAACACTGAAATGCCTGTTAGACAAAAAATTAGCAATAAACATTGGTAAATTACCTTTGAAATCAAGTGCCTTCAAGTCCTGAAGAATTCCATGCCTCCATTTTGTGTCATAAGCTTTTTCTAAATCAAAAGAATAGAAACTACATGTTCTCCATTAATCAAAGCATTCCTGATGAAAGACTCATATCGAACCAGGTGATCAATAGTACTGCGGTTGTTCCGAAATCCACACTGGAAACATCTAAGGCCCCCAGACATTCTAACTGCCATAACAATCGAGAATATACCATTTCTCTCCATAGTTTTACATAAGCAACTAGTTAGAGCTATAGGACGATAGTTGTTAGGATCCGAATGATCTTTCCCTGGTTTAGGAATAGGGATAACAACCGCCTCTCTCCAAGGAAGGTGGAAAATACCCTGAACACCAAACATAATTAAACAGAGAGAACAACACATTTAAACCCTCAGCTGGCAAATGTTGAATAAATTGATAATGAATGTCATCTGGTCCAGGAGCTGAGTTGTTGGCTTTCAAAATGGCGTCCTTTAACTCATCCATGCTGAAAACGCAGTTGTAATCCTCAGAACACGCCTTGGCTTAAGGCTGTGTCAGACCAATTGACATAGGCCAGAACACCAAGGCTACATCAAAATGTTGTTATGCTCTGCATAGTTATGTGGGGATTGTTTTCAGTCGTGACAAGCTCCTAGCATAACATTATCAGTCTCCCAAATCCCCCAAAGTCGGAGTGTGGCTGCCCATGTGGCGGGGTAATCAAAAACGGTCACACACGTAATGTTCTCATCCCCAGCTGATGCATTTGTGCCATAGTGTTCAAATACTTCGGCTGTTCGGATGATCCCTGGAGTCTTTTAGCCAGGGTACGACAACAACAACAACAACATCCTCAGAACTATCTGGCTCGAAGGAACAAGATTTTGACTCCGCGTGTTCAGAGCCATAATGATCTCATCATCTAAGGATTGGAGTGATGTATTGGAAAGCAAGAAGCGTTGTTATCAACTGTAAGGATTGGGAGTGACGTATTGGGGAGCCAGAACCGTTGTTAACAACTGTAAGGATTGTAGTTATGTGCTGGAGAATTATAAGCATTGTCATCAACTGTATGGATTGGGGTAATGTATTGGAGAGCCAGAAACCTATTGTCAACTGCTAGGATTGGGGTGATGTGTTAGAGACCCAGTAGTAATGTTATCAGCTGTATGGACTGGAGTTATGTATTGGAGAACCAGAAGTAATGTCATCAACTGTAAGGATTGGAGGTATCTATCTGAGAGCCAGAAACATTATTATCTGTAAGGATTGAAGAGAAGTAATGGAGAGCCAGAAGTAAAGTCATCAACTGTATGGATTGGGGCTATCTATCTGAGAGCCAGAAACATTATTATCTGTAAGGATTGAAGAGAAGTAATGGAGAGCCAGAAGTAAAGTCATCCACTGTATGGATTGGGGCTATCTATCTGAGAGCCAGAAACATTATTATATGCAAGGATTGATGCGATGTATTGGAGACCCAGAAGTAATGTTATCAATTGTATGAATTGAAGTGATGTATTGGAGAAGCAGAAGCGTTGTTATCGATTGTAAGAACTGGAGGGATATATTGAAGAGGCAGCAGCATTATTATCAACTGTAAGGATTGGAGCGATTTCTTGAAGAGCTAGAAGTGTTGTTATCAGCTGTAAGAATTGGAGTGATGTATTGGAGAGGCAGCAGCATTATTATCTACAGTAAGGACTGGAGTGATTTATTGAAGAGTCATAAGCATTATTATCAACTGTAAGGATTGGAGTGATGTACTGGAGAGGCAGAAGCGTTGTTATTAAGTGCGAGGATTGGATGATGCATTGGAGAGGCAGAAGCAATGGTGTATCCGATAGCTTAAAACATTGTTGTCGGTTGTAGGCATTGTATCGTGTATTGGAGAGCCAGAAACACTGCCTTCTGATGTCTGCTGAGGTCGGAAGATGTTCCAGATAACCTAGAGAATCATCGTCAAAAGCTCTGAGGACTGGAGCTGTAAAACAGGCGGTGTTAAGTGAGACATTACAGGCCAGAGATTTGCGAGTCATTTAAGATTTTGGAACACGAACAAACACACGCGCGCGCGCACGCGCACTCACGCACGCATCCCTCCACCTCCACCACCCTGCCTCCATACATACACGCACACTTGCGCGCGCGCGCACACACACTCGCAAACACACATACATTCGCGCGCGCACACACATACACGCGCGCGCAATTTTCAGGCGTTTACGCGACGATCACAATTTTAATGTAGTTCTGCCATAGTTTCTCATACATTGTCCTGATAATTGAAAATGCAAAAGTAAACGAGCCAGAGTGTGAAAAATGCTTTTAAACATCAAGTATCACCTTTTTCACGGCTGTGGTGTTTACAGTTTGCGGGAATTGACATGCCCAGCAGTAAAAGTTGTCAATTTCTATGAAGACGACAAGTGTGACTCACTCTCTCCTCTATTCTTCTCTCTCTCTCTCTCTCTCTCTCTCTCTCTCTCTCTCTCTCTCTCTCTCTCCACAAATGTTCAGACTTTGAAGTTTGAACTGGCACACGTACGCTTTTTATTTTGAGTTTAATTCCTTCCTTCAACCCGCAATATTGAAATCTTCAGTGCGCTAAAATTCATCGATGGCGCCATCCTCTTTGCTTTACCAATTCATACCCGATTCAGCACGTGAGACTGCATTATGTTACTAAAACTTATAATCATTTGAACAAACACCGGTCTAAAATACACACATTGTAAGACTGTCACATGGATCTCGCCTGAATAAAAAAAAAAAAAGAGCAGATTCAAACGTTCTCTTCATTGGTAATCCTTCTCAAGTCGGTCTGTACACCACGCATAGGAAAAAAAAAAACACGAAAACAACCATCGTACACTCATAAGACATAATGACGTCCCACATCCCCTGGAAAGGATGTTGGGTACAGGACAGATCCTTTTCGTTCCCACCTCTGGTGAATTCAACTCCCACCCACCCCCACGCAATTTCCAGGCGTTATGCCAAGATCACAATTTTAATGTAATTAGCACTGCCACAGTTTCTCATACGTTGTCCTGATAACTGAAAATGCGAAAGTAAACAAGTCAGCGCGTAAAAAATGCTTTTCAACATCAAGTATCACCTTTTTCACAGCTGTGGTGTTTACAGTTTGCGGAAATTGACATGCCCAGCAGTAAAAGTTGTCAGTTTCTTTGAAGACTACAAGTGTGACTCTCTCTCTCTCTCTCTCTCTCTCTCTCTCTCTCTCTCTCTCTCTCCAAATGTTAAGACTTTGAAGTTTGAACTGGTACACTTACGCTTTTATTTTGAGTTTACTTCATTCCTTCAACCCGCAATATTGAAATCTTCAATGCATTAAAATTCATCGATGGCGCCATCCTCTTTGCTTTACCAATTCATACCTGATTCAGCACGTGAGACTGCATTATGTGACTAACAGTTACAATCATTTGAACAAACACCGGTCTAAAATACACACATTGTAAAACTGTCACATGGATCTCGCCTGAATTAAAAGAAAATGAGCAGATTCAAACGTTCTCTTCATTAGTAAACTTTCTAAAGTCATCGGTTTTTACACCACGCATAGAAAAAACTGAAAACAACCATCGCACACTCATAAGACATAATGATGCCCCCCTGGGTACAGCTGGATCAGAATATTAACGAAGAACAAAGCCTACAGTCAGGCGGAGACCCTGGACACATGCAAGAACCTGTGCGACACCAGCGAAGAGAACGAGGCCAGCAACAAAGAGACGTATGTACCACCACCTCATCTTCCTTTTCGTCCCCACCTCAGGTGAATTTAACTGACCACCTGCAGAAAACGATGTAGAACAGAGTCAGGCATGTCAACCAGATTAGCCATACACTAGCAACGATGGAGAAGAGAGTAAGCCAGATCAATCGAACTGCGCACAGACTGTCGACAATGGAAAAGAAAAATGGGGGCGGATAGACCAGAATGTCCACACAGAGGCAATGACGAACAGGACTTTGAAACCAGGCAGCTGGCAGATACAAGTGACGAAGAAGAGCAGGGAGAAGCAAACTGATCCAACTGCCCACAGACTAACAACTACGACGTGAAGAATCAGGAAGTACCTGAACAAGACTGCTGGCTTACAGAGAGGTCAAGATGAAGTAGAAAGCCACATAGACTCTGAACAACGCCCAGCCGACCTGCCTCACCTCGAGCGATCCCGGATTGATGACGAGGAGGAAGCTGCAGAGCAGTAGGGTAATCAGCAGGATGCACAGTACATGCCTGATATCACAACGCATTCTTACCGCAGCTGGTTCTTCATCAGGAAAATTGGATGGCCGTGCAAGGCATGCGGACGATCCAGTCTCCCCCGATCCGCCTCTCTCCGATGGCGATCGTCCGGGAAGGACCTGTGTCTCGGCGGCAATCTGGTGGGTGTGCTGCTTCCAGCAAGCATGCTGCTTTCTTTGGGTGTGCTGCTCTTTCCGCTAGGCGTGGCGTTTCCTGTGGCCATGCTCTTTTCTGTGGAAGTGGCGTTTCCTGTGGGCATGCTCTTTTCGGTGGAAGTGGTGTTTCCTGTGGGCATGCTCTTTTCGGTGGAAGTGGTGTTTCCTGTGGGCATGCTCTTTTCGGTGGAAGTGGTGTTTCCTGTGGGCATGCTCTTTTCGGTGGAAGTGGTGTTTCCTGTGGGCATGCTCTTTTCGGTGGAAGTGGTTTTTCCAGTGGGCATGCTCTCTTCGGTGGGAATGGTGTTTCCGGTGGGCGTGCTCTTTTGCGAGGGTGTGGCATTTCCTGTGGCAGTGGTCTTTCCGGTGGACTTGATTCTTCCGGGAGGTATATAGAAGTACACGGTATGCGGTAGGCGCTTTAAGGTGAGAATGTCGTTTCCGGTGGGCGTGCTCGTTTGCGAGGGTGTGGCGTTTCCTGTGGGAGTGGTCTTTCCGGTGGACTTGATTCTTCCGGTAGGCATAGAGAAGTGTGCGGTGGGTGTGCTGGTTCCGATGGACGTGCTTTTTCCGGTTGACGTACTCCTGGCAGGTATGCCACTTCTGGCTGGCTTGCTCCCTGTGGAAGTGCAGCTTGCAGTAGGCGCGCTTTCTCGTGTGGGAGTAGTGTTTTCTGTGGGCATGCTCTTTTCGGTGGAAGTGGTGTTTCCTGTGGCCATGTTCTTTTCGGTGGAAGTGGCGTTTCCTGTGGCCATGTTCTTTTCGGTGGAAGTAGTGTTTCCTGTGGCCATGCTCTTTTCGGTGGAAGTGGTGTTTCCTGTGGCCATGCTCTTTTCAGTGGGAGTGTTGTTTTCAGACAGCATGTTCTTTTCGGGAGCAGTGTTTCTGTGGGCGTGTTCTTTTCGGTCGGAGTGGTGTTTCTAGCGGGCAGGCTCTTTTTGGTGGGAGTGGTTTTACCAGTGGCCACGCTCTTTTCGGTAAGAGTGGTGTTTCCTGTGGCCACGTCTCGAAAGTGGTGTTTCCTGTGGCACGCTCTTTCGTAAGAGTGGTGTTTCCGGTGGCCAAGCTCTTTTCAGTAAGAGTGGTGTTTCCTGAGGCATGCTCTTTGCGGTGGAAGTGGTGTTTCCTGTGGCCATGCTCATGTTGGTGGAAGTGGTGTTTCCAGTGGGCATGCTCATTTCGGTGGAAGTGGTGTTTCCAGTGGCCATGCTCATTTCGGTGGAAGTGGTGTTTCCTGTGGCCATGCTCATTTCGGTGGAAGTGGTGTTTCCTGTGGGCATGCTCTTTTCAGTGGAAGTGGTGTTTCCAGTGGGCATGCTCATTTCGGTGGAAGTGGTGTTTCTGTGGGCATGCTCTTTTCGGTGGAAGTGGTGTTTTCCAGTAGGCATGCTCCTTTCGGTGGAAGTGGTGTTTCCTGTGGGCATGCTCATTTCAGTGGAAGTGGCGTTTCCTGTGGGCATGCTCTTTTCAGTGGAAGTGGCGTTTCCTGAGGGCATGCTCTTTGCGGTGGAAGTGGTGTTTCCTGTGGGCATGCTCTTTGCGGTGGGAGTGGTGTTTCCTGTGGGCATGCTCATTTCGGTGGAAGTGGTGTTTCCTGTGGCCATGCTCATTTCGGTGGAAGTGGTGCTTCCAGTGGGCATGCTCATTTCGGTGGAAGTGGCGTTTCCTGTGGGCATGCTCTTTTCAGTAGAAGTGGTGCTTCCTGTGGGCAAGTTCATTTCGGTGGAAGTGGTGTTTCCAGTGGGCATGCTCATTATGGTGGAAGTGGTGTTTCCAGTAGGCATGCTCATTTCGGTGGAAGTGGTGTTTCCTGTGGGCATGCTCTTTGCGGAGGAAGTGGTGTTTCCTGTGGGCATGCTCATTTCGGTGGAAATGGTGTTTCCTGTGGGCATGCTCTTTTCGGTGGAAGTGGCGTTTCCTGTGGGTATGCTCATTTCGGTGGAAGTGGTGTTTCCTGTGGGCATGCTCTTTTCTGTGGAAGTGGCGTTTCCTGTCGGCATGCTCTTTTCGGTGGAAGTGGCGTTTCCTGAGGGCATGCTCTTTTCGGTGGAAGTGGCGGTTCCTGTGGGCATGCTCTTTTCGGTGGAAGTGGTGTTTCCTGAGGGCATGCTCTTTTCTGTGGAAGTGGCGTTTCCTGTGGGCATGCTCTTTTCGGTGGAAGTGGTGTTTCCTGTGGGCATGCTCATTTCGGTGGAAGTGGTGTTTCCTGAGGGCATGCTCTTTTGGTGGAAGTGGTGTTTCCAGTGGGCATGCTCTTTTCGTTGGAAGTGGCGTTTCCTGTGGGCATACTCTTTTCGGTGGAAGTGGTGCTTCCTGTGGGCATGCTCATTTCGGTGGAAGTGGTGTTTCCTGAGGGCATGCTCTTTTCGGTGGAAGTGGTTTTTCCAGTGGCATGCTCATTTCGATGGAAGTGGTGTTTCCTGTGGGCATGCTCATTTCGGTGGAAGTGGTGTTTCCAGTGGGCATGGTCTTTTCGGTGGAAGTGGTGTTTTCAGTGGGCATGCTCCTTTCGGTGGAAGTGGTGTTTCCGGTGCGTGTACTCTTTCGCGTTGGTGTGACCTTTGTGGCGGACGTGGTGCTTCCAGCAGACATGCTCTGTGCAGAGGACACACTCTGCTCAGTGGCTGTGCTCATCTCGCTGGGCGTGCTTTCTTCGGTGGGCATGCTGGGTCCGGTTGATATAGTCTTTTCACCAGGCCTGGTCTCTGCAGTTAGCGTGCTCTTTCCATTCGGCGTGGTTTTTCAGTGGGCGTGGCGTTTCCAGTGGGCGTGGTGTTTCCAGTGGGCGTGGCGTTTCCAGTGGGCGTGGCGTTTCCAGTGGGCGTGGCGTTTCCAGTGGGCGTGGCGTTTCCAGTGGGCGTGGTGTTTCCAGTGGGCGTGCTCTTTCCAGTTGGCGTGCCCTTTCCGGTGGGCAAGCTCTTTCCAGTGGGCATGCCCTTTCCAGTGGGCGTGGTGTTTCCAGTGGGCGTGGTGTTTCCAAGAGGGGTGCTCTCGTCAGTAGGCGTGCTCTTTCCAGTGGGCATGCTCTTTCCAGTGGGCGTGCTCTTTCCAGTTGGCGTGGTATTTCTAACAGGGGTGCTCTCTTCAGTGGGTGTGCTCTTTCCAGTGGGCGTGCGTGCTCTTTCCAGTTGGCGTGGCATTTCTAACAGGGGTGCTCTCTTCAGTGGGCGTACTCTTTCCAGTGGTCGTGGCGTTTCTAACAGGGGTACTCTTACCAGTGGGTGTGCTCTTTCCAGTGGACGTGGTGTTTCTAACAGGGGTGCTCTTTCCAGTGGGCGTGCTCTTTCCAGTGGGTGTGGTGTTTCTAACAGGGGTGCTCTTTCCAGTGGGCGTGCTCTTTCCAGTGGGCGTGCTCTTTCCAGTGGGCGTGCTCTTTCCAGTGCAGGTGGTGTTTCCAAGAAGGGTGCTCTCTTCGGTGGGTGTGCTCTTTCCAGTGGGAGTACCCCTTCCAGTGGGCGTGCTCTTTCCAGTGGGCGTGGTGTTTCCAACAAGGGTGCTCTCTTCAGTGGGCGTGCTCTTTCCAGTGGGATTTGTGTTTTCAGCAGGGGTGCTCTTTCCAGTGGGCGTGGTCTTTCCAGTGGGCGTGGTCTTTCTAGTGGGTGTGGTGTTTCCAACAAGGGTGCTCTTTCCACTTGGCGTGCTCTTTCCAGTGGACGTCCTCTTTCCAGTGGGCCTAGTGTTTCCAGCGGGCGCGCTCTCTCCATTGGGCGTGGTTCCTTCACTGGGCGCACTCTCCCAGCGAGTTGTCCCTCCGCACTGCTCTCTCCAGCGGGCATAGTGCTTCCGGCAATGGTGCTCTCTCCAGCGGGCGTGCTCTCTCCAGCGGGCACAGTGCTTCCGGCATTGGTGCTCTCTCCAGCGGGCTTGCTCTCTCCAGCGGGCACAGCGCTTCCGCATTGGTGCTCTCTCCAGCGGACGTGCTCTCTCCAGCGGGCGCGGTGCTTCCAGCAGTCGTGTTGTTCCTAGTATTCGCGTTGCTTCTACCGGACCTTTTCTTTCTCCCGGGCATGGTGAGTCAAGAAGACCTGATCCTCCCAAGGGGGTGCGTGGTCCTGGCGCAGTCCAACTTGGCGGAGCAGTGGGATCTCAGGTCGGAGCCGCCCTGTGGTGCAGAAGAGTTGGCCTGTTGTCGATCCAGACCCACTCGCGGGAAGCGGCTTACGTCGGGGCCCCGGCCAAGGACTGGTCGTCACCAGGGACGTCTACGGTCGGCGCCTGTGCTGTCTGTTCCGCTGCTGCTCTGCTGCTGCTGCTGGGCCTGTCTGCAACACGTGCAAATTGGCTTTGTTTTAAGGATCACAAGACTGCTGGGGAGGAGGTGGAGGAGGAAAAAAATGGGAAGAGAAGGTGGGAGGACTTGCAATGAGTAGAAGAAAAGAGAAGGAAGAAGAAAGAAGAGGGGCGAAGAAGAAAGGAAGAAGTAGCAGGAAAAGGAGAAGGAGAAGACGATGCTGATGATGATGACGATGATGACAATGATGACGATGATGATGATGATGATGGTGGTGGTGGCGGTGGTGGTGGTGGTCATGATGATGTTCATAATGAAGAAGAAGAAGGAGACGGAGAAGGAGGAGGAGGAGGAGCAGAAGAAGGAGAAGCAGAAGAAGATGAAGATGATGACGATGGCGATGACGATGAAGAAGTAGAAACAAGAACAAGAACATTAAGAAAAATACACAACAAAATAACAATAAGCATGACAACATTAGCAACTGTAGTGATACTGATGGTGGTGGGGGAGGGGGTTGTGGTGTGGTGGGGGTGATGATAGTGCTGTTGTTGCTGCTGCTGCTGTTGCTGCTGCTGTTGCTGCTGCTGCGGACGACGGATACGTGTAGATTTTAGATATAGACGGGTGAATACCTTCGTTATAAAAAGATGCAAAGAAATATGTACATGTGGTTAGCTTTCCCTTTTCTACCTACCGTCCATACAAAAAACCAACATTTCAACCAGTGAAGAGTACCAGACGTTTCATGCCTTTTTTTGCAGTAGATTTTAATACATGCACACCACCTTAAAACGGAAAAGGGGTGTGGTGTGTGTGTGTGTGTGTGTGTGTGTGTGTGTGTGTGGTGTGTGTGGTGTGTGTGTGTGTGTGTGTGTGTGTGTGTGTGTATGCCTGTGCGTCTGTGACTGTGTGTGTGTGTGTGTGTGTGTGTTTGAAATACAGAGAGAGAGAGGAGAGAGAGAGAGAGAGAGAGAGGGAGAGGGAGAGGAGAGAGAGAGAGAGATCCAGCAATCTAAACCATAAGCCAGAACACAGCCCAACAGTCCACTTACAACAGATCCCCACAGTCCACTTACAACAGATCCCCACAGTCCACTTACAACAGATCCCCACAGTCCACTTACAACAGATCCCACAGTCCACTTACAACAGATCCCCACAGTCCACTTACAACAGATCCCACAGTCCACTTACAACAGATCCCCACAGTCCACTTACAACAATTCCCACGTCGCTTACAACAGATCCCAACAGTCCCCTTACAACAGATCCCCACAGTCTACTTACAACAGATCCCCACAGTCCACTTACAACAGATCCCACAGTCCACTTACAACAGATCCCCACAGTCCACTTACAACAGATCCCCACAGTCCACTTACAACAATTCCCCACTGTCGCTTACAACAATTCCCACTGTCTGCTTACAACAATTCCCCACTGTCTGCTTACAACAGATTCCCACAGTCCACTTACAACAATTCCCACTGTCCTTACAATACATCCCCACGTCCTGCTTACAACAATCCCCACTGTCTGCTTACAAACATTCCCACTGTCCATCTTACATACATCCCACTGTCTGACTTACAATACATCCCACTGTCTGCTTACAACAATTCCACACTGTCTGCTCTACATATTACTTCCCACGTCTGCTTACAATAATCCCCACTGTCACTTACAATACATTCCCACTGTCTGCTTACAACAGATCCCACGTCGCTTACAACACATTCCCACTGTCTGCTTACAATACATTCCCACTGTCTGCTTACAATACATTCCCACTGTCTGCTTACAACGATTCCCCACTGTCCGCTTACAACACATTCCCACTGTCTGCTTACAAACATTCCCACTGTCTGCTTACAACACATTCCCACTGTCTGCTTACAAACATTCCCACTGTCTGCTTACAATACATTCCCACTGTCTGCTTACAATACATCCCACTGTCTGCTTACAACAGATTCCCACTGTCTGCTTACAATACATTCCCACTGTCTGCTTACAATACATCCCACTGTCTGCTTACAACACATTCCCACTGTCTGCTTACAACAATCCCCACTGTCTGCTTAAACACCCACTTCTCAACATCCTGCTGCTTACAACACATTCCCACTGTCTGCTTACAAACATTCCCACTGTCTCTTACAACACACATCCCACTGTCTGCTTACACACATTCCCACTGTCTGCTTACAACAGTCCCCAACTGTCTGCTTACAACACATTCCCACTGTCTGCTTCAACACATTCCCACTGTCTCTTACAACAGATCCCACGTCTGCTTACAACCACATTCCCACAGTCTGCTACAACATCCACCATTACACACCCACGTCTGCTTACAACAATCCCACGTCTCTTACAACAACTTCCCACTGTCTGCTTACAACACATTCCCACGTCGCTTACCACCAGTCCTAACAGTCCCTGCTTACAACCAGATCCCACATCTACTTACAACAGATCCCCACAGTCTACTTACAACAGATCCCCACAGTCTGCTTACAACAGATCCCACAGTCTACTTACAACAGCCCACGTCTACCAGGATCCACTGCTTACAACAGATCCCCACAGTCTGCTTACAACAGATCCAACAGTCCACTTACAACAGATCCCACATCTACTTACAACAATCCAACAGTCCTTACACAGATCCCCACAGTCTGCTTACAACAATCCCCACAGTCTACTTACAACAGATCCCAACAGTCTACTTACAACAGATCCCCACAGTCACGTACAACAGATCCCAACAGTCTGCTTACAACAGATCCCCACATCTACGTACACAGATCCCACAGTCTACTTCACAGATCCCACGTCTACTTAAACAGATCCCAACGGTCTGCTTACAACAGTCCCCACAGTCTGCTTACAACGACCCACAGTCTACTTACACCAGATCCCAACAGTCTGCTTACAACGATCCCCACATCTCTTACAACAGTCCACGTCTGCTTACAACAGATCCCACAGTCTGCTTACAACAGATCCCCACAGTCTCTTACAACAATCCACAGTCTGCTTACAACAATCCCAACAGTCTACTTCACCAGTCCCCACGTCTACTTACAACGATCCCAACGTCTGCTTACAACAGATCCCCACAGTCTACCTACAAGATCCCCACAGTCTCCTTACAACAGATCCCAACAGTCTACTTACAACAGATCCCCACAGTCTGCTTACAACAGATCCCACAGTCTGCTTACACAGATCCTAACAGTCTGCTTACAACAGATCCCAACAGTCTGCTTACAGCAGATCCCCACAGTCTCTTACAACAGATCCCAACGTCTGTTTACAACGATCCCACGTCTCTTACAACAGATCCCCAACAGTCGCTTACAACAGATCCCCACAGTCTACTTACAACAGATCCGACAGTCTCTTACAACAGATCCCAACAGTCTACTTACAACAGATCCCACGTCGCTTACAACAGATCCCCACAGTCTGCTTACAACGAGTCCCACAGTCTGCTTACAACAGATCCCCCAGTCTCTTACAACAGATCCCAACAGTCTGCTTACAACAGATCCCACAGTCTACTTACAACAGTCCCCACAGTCTACTTACAACAGTCCCCACATACTAACTCCAACAGTCCTTACAAGATCCCACTTCTTACACCAGATCCCACAGTCTGCTTACAACAGATCCCAACAGTCTACTTACAACAGATCCCCACAGTCCACTTACAACAGATCCCAAAGTCTACTTACAACAGATCCCAACAGTCTACTTACAACCAGATCCCTACAGTCCTTACAACAGATCCCACAGTCTACTTACAACAGATCCCAACATTCTACTTACAACAGATCCCAACAGTCTACTTACAACAGATCCCATCAGTCTACTTACAAATCCAAGTCTTCAACAGTCCCACAGTTACAACAGATCCCAACAGTTACTTACAACAGATTCCCCACAGTCTGCTTACAACAGATCCCCACAGTCTACTTACAACAGATCCAACAGTCTGCTTACAACAGATCCCCACAGTCTACTTACAACAGATCCAACAGTCTACTTACACAGATCCCCACAGTCTACTACAACAGATCCCAACAGTCTGCTTACAACAGATCCCCAGTCTACTTACAACAGATCCCAACAGTCTACTTACAACAATCCCACAGTCTACTTACACAACCAACAGATCCATTAAACGTCCATGCTTACAACAGATCCCCACAGTCTGCTTACAACAGATCCCCCAGTCTCTTACACAGATCCCAACAGTCTGCTTACAACAGACCCCACAGTCACTTACAACAGATCCCACAGTCTGCTTACAACAGATCCCCACAGATCTCTACAACAGATCCCCACAGTCTACTTACAACAGTCCCAACAGTCTGCTTACAAATTCCCAACATCGTACTACACCAGTTCCCACAGTCTACTTACAACAGATCCCAACAGTCTGCTTACAACAGATCCCCACAGTCTACTTACAAGGGATCCCCACAGTCTCTTACAACAGATCCCACAGTCTACTTACAACAGATCCCACAGTCTGCTTACAACAGATCCCCACAGTCTGCTTACACAGATCCTAACAGTCTGACTTACAACAGATCCCAACAGTCTGCTTACACAGATCCCACACACTGTCCTTACAACAGATCCCAACAGTCTGTTACAACAGATCCCCAAGTCTGCTTACAACAGATCCCAACAGTCTGCTTACACAGATCCCCACAGTCTATTACAACAGATCCCACAGTCTACTTACAACAGATCCCACGTCTACTTACAACAGATCCCAACAGTCTGCTTAAACAAAGTCCCCACAGTCCTTACACGAGATCCCCCACAGTCTGCTTACAACAGATCCCAACTGTCTTACACAGATCCCAACAGTTGCTTACAACAGATCCCAAGTCTACTTACAACAGATCCCCACAGTCTATTACAACAGATCCACAGTCTACTTACAACAGATTCCCAACAGTCTCTACAGATTCCCACAGTCTTACAACAGATCCAACAGTCTACTTACAACAGATCCACAGTCACTTACAACAGATCCAACAGTCTATTTACAACAGATCCCAACAGTCTATTACACCAGATCCCACAGTCTGCTACAACAGATCCCAACAGTCTACTTACTAACAGATCCCAACTTAACTAATCAACCGTATCCACAACAGTCTCACCTATCAAAGATCCCTCAGTCTATTACAACAGATCCCAACAGTCTACTTACATACAGTCCCAACAGTCTTTACAACAGTTCCCCACAGTCTTAAACAGATCCCACAGTTCTATCAACAGATCCAACAGTCTGACTTACAGACAGATCCCCACAGTCTACTCAAACGATCCCACAGTCTAGCTTGCTAACAGATCCCCCAGTCTCTTAAAAGGATCCAACAGTCTGCTACAACAGATCCAAACCAGTCTCTTACCAGATCCCCACAGTCTACTTACAAACAGTTCCCACAGTCTATTACAACAGATCCCACAGTCTACTTACAACAGATCCCAACATCGATTCACAACATCCCCACGTCTATCTACAACAGATTCCCAACAGTCTGCTTACAACAGATCCACAGTCTGCTACACCAGATCCCACAGTCTACTTACAACAGATCCCACAGTCTATTACAACAGATCCCCACAGTTACTTACAACAGATCCCCACAGTCTACTTCAACGATCCCAACAGTCTACTTACAACGATCCCCACGTTATTACAACAGATTCCCACAGTCTACTTAACAGATCCACGTCTGCTTCACCAGACCTTCACAGTGGACCTACGGCAGAGCCAAGTCTATGTGCTACAGATCCCCACAGTGTATTTGTAACAGATCCCCACAGTGTATTTGTAACAGATCCCCACAGTGTATTTGTAACAGATCCCAACAGTGTATTTGTAACAGATCCCCGCAGTGTATTTGTAACAGATCCCCACTGTGTATTTGTAAACAGATCTCCACAGTGTATTTGTAACAGATCCCCACAGTGTATTTGTAACAGATCCCCACAGTGTATTTGTAACAGATCTCCACAGTGTATTTGTAACAGATCTCCACCGCTATAAACTGAAGATCACCCCGTCTATTCACAACAGATCTCCACCGCCTATAAACTGAAGATCACCCCCGTCTATTCGCAACAGATCTCCACAATCTATATATGCAGGTCTCCAGTCTGTTTACAACAGATCCCCCCAGTCTATATATTGCGGATCCAAATAGTCTATTCACGACAGATCGCAGTCTATATACTGCAGATAACCCCCAGTCTACTCACAACAGATCTCCACAGTCTATATACTGCAGGTCTCCACAGTCTGTTTACAACAGATCCCCCCAGTCTATATATTGCGGATCCAAATAGTCTATTCACGACAGATATCCGCAGTCTATATACTGCAGATCACCCCCAATCTACTCACAAACAGATCTCCACAGTCTATATACTGCAGGTCTCCACAGTCTGTTTACAACAGATCCCCTCAGTCTATACACTGCGGATCCACACAGTCTATTCACGACAGATCTCCACTGTCTATATACTGCAGATCTCCACAGTCTGTTTACAACAGATGTCCACAGTCTACATACAGCAGATCCACACAATCTATTTGCAACGGATACCCCAACAGATCTCCACTGTCCACTTATCATACATAATCAGAATTAAGTCAGTATAAATCGCAATTTTCTCCTTCTGCCGATCACCAAAGACTACTTGCAATGATCCCAACAGCGAACTTACAACTGGTACCCCACTTTTGTGTTGTTTAGTTGTCGTTGTTGTTTTTGCTTTTGTTGGTGGCGTTGGTTGGATGCGCGCGCGCCCGTGTGTGTGCGTGTGTGTGTGTGTTGTGTGTGTGTGTGTGTGTGTGTGTGTGTGTGTGTGTGTGTGTGTGGTGGGGTGGTGTGCGTGTGCGTGTGCGTGTGTGTGTTTGTCCGTTTACAACATAAAACGGCCGGACAATATGGTCTGAAAAAGAAAGGAAGAATTAACTGTATCTTTATCGTCCCAGATTTTAAAGTAGTTAGTTGTATTCAGGAGACCCTCGTTTTAAATCCTTTCATCTTAGTCGTAGCTTTACTTATCCATCAGCTGTTAAATCCTGCGCACTTTGGTCTCGTAACTTAGCAGATGTGGTTTTAGGTCTAAGGACTACCCTGCACGCAGTGACACATCCCCTTGATGAAACTGAAACCGAGAGCATTCTGGGGAGGAGGGGGTGGCGGTGTTAAAATTTCCCTGTGAAACTGGATGAACGAGGCCCCTAGTTCGTTATTTTATTTAAAGTCTTTTCATCGTGTCGATAATTTTAGACTCTGGCATCAAGAACAGCAAAACTTTGTTAATTTTTTAACATCATCAGAAAAAAAATTTTAAACGGGGAAAGAGAGAGTGAGAGAGAGAGAGAGAGAGAGAGAGAGAGAGAGAGAGAGAGAGAGAGAGAGAGAGATACAAGAAACGAGCAATAGGACTACATAACAAATAACTAGCTAATCTAGATATTGCAAGGTTGAAAAGATTAAACTGATCCCAAACTAACTTAACATTGGAAACAGGCAAAATATCCTTCTACGACTTCCGGAGGTAGGAAAGTTTTTATTGAATCAATTGTCGATTCTGCAGAGCACACACACTTAATGTCTTTACAGCACTTTGTCGTTAAAGCATTTAACAACGAGGCCCTTACCTTCACCGTATTCTGGTCTTCTGTAGACATGCTCATGTTTTCCTTCTGTCCCTGTACTCTATTTACAGGAATGGTCTACGAATGTCTGATAAGAACAAAGTTATACAACACGATGTTCAACATAAAATTCAGACGTTGTCCGATGGGTTTGGGATGCAAACGCAAGCGGACCGTTAATCCCAGGATTACTCATTTCCTTTCAGATCACCTCCTACATGTTCACACACACACACAACACACCCACGATGCGCTGCACCACCAATGGGTCTTAGGCAGTCAGTCTCGTTTGTTAAGAAATATTGCTCACACAAAACTTAGAGTGAAAGTGATGCTCTAAAAAATGCTTGGGCCAGAAGTTCATTACATTTCTATCCGGCTAGGATGAATCTGCAGTTACAAGATTGCTTATACTTTTTTCAAGGCCGGCATAAAATCTGGTTTCTTTTAATCATCATAATTTAAAGTAGATTAAGCCGGTGATTTTGTTAAATTTCTTCGCAGATTTTGCACAGCAGTTTCATGTTTCTTCAAATTTCGGGACTATACAGCATTACAACATTCCAGACCCCGGTCTAGGAAGAGGTGGGGTCGTTGTCTTATCCGATCAACAGCGCGAACGTACGCAATCAATCACTGGCAATAATTTCTTTGGCTTTTTGGCAGCAGCTGTAACAGGTTGTATAGAAAGTACGGCCCTGTCAATAATGACACCGTAAGTGTTTTTTTTTTCCACATGTCTGGGTTGTACTTTAAAACAGTCAGCTTTATATTTATGAAAAGGAGTACTGCTACTCATGTATGTTTTATATTTTTCACTGTTGCATAATTTTGTCAGTCACTGGTACATTTAACCCGCTTGCGAATTCACGCGCGTAACCTACTTTTGGTTTTCATCTTTAATAAGCTTGAACATTTTTCTATGTAGGGAAGCAAGCAGTTCAGTTTGTTGAAAGCATTAATTCCGTCAAATTAACACTATCTTGCTTTTCATACTTAAGGCGAGCGGCGTTATCGTTTCTTTCTGTGTGCGCTGATTTAATGGAAAAAAGAAAGGGGGGGGGGGAGGGGAGGGGAGAGAGAGAGTCAGCGGATGCGAAAGCGGAGGGTTACAGGTCTCTCCCCATCTTGTTAAAGGAGAAAGAGGAATAAGAGGAGGAAGAATGATGGGAGACAGTGGAGAGGAGGGGGGGGGGGGCAAAGATGGCTTATTAACGGTAAGGAAATTTCTGTACAAGATCATGAGGAATGCTACAATTAGTTGTACTTTAGAAAATTTTAAGAAAAGAAACTCACAAGGTTCAAGAGAGGCACAGTTTCAAAAGATGTCTTCGATTTAAACAGCCAGCGCCGCACCCTCACACTGTGAACTCTTTAACAGGGCAGGACAGCAAGGAACTGGATGAACATCAACGCGCCACCCGTCCACAGCGACCGTGCGGCTCCTGTTTCTTCTGAACTCTCACTCATGCATGGAGCATGCAGGTGTGACTAAAGCATGCTTGTGCGGATAGGGTGAAAGTGACGGCTACTCAGATCTTGCGGATTCTGGATTTGGATGATCACACTGTGATGTTAGAATTATTATTGATGTGGTTGGATGTTGTTCAACGTTCTCTCTCTCTCTCTCTCTCTCTCTCTCTCTCTCTCTCTCTCTCTCTCTCTCTCCTCTCCTTTCTTTTAATGAGCTTTGTCAAGTGGGAATTTTCTTTTTGTTTGCTGTTGTTTTGTTTTGTTTATTTTCACTCTGCTGCACTACTACATCCATTCTTAACCAAATCGACATGAACAAGGTGTAAGTGAGTTGTAACTGTTTATCCCTTTATCACCCAATAGAAAATGTTATCAGCACCACAATCAAATCTTTTGAACACTGCTATCGCCCAAGAGATGTGAAGGCAGTTATCTGCACATTCAAGGGAGCCATCTCGCCAGGAGAAAACAACCTGTTAACAGAATCATTACAGCTATGAGTGCCAAGTTACACAACAGATGACCAAACCTCCACCACACCCCTACTCCCCCCCCTCCCCCTCCCCTCACCACGAAAAAGTAAATCCTCTGCCCGAGAAAATAATCTATAACTAACATAACTATTGAAATCTCAGCTAATTTAAAGTGATTGTGAATATCCTTTTTGACAGCCAGAAAGGAAAGACAGAAGAAATCATTGTAGAAGAATAAAAAGGACTGAGAACAAGATCAACGATTACGTCTAAACAGACCTTCAACATCAGACTGCTGATTGCAGATCACCTTCAACAGTGCTGTTATCCGTATCCCAACTTCACTGATTTCATGACAGCCTTTGACTATACCTAGCATGAAAGTTTGTAGCAAGACGTGCACAGCTGTACGTTTGTGATACCCTCTTCCTTAACCACAGCAATGCTTCGCACAGATGAAGTGCGCAGTCCCGAATAACCTTGGAGATTTGTTAGCAACTGAAGGAGTGCGTCAAGGGTGCACCATCTTTCTCATTCTGTTCAAATTCTTCCTCGAAAATATAATGCTAGGCTTTTATTCAGCAATTTCATTACAAGAGGCCTTTTTGTAACCACCTTTTTGCTCATGAAATCGATCTGAGCGTGGCAACTGAACAGAATTCCAGGAACGTATTACGAGAGTGGAGAAAGCTTTGAGTGCATACAGAGGGGAAATCGGCTCGGAGAAAACTGTAATTTGCTCTAGGTTGCATGCAGCAATCAAAATTACGCTGAACTGAGATTCTGGAAGACATTCACCACTGAGAACACCCTAAGCCTGTTCTAAGTAAGACTGGCAGCTCAACCGTTCAAGACATTACTTACTCCGTCGATGTCTACCGTTTCAAGACGCGGCACTGTCTACAAACTGAACAGCTGGTCAGTTGGGTTGTTGTTTTTTCGGTGGGACCATCTTTCTGTGTGGACACAAAACCTGGACACTGACTCTAGATCCAGTGACACTTCAGGTATTCAAGGGTACTTTTTTTCAGACGGATTTCTATCTCAGATAAGGAGTTTAAAACAAATCACTTTTTCGGGTGGCGTTTTAAGACACAGGCTGACAGTCACGGACTTCTGGTCTGTCATCATAGAACTCTGCCCTAGAGTTACAGGGTACAGTGAAGTGTGGATGTTGTAAAGACTGACCAGAGAAGTTCTGACCATACAAAGTAAAGAACTGGACTGGTTGCAACACATCTGGTTTGTTGTTAAGTATGACTAAAGGCATAGAATTTAGGAGATCCTTGACTGTCAGGGTGTCATGGCATCCCTAATGCCAGCTGATAGGGAGAATATTTAAATTCACTCTTGGAAACTCGTTGGGTTTGATCCTGTCTTCCTGTTCGGGTCTGTGTCATGTTTGCATTGCGTCACACTGTCTGATTAAGTTGTCTCTAAAACATCTGTATGAGTAGCGATACAACGAATCTGTGTAGAACCCCATGCAAAAGTGGAGAACATGCCTCTCCACTGACAACAATGCCCGTTGGAGTTTACTGAACGGGGAAGGTGGAGCAGGGAGAACAGAAAATGCAAACGAAGAGTCTCTATGTGGTTCTATGGGTTTAATTCATCACCCTTTTGTGCACTGAAACAGCCATGCAGCCGTCGTGTCTCACTTAGAGGCATGCCTTCCATACACCATCTCTTGGATTTGTTTCTTGGGCTACGTTCGTTTCAGCGCAAATGACGGAAGACGTCAAAGGACTGTAATATATCCATGGTAACAGTCGGAAGAATACAAGGCCTTCCAAATTAGCCCAAGGAAAGCATCTGTTAGTTTCGACACTGTAGCTGAAATTGCGGTGGTGCAAACGTTAACACTGACAACGACAACAACAAACAGCTCACGTCTGAGCTCACTGAACTGGCATCCATCGATAGACACTCTGCCGCCGTTCTTGTTGAGTGTCGGACTTACAGGATGTCAGACACACACGCTTTACAGCAGACTCCATTAATATCGTGTTCAGAAGTGTTCCATCGGACGTGACCACTCCCTGAAAGAAAGAAATATTTTTTTTTGTAATCGAAAACCTTAGGAGAAAAGATTTCCAAAAGAATTTTTAGTGTTTGGAAAAATCTAGTTTGCTGAGGGTTTTTTTTCATAATTACAACAATGTGAGTATTTGACTTAACAAGATGACGGGCCTTGAGGTTCCTCGTGGTCGGCTGCGCTCTGAACATAATTGAATTAAACTGGCGGAAGAAAGGTATTGAAGACTTTGGTGACATACGCATTATCAGTAATACTGTGTTCGGAAGCTACATAAGAATTGGAGTAATGTAACTGAGAGTCAGAAACACTTGACACAAGAAGCGGTATTACTTGGAGTGAAGTATTTAAAAGCCAGAAAAAAGTGCAACCAGGAGCTGGAAGCTTTGGAGCAACGTATTGAAAATTCTGCAACATCGCTACTAACAGCTTTATGAATTGGAATGAAATATTGAAAAGCCAGAAAGATTGTGACCAGAAGTCGTAAAAGACTGGAGTGATGTACAGGAGAGCCCAGAATATTGTGATCAGAAATTGTAGTGATGGAGTGGCGAATTGAAAAGCCAGAAGTACTGTTGTTAGAAAGTGGAAGGCCTGCAGTGATACATAGAAGAGCTGGGAACATTGTCATTGGAAGCTTTAAGGATCGATGTATTGGACATTGTCAGCAGAAGCCATAAATATGGAAAAGATGTTTGCCTTCTTCGGATTTTGATTTACTTATTCACTTTCTTTCTGTCTGCGGACACAGGCTGATACTCCTGCGGACACAGGCTGATACTCCTGCGGACACACCCTGTATAGACAGGCAGTGGAGTTTTTGTGTGTATGGCCGTTTTTTATCCCGCCATTAAGGCAGCCATACTCCAACTTCGGGAAGGTGCATGCTATGTCTGACGTGTCATCCATACAAAGGGCCAAACTGGCCTTCTCTTCCGAAAGTTGCAAATGGGATTTTACGTGTGTGCAAGATGTTGTGCGTGCGTTCACACACGGAACCTCGGTTTATAATCTCATTCAAAGGACTGTATAGGGAATGGAGTCAGAACCAATATTAACTCCGAGGGAAAAATCCCCCTGTACCGAGATTCGAACCCACAACCCTAGGATCACGAGTCCGGCGCTCTACCAACTGAGCTATTCCACCCCCCTCTTATTCACTTACTCGCTTGTCTATCTTTTATGTGTTACTTCATGTATCTATCATTTTTATATTTCACTTATTTCAAGAATGGTTGGCGGCTTTTCTATGCTTTTTGTTGGGTATGTTATCATGTACACATGCGGGCGCACCACGCGCTGCCAGATACAGGAAAGTGAGTGAAGGTGCTGAAAGGAGAAAAAAGATTTGCATGTCTGGATGTTGCTTTTGCCATTGTTCATGGTCTACACAAAACATTAGTTTTCTTCAGGTGTCTTTACATATCTTTTCTTTTTCATAATTTTTGGTTTATAGATGGCTTCACGGAAAAAAAAAAAACCAGACATACTGCTAATTCAATGAACCATTTTGAAAATCAAAATTTGACTTGGCTACACACACACACACACACACACACACACACACACACACACACACACACACACACACACACACACACACACACACACACCACGTGCACACCATGCACACAGTGTTTACACACAGCATGATAAATCTAGCAGCTTTAATGTCATCAGATCTGGTACATCAATCTGAACATGGAAAATGCAAACGTAAACAAGCCACCATGTAAATAGTGCTTTTGCATATCTAGCGTCACTTCTTTCACATCCGTAGCGTTTACAATTTGCGAAAAATGACATAAGCTGTGGTAATTGCTGTCAGTCTCTTTGAGGTCTTTATGAAAATGTTAACCCTCTCTCTCTCTCTCTCTCTCTCTCTCTCTCTCTCTCTCTCTCTCTCTCTCTCTCTGTGTGTGTGTGTGGTGTGTGTGTGTGTGTGTGGTGTGTGTGTGTGTGTGTGTGTGGTGTGTGTGTGTGTGTGTGTGTGTGTGTGTGTGTGTGTGCGTGTGTTGTGTGTATGCCTGCCCCTCTCTCTCTCTCTCTCTCTCTCTCTCTCTCTCTCTCTCTCTCTCTCTCTCTCTCTCTCTCTCTCTCTCTCGTCTAATTTAGGGAGACTAAGGTTTGAACTAGTATCCGCATGTAGTGTATTTTGGGTTCAGATCTTTCCTTTAGCCTGCAATACTACAATGTTTTGTGTGCTGAAAAAAAAAAAAACCCTCGACAGCACTGTCCCCTCCGTTCGTCTTCCTCATAAATCTGTATTTGACACCTCTGTTAAGAAACTGTCTTCTGTGGCTAAAAACTTTTCATGTACCAGATTTTGACCTCTCTCTCTCTCTCTCTCTCTCTCTCTCTCTCTCTCTCTCTCTCTCTCTCTCCCCTTCTCTCTCTCTTCTCTCTGTCTGTCTCACACACACACAGCACACGCACACGCACGCGCACGCACGCACGCACGCACACGCACACAAACCTGAAACTACCACCTGAATCTCACATGAATTAAAAACTAATTAAATGAATTAAAGACGAAACTAAACGAGTCATCACACGACCTCATCACCCCACTCGCTGCCCTTCTTTCCGCCCGGTCAGTCCTTGTAGCCCACAGCCAGGCACACCAGGCCAATGAAGAGGAACGCGCCCGTCGCCAAGATGGTCCACCTCAACCACATCGGATGCGTGCTGATGGACTGATAAAACAGGAGACCCACGAAGACGAGTCCGGCCAGCCAGGCGGAGACGATGGACACTCTCCAGCGCCTGCGACGACACCAGCGAAGACACCAACGACGGCGGGAAAGGTCCACCCCCATCCCCTCCTCCCCCTCCTGCCTCTCGCCGCTCCGACTCTGGCCGGGAGGTGCTGCTGGCAGGCTGGTCGGCATCGGCGGCGCGCCGGGCGAGCCCAGGTCCCCTTCCGTTAAATCGTCGGAGTCGATCTCTTCGTCGCCGCGTTCCGAGGAGATGACGATGCGCGGTCTGAGCCGTCGCATGGGGATGGCCACCGCCTGAGGCAGCATAGGGGAGACCTCCTCTCGGTTGCTGATGGAAGACGTGTCGCTGCAGTCCGGGTCATTCGGTTCGGCCAAGGCGGCGCAGATCTCGTCTGTCACGGTGCGTGTGGGCTTCCCTTTGTCCGCGCCCTGGCTCTCGCTCTGGCCTTTAGCCTTGTCCTCCTGCTTGCCTTTCCCTTTGCCTTTCCCTCTGCCTTTCTCTTTGCTAGGAGACGTTGAGGACGAGCCGGGTTTGGGGAGAGGAAGGACTGGCGGGACTGTGGGCCGAGGGATCGTTGGACCTCGGGGTGGAGGAGGGTCTGTTGCTGCGGGTTCGTTGGGACACGGAGGTGTGGAACGATTCGCGTTGGTCCTCCTCGCCTTTCCCTCTGCCCTTGCCTTTCTCTTTTCTGGGAGACGCCGAGGAAGAGCCAGGGTTGGGAGAGGATGGACCGGCGCTAGGAGGTGAGGGGTGGTCGGATTTCGGGATGGAGGATCGACTGCGAGGACGGCGGGGTCGTTGGGACATGGTAGTGTGTAGATCGCTCTTCCGAGACTGTTCACAAAACTGTGCACAACACCACACACACACACACACAAACAACACACACCAACACACACACACACACACACACGTACACACACTCACAAACACACGAATATTTATTGATAACACTTGACTGGGTCTTTTTTCTGAACAACTGTATAATTCGAAGATTGGTGGTAAAGACCGAAACAAAAAAAAAGGGGGGGGGGGGGGGTTAAAGAGGAAACAAAAGCAATGCACAACGTTTCGACTCTTAGAGTCTTTTTCAAGTGGCATGAAACTGAGGACACAGGAATTGTTTCAACAAATCTGAAGTGACAAGAACCAAAACACAAACACACACACATAAAGGGGGAAGGCACAGGGATTGTTTCAACAAATCTGAAGTGATAAGAACTCCAAAAAAAACCCACACACACACCCACGCACACCCACAGATGCACGCTCACATCCCCCCCCCCCCCCCACACACACACCACCCCTCACACCAACCCCCCACCACCACCCCACCCACCCCTTCACACACCCCCCCCAACCCCACCCCCACCCCACCTCAGTTCACATGGTATAGTTAGAATGGCGACTCCATCACTTCAGTCCTTGATGTTCAGTCCGTGGGGAGTGATCGTCCCTAGCCTAGAGATCAGAGATGATTCAAGGAATTTACGGTGTATGGCATCTGAGTGGTTTTGGTGAACAGCAGAGACTGACATATGAAACACGTTATGTCCAGGGCTATTGAAATGTGTACCTATGGGGGTGTCCTTATTCAAGTTGACAGCCTGGAGATGTTCCCTGAATCTTTCATCCAGGGTCCGGTAGGTCTCACCACAGTAGAGTTTGGAACAGAGGCTGCATGAAAGAATGTACACCAAGTTGGAGGATCGACAAGTGAAGGGGGATCTGATGGTGAAACTTTTGCCTGATGGCCCCTGAAGGTGTTAGTGGTTGTATTTAAAAAGGGGCAGGTTTTGCATCGGGGTTCGTTGCAGCGGTGGTTTCCTGGTGGAGAGCTACTCGGTGAGTCTTTGTAGGTGGCTCGTACTAGATGATCCCTGAGGTTGGTGTCACGCAGGTATGCCACTAATGGAGGTTTGTCGAAGGTGGACTTGAGTTTGGGGTCTTTCCTCAGGATGTCAAAGTTTTTCACAAGGATGTTTTTAACTGGGAGGTTGTGTGGGTGGTAGGTCAGAGTAAGGACTGGTCGGTCTAACTGATCTTTGTTCTGAGATGGGGTCATGGCCTGAGTCCTGGGGGTGCGAAGGGCATGATTGGCGGCATCGATGATGACTGCTTCAGGGTACCCGCGCCTTCGGAAGAAGGAACACATCCAGTTGACCTGCAGTTTGAAGTCGTCGTCATTGCTGCACAGTCTTCTGAGGCGACAGAATTGAGAGTAAGGGATGCTCTTCTTGGTACGGTAACTGTGGGTAGCTAGATGTGAACTTGAGGTAAGAATGTGAATCAGTTGCTTTGTAGAACACTGATGTTTTCAGTTGATCTGTGCTGGTGATGGATACTTGAATGTCTAGAAAAGATAGTTGTTTCAGAGATGGTGTAGGTGAATTTCAGGGCTGGGTGGAATGAAGACACAAAGTGTATGAAATCTAGAAGTTCAGCCTTGGTGCTTGTGGTGATACCTATGATGTCGTCTATGAAGCGTCTGAAAAAAGGAGGGACATGTCCAGGATATGAAGAGAGTATCTGCTCCTCGATGAAACCCATAAAGAGGCATGCGTAACTCGGCCCCATCTTGGTGCCCATAGCCACCCCTCGGGTTTGAACGAAGTGGCAATCGCCGAAACAGAAACTGTTCAGTGTCAGGACCAGTTCTGCCAGCCTTAGGATGGTTGTGATGTCGATGTCAAAGGTGCTGTTCTTCAGAAAATGTTTTATGGCCTGTAGACCCTCATTGTGGGGGATGCTCGTGTACAGAGAAGTGACATCCATGGTAAATAAGAAACGGTCAGATCCATCCGGTGGAAAATGGAATTGGTCAAACAGTTGAAGGGCGTGATTGGTGTCCTTGACAAAGGTTGGCAGAGACGTAACAAGTGGTTGCAGGAGAGAGTCGATGAATTGTGAAATAAGAGTTGTCGGACAGGAACAGGCGGATACTATGGGACGTCCAGGGTTGTTGGCCTTGTGAAGTTTTGGAAGGGCATAGAATTTGGACTCCCGGGGTTCTCGAACCACAGCTCTTAAGGCTTCAGTTGGGAGATGATCCGATGCAATAGCTCCATTGACAGTTTTCCTTACGAGGGCGTTGTCCTTTTTTACTGTTGGTTTCTTCAATGGGGTGTAGAAAGTCGTGTCAGACAGCTGTTTTTTTACTTCCTTTTCATAGTAGTCCCTTTGCCACACCACTATCGCACCACCCTTATCGGCAGGTTTGATTACCACATCTGTTCTTTTCTTCAAATCATGTAGTGCTCTCCACTCATCATCGGACAGGTTGGAGTGTTTCAGAGGTTGGAAGCTTAGTTGTTGGATTTCCTGTGTGCACTTTTCAATGTAATAATCTACGAAAGAGAATTCTCCTGGTTTGGGTGTCCATGTTCCACGCTCCTTTGGGAAGAGGTGAGCGATGTCATTGTTGTTTGTACTTGTGGAGAGGGAGCACTGGTCCTGAAAATGTGCTGCAAGGCGTAATCTGCGGAAAAATTGTTGGCAGTGATAGAGTGTGGACAGGAAGTTTGTACGGGGTTTCAGAGGGACAAACTTTAAACCATGGCTTAAAAGTGCTTTCTGTTTGTCTGGGAGATGAACATCATCAGGAATGGTCACTACCAGTTTGTCAGAGTCCACTGGTGCTTGGGAAGTGGGCTGTGGGTCACTTGTATTTCCTTTTGGCAAACGTTGGTCTAGTTTCGTTGCTTTTCTTTTCTTCAGGCTTTCATGTAGGTCCTGGTTGGCGTTCTTCACAGCGTTGATGATGAACTGTGATGTCTCTTCTGAACACAGGTAAGCCATTTGGTGGCGGCAGGCTTTGATGAGTTCATTACTTTTGTCCATTTGGGTGTAAAAACTTCTGGTTGCTTGCGACATCAGGTTTGAGCTTGCTTTGAAAAGAATCTTCTGAGTTTCACGTTCTTCTCTTTTTGATGAAGGGATTGAGTGAAATTTCAAACGAAAACCACATGGAATGACCTTGTGCCTTTGGCACTGATGGATAAAAACAATATGACTGGAAAATCTTGTCTTATCCAATGTTGCTTTGAGGTAGGCCACACCCAGTCCCTGTGGAATAGGTGGGAGAGTTCGTAACTTTGGGAGCGCAGAGCTGAAGAATGGTGATGAGAGCGGCATAACACAGAGGGAAATAAACGAAGACAGACGATCAATGTTGACATGGAGTATACACAATACAGGTGCAGTCTGGTAGGCTGGTACATAAAAATTGATAACACTTGACTGGGTCTTTTTCTGAACAACTGTATAATTCGAAGATTGGTGGTAAAGACCGAAACAAAAAAGGGGGGGTTAAAGACGAAACAAAAGCAATGCACAACGTTTCGACTCTTAGAGTCTTTTTCAAGTGGCATGAAACTGAGGACACAGGAATTGTTTCAACAATCTGAAGTGACAAGAACTCAAAACACAAACACACACACATAAAGGGGGAAGGCACAGGGTTGTTTCAACAATCTGAAGTGATAAGAACTCACAAAAAAACCCACACACGCTCGCTCCAGACAAAACTACTGGGCCGATCTTTCTGAAAATTGTGTAGGTATGTTCATTATGGGTCACAGATGATGCCCGATGTTTTATTTTTACCGTTATAGCCGTTGCTAACGGCTATAACGACCCGTGACGGTTTTCCTTCTTTATGGAATATTTCAGAAAGTACTTGGCCGATCTTTCTGAAAATTTGTAGGTATGTTCATTATGGGTCCCAGATGATGGTCAATGTTTAATTTACCGTTATAGCCGTTACTAACGGCTATAACGGCCCGAAACGGTTTTTCTTCTGTATGGAATATCTCGCGCGTATTCAAGATAAAATGGGAATACGTTTATATGCTTTGCATCTTGTTGAATTTTGCGAAGACCCAATGGAACTTGTCAATGCTTAGTTCCAAACTGTTATCGGCCGTTCTCCTTCTGCTGATTCCAGAGCCAGTGGCCTGCGTGATCCCTCCCTTTGGTTTTCCGCTGCTGTTGTTGCTGCTGTTTTATCCACGTTCCATGAACGAGCAGTGCAACCTTATTTTCTCTCTCTTGACCATAGCCAAGCTATTCATCGATTTCGTTGGTTGTCATTCTCTAATAAGGTCCTTTTTGTGCTGTTCCAACTTCTGTGTCACCTCAGTGGCAGTGCATCCACGTCGCTCATTCAGACATCCCGTCCACAGCCACAGCCCGGTCAGCCCTGCCGCAGCCCGGCACCGGCAATCCACAGGGAGCAGTCAATGTCAAGTCGTCAAGAGGCAACCCACCGGAAGAGACACTGCAATGCTGCCGAGCCACTTCCAAACCAAACCAAGGCCACAGACGTGGAGAGGCCATCGAAACTGAGGTCACCATGAGAGCAGGGCATGAAGGGCCACAGAATTTAGGACCTTTTTTTGCTGATCGATGAGAATGAGAAAAGTGAATATGATGCTACCGATTTCCATTCCAGTCTGAGACTACATGACAGGGCTGTACTCTATGCTTCCTTTCATAATATATCTCGGCGTAAACCAGGCCCGAGAGATACAGACCCTGCAGTGTTGGTCAGAAAATTTGAGCTACACTCTCAGAGATGAAACTCGACTGTGTGGTCCCCGTCTTCCAAACTGAGCCCGTAGCAAACTCAGCTCTGGGTAGGAGCCGGTTGGAGCAGAAAAATTTCACATGACTCTGATGGGAATCGAACTCACGACCTCCAATCCGGGAGTGTGCGACACTGACCACTTCGCCACTGCGGCTGGTACTAAATAAGGACTTCCTCCGTAAAGGAACCAATCAGCAAAGAGAATTTCACGTCACCGAATTTGAATTAGGAGTGACACCGGGCATGGCTTCTATTGTTAGAACCACCCGATGGCGCCGCTGTAACCAGGGAAGACCTGAAGTGCAGTCTTATCTAGCTGTGTATTTACGTTTTGACAGATGTTGCTTTTTTCTTAAGATTTCTGTTTGTCACCCCCGCCAAGCATACTATGTTTTACCCGTGCCAGTTGTTTAGTTTGACTATCGGCAAACTTCACACTATTACTACTACTACTTCTACTACTACTACACTCCTACTACTACTACTACTACTACTACTACCACTACTACTACTACTACTATAACTACTACTGCTACAACTACTACTGCTACTACTACTACTACTACTACTAAATTGGTTTTAACCAAATTAGATGAACACAAGGACTGCGAAAGAAAGACGAATCCGTGAAATTTTGTTATAGATCCGTCGCATGGATCTGAATCAGTGTGGATACAGAAATCTTCAGCAAAATTCATAAAGCCAATTTTAACGGAATTTGGTGAAATGATAGAAGGTGACAAAAGGGCCATACAATTTTGGTACGGATCCATAGTTCGAATCCGGATCTATGGCTGGATCCAGGATCTGTTTGCCCTCGGCAAGGGTATGCACTCTCCTGAAAATGTGTCGTCAGCAGGATGAGGGAGGGAGAGGACGGAAGGACAGGATAGGGGCGGGGTCAGAAAGGAAATCCTGCCCTAAACACTCGAAGCCTGTCATTGAATTACGACTCGGAATCGACACTCATGAAACGCAACCTTGCCAGTCAAACTTTCAGATATTGACGACTAGTTGGTAATTAATCAGAGCATGACATTCGAATTAGTGGTAATGATTTCGTTTTGACCCCCTTCTTTTTCTGACCACTTTAAGCATCCCTCCTGGCCTATCCTTCTCCTTCAGGATTCTTCACACACACACACACACACCACACCACACACTCACACTCACACACCACCTCTGCCTCCTCCACAACGTGACCCACTATCCATCACATTACACCTATTCTACAAAAAATGGAGAGAGAGAGAGAGAGAGAGAGAGAGAGAGAGAGAGAGAGAGAGAGAGAGAGAGAGAGGAGAGACAGACAGACAGAGACAGAGAGAGAAGAAACAGACAGTCAGACAGAGAGAGAAGAGAGAGAGAGAGAGAGAGAGAGAGAGAGAGAGAGAGAGAGAGAGAGAGAGAGAGGAGGGAGAAGACAGACAGACA
>CM031620.1:28959870-28965571 GCA_018398815.1 Conus ventricosus
CTTTTCGTATCCCCTCCTAGATTGGAACTTCTTCCCGTCAAAACCACACGCTAATTCATGTGGAATTTAAAGCCAATAGAGGTGTCTTTGTCATAAGAGAGGGGGTGCAAAAGGAAATTTTTCCACAGGTTTTTTTTTGTTTGTTTTTTTGTTGGTTGGTTGGTCTATTTTGTTTGTTTGTATGTTTGTTGTTGTTTTTTCTTTTTTGCTTTAGCATGAATCACCTACCTGAAAGATCGCCGATCGTCCCACTTCGTGTCTCAACAAGCCACGGTAAAAAAAACACAACTAAAATAGCAAAGGAAGAGAGGAGGCAGACACACACTTGGGGGTCAGATTTGCTAAATGTGTCAGTCTGCCAACCATTCCGTTGCCTTGGAGTGCAAATGGTGACCTGAACAATGGTCACACACCCTGTCACCCTCCTCTCCCTCCCCCTTCCCTCTCTCTCTCTCTCTCTCTCTCTCTCTCTCTCTCTCTCTCTCTCTCTCTCTGTACTGGCACGTGGTGTGTGCATGTGTGTGTGTGAGTGTGTACATGCGTGTATGTGCATGTGTGTGTGTGTGTTTGTGTGGGGGGAAGCTCTTCTCTCTCTCTTCCTCTCTCTCTCTCTCTCTCTCTCTCTCTCTCTCTCTCTCTCTCTTATACCACACACTCACACGCACGCACGCACACACACACACACACACCACACACACACACACACACACACACGCACACACACACACACACACACTCACGCGCACACACACACAACCACACACACACACACGCGCTCGCGCGCACATACACCATGTATCTTGTGCGTGTTTGTTTGTTTGTTTGTGTGTGAGAGAGAGAGAGAGAGAGAGAGAGAGAGAGAGAGAGAGAGAGACAGAGACAGACAGACAGAGACAGAGAGAGAAGAAACAGACAGTCAGACAGAGAGAGAGAGAGAGAAAGAGAGAGAGGGGGGGAGAAGACAGACAGACAGACAGACAGACAGACAGACAGAGAGAGAGGGAGTGCTTTGGCGCGTTTTAGACAAAGACTAAGGACGATTTAGTGAGAATACAATTCATAATTTTGGGGACTTAATACACATGCTGATATGATTTTGTTCTCATTGATTCGGTTTATCAATAAATGGACAAGAAGATGCCGTCTCATAATATATCTCAGGAGAGTGAAATTGTTGTGGAAGGGGTGTGGGTGCTGACACGAAAAATATCGAACAAACAAATCGGCTGCAAATCTGCGCAGTTCAGTTCAGTTCAATTCACTTCCGTGGGGCTATGATAGCCTAGCGTTTTTTTTTTTTTGCTTTTTGTTTGTTTGTTTGTTTGTTTGTTTTTGTTAATTTTTTATGTCCCAGTCGAATTGACAAAAGAGTCATAACATCGAGGTATGTACATTCAAAGGAAAATGTAGATTATTAAGTAGCACATCTTTAGCAGATTAGGACAATGATATATATCAATCCTTGTTTAAGGAGGTTTTTAAAAAAAGCTTTGCTGTCCATTTTCTATCATCATCATCATCATCATCATCAGTCCTCTCCGTGCCTGCTGGCGCTTGAGGCTATGGCGAGAGATCTCCATCTGGCTCTGTCTGCAGCTGCTCTGGGGGCTGTGTTGAGAGTCAGTCCTTTGCCTTTCAGCTCCATTTTCTATATTAGTTTTTAATCACGGAACTGGCAGCGAAGAGATGAGCTTTTTGCTTTAGTCTCTTTCTTTCTTCATTCGTTGATTTGTTTGTTTGTTTATTTGTTAGTTTTTGCCTTAATCCACCTTTTGTTTTGAATTGCTGGAAACGTTTCCTTTCGTCGTTCATGGTTCTTATCAGGAAATCGGCCGCAGAAACAGGTGTTCTTACCCGGTTTGTTCTTGCTCTGTGTGTGTGTGTGTGTGTGTGTTTTGAGCTTTTGTTTTGTTTTAGGTTTGGTTTTTCTGTTTTGTCGTTGTTGTTTGTTTTTAATTGTTTGTTTTGTCTCCGTAAGTCACCTTCCGCTTCAAGATTCTGAAAATGCTTCTTTTCGTATCCCCTCCTAGATTGGAACTTCTTCCCGTCAAAACCACACGCTAATTCATGTGGAATTTAAAGCCAATAGAGGTGTCTTTGTCATAAGAGAGGGGGGGCAAAGGAAATTTTTCCACAGGTTTTTTTTTTGTTTTGTTTTTTTGTTGGTTGGTTGGTCTATTTTGTTTGTTTGTATGTTTGTTGTTTTTTCTTTTTTGCTTTAGCATGAATCACCTACCTGAAAGATCGCCGATCGTCCCACTTCGTGTCTCAACAAGCCACGGTAAAAAAAACACAACTAAAATAGCAAAGGAAGAGAGGAGGCAGACACACACTTGGGGGTCAGATTTGCTAAATGTGTCAGTCTGCCAACCATTCCGTTGCCTTGGAGTGCAAAATGGTGACCTGAACAATGGTCACACCCTGTCACCCTCCTCTCTCTCCCCCTTCCCTCTCTCTCTCTCTCTCTCTCTCTCTCTCTCTCTGTACTGGCACGTGGTGTGTGCATGTGTGTGTGTGAGTGTGTACATGCGTGCATGTGTGTGTGTGTGTTTGTGTGGGGGGAAGCTCTCTCTCTCTCTCTATCTCTCTCTCTCTCTCTCTCTCTCTTCTCTCTCTCTCTCTCTCTCTACTCCCTCTCTCTTACACACCACACACTCACACGCACGCACACACACACACACACACACACACACACACACAACACGCACACACACACACACACACTCACGCGCACACACACACAACACAAACACACACACACACACACGCGCGCGCGCTCAGCGCGCGCACATACACCATGTATCTCTGTGTGCGTGTTTGTTTGTTTGTTTGTGTGAGAGGAGAGAGAGAGGGGAGAGAGAGAGAGGAGACAGACAGACAGACAGAGACAGAGAGAGAAGAAACAGACAGTCAGACAGAGAGAGAGAGAGAAAGAGAGAGAGGGGGGAGAAGACAGACAGACAGACAGAGATACAGAGAGAGAGGGAGTGCTTTGGTGCGTTTTAGACAAAGACTAAGGACGATTTAGTGAGAATACAATTCATAATTTTGGGGACTTAATACACATGCTGATATGATTTTGTTCTCATTGATTCGGTTTATCAATAAATGGACAAGAAGATGCCGTCTCATAATATATCTCAGGAGAGTGAAATTGTTGTGGAAGGGGTGTGGGTGCTGACACGAAAAATATCGAACAAACAATCGGCTGCAAATCTGCCAGTTCAGTTCAGTCAATTCACTTCCGTGGGGCTTGATTAGCCTAGCGTTCTTTTTTTTTTTTTTTTTTTGTTTTTGTTTGTTTTTTTTTGATTTTGTCCCAGTCGAATTGACAAAGAGTCATAACATCGAGGTATGTACATTCAAAGGAAAATGTGATTATAAGTAGCACATCTTTAGCAGATTAGGACAATGATATAATCAATCCTGTTTAAGGAGGTTTTTAAAAAAAGTTTTGCTTCATTTTTATCTCTTCATTCAAATCTCTCCTTCTAGCTGAGGTATCAAGTCCATCTGCTCCGTTCCGCTGCTCTGGGCTTGTAAGTCAGTCCTTTGCCCCCCTTTAGCTCCATTTCTTATTTTTTTTTACGGTACTGGCAGCGGAGATGGCTTTGCTTAGCTCTTTCTTTCTTCATTCGTTTTTTGTTGTTTATTTGTAGTTTTTGCTTATCCCTTTTTGTTTAATTCTGAGTTTGTTTGTTCTTGTTCTTTCTAAAACGGCCAGTTAAAACAGGTGTTCTACCGTTTGTTCTTGTCTTTTTGGTGTGTGTGTGTGGCTTTTTTTTGTTTAGGTTTGGTTTTTCTGTTTTGGGCGTGTTGTTTGTTTTTATTTTTGTTTTGTTTTGGGGTACATTCCGCTTCAAGATTCTGAAATGCTTCTTTTTTTCGTATCCCCTCCTAGATTGAATCTTCCTGTAAAACCACACGCTATTCATTGAATTTAAAGCAATTTGAGGTTCTTTGTCATAAGGAGGGGGTCAAAGGAAATTTTTCCACAGGTTTTTTTTGTTTTGTTTTTTTGTTGGTTGGTTGGTCTATTTTGTTTTTTTGTATGTTTGTTGTTGTTTTTTTTTTTGTTTTTGCATGAATCACCCACTGGTGCCCATCGTCCCCTTCGGTCTCAACAAGCCACGTAAAAAAAAACAACAACCCCCAAAAAAAAGCAAAAAAAAAGGGCAGACACAAATTGGGGGTCAGATTTGCTAAATGTGTCAGTCTGCCAAAATTCCGTTGCCTTGGGTGCAAAATGGTGACCGAACTGGTCACACCCTGTCACCCTCCTTTTCCCTCCCCTTCCCTCTCTCTTCTCTCTCTCTCTCTCTCTCTTCTCTTCTCTGTACTGGCCGTGGTGGGGGCATGTGTGTGTGTGATGTGTGTTGGTGATGTGCATGTGTGTGTGTTGTTTGGTGGGGGCTCTCTCTCTCTCTCTATCTCTCTCTCTCCCCTCTCTCTCTCTCTCTCTCTCTCTTTACACACACACACTCACACGCACGCACACACACACACACACACACACACACACACACACCACACACACACACACACACACACACACACCCACGCACACACCACCACACACGCACACACACACACACACACTCACGCGCACACACACACAACCACACACACACACACACACGCGCGCGCACATACACCATGTATCTCTGTGTGCGTGTTTGTTTGTTTGTTTGTGTGAGAGAGAGAGAGAGAGAGAGAGAGAGAGAGAGAGAGAGAGAGACAGACGGGACAGACAGACAGACAGAGACAGAGAGAGAAGAAACAGACAGTCAGACAGAGAGAGAGAGAGAAAGAGAGAGGGGGGGGGGGGAGAAGACAGACAGACAGACAGAGATACAGAGAGAGAGGGAGTGCTTTGGCGCGTTTTAGACAAAGACTAAGGACGATTTAGTGAGAATTTACAATTCATAATTTTGGGGACTTAATACACATGCTGATATGATTTTGTTCTCATTGATTCGGTTTATCAATAAATGGACAAGAAAGATGCCGTCTCATAATATAATCTCAGGAGAGTGAAATTGTTGTGGAAGGGGTGTGGTGCTGACACGAAAAATATCGAACAAACAAATCGGCTGCAAATCTGCCAGTTCAGTTCAGTTCAATTCACTTCCGTGGGGCTATGATTAGCCTAGCGTTTTTTCTTTTTGTTTTTTGTTTGTTTGTTTGTTTGTTTGTTTGTTTTTGTTAATTTTTTATGTCCCAGTCGAATTGACAAGAGTCATAACATCGAGGTATGTACATTCAAAGGAAAATGTAGATTATTAAGTAGCACATCTTTAGCAGATTAGGACAATGATATATATCAATCCTTGTTTAAGGAGGTTTTTAAAAAAAGTTTTGCTGTCCATTTTCTATCATCATCATCATCATCATCATCAGTCCTCTCCGTGCCTGCTGGCGCTTGAGGCTATGGCAAGAGATCTCCATCTGGCTCTGTCTGCGGCAGCTCTGGGGGCTGTGTTGAGAGTCAGTCCTTTGCCTTTCAGCTCCATTTTCTATATTAGTTTTTAATCACGGAACTGGCAGCGAAGAGATGAGCTTTTTGCTTTAGTCTCTTTCTTTTTTCATTCGTTGATTTGTTTGTTTGTTTTATTTGTTAGTTTTTGCCTTAATCCACCTTTTGTTTTGAATTGCGGGAAACGTTTCCTTTCGTCGTTCATGGATCGGGAAATCGGCCGCA
>CM031620.1:28966571-28979619 GCA_018398815.1 Conus ventricosus
TCCCCCCAAAAAAATTTTTAAACAAACCCACTCTCCTAACGGGTCTGGATGTTGTAATTGCTGTATATCCCGAAATTGAAAGAAACATGAAACTGCTGTGCAATCTGCGAAGAATTTAACAAAATCACCGGCTTAATCACTTTAAATTATGATGATTAAAAGACCGTTTGCCCGGCCTTGAAAAGGAAAAGCAAATCTTACTGCCACGTATTCATCTAGCCGATAGAAATGAAAATTCTGGAAAGATTTCCTTTGACCCTTTCCATAAAGTTTTATCAGTGGCACATTGCTTTTGTAACTGAGACCGACTCCTAAGTCCATTTGTGTGTGTAGAGCAATGGTGTGTGTGTGGTGTGTGTGAACATGTAGGAGGTGATCTGAAAGGAAATGAGTAATCCTGGGATTAACGGTCCGCTTGCGTTTGCATCCCAAACCCATCGGACAACGTCTGAATTTTATGTTGAACATCGTGTTGTATAACTTTGTTCTTATCAGACATTCGTAGACCATTCCTGTAAATAGAGTACAGGGACAGAAGGAAAACATGAGCATGTCTACAGAAGACCAGAATACGGTGAAGGTAAGGGCCTCGTTGTTAAATGCTTTAACGACAAAGTGCTGTAAAGACATTAAGTGTGTGTGCTCTGCGAATCGACAATTGATTCAATAAAAACTTTCCTACCTCCGGAAGTCGTAGAAGGATATTTTGCCTGTTTCCAATGTTAAGTTAGTTTGGGATCAGTTTAATCTTTTCAACCTTGCAATATCTAGATTAGCTAGTTATTTGTTATGTAGTCCTATTGCTCATTTCTTGTATCTCTCTCTCTCTCTCTCTCTCTCTGTCTCTGTCTCTCCTCTCTCTCTCTCTCTCACTCTCTTTCCACGTTTAAATTTTTTTTTCTGATGATGTTAAAAAATTAACAAAGTTTTGCTGTTCTTGATGCCAGAGTCTAAAATTATCGACACGATGAAAAGACTTTAAATAAAATAACGAACTAGGGCCTCGTTCATCCAGTTTCACAGGGAAATTTTAACACCGCCACCCCCTCCTCCCCAGAATGCTCTCGGTTTCAGTTTCATCAAGGGGATGTGTCACTGCGTGCAGGGTAGTCCTTAGACCTAAAACCACATCTGCTAAGTTACGAGACCAAAGTGCGCAGGATTTAACAGGTGATGGATAAGTAAAGCTACGACTAAGATGAAAGGATTTAAAACGAGGGTCTCATGAATACAACTAACTACTTTAAAATCTGGGACGGTAAAGATACAGTTAATTCTTCCTTTCTTTTTCAGACCATATTGTCCGGCCGTTTTATGTTGTAAACGGACAAACACACACACGCACGCACGCACGCACGCACCACGCACACGCACGCACGCACGCACGCACACACACACACCACACACACACACACACACACACACACACACACAACACACACACGCACACACACGGGCGCGCGCGCATCCAACCAACGCCACCAACAAAAGCAAAAACAACAACGACAACTAAACAACAAAAAGTGGGGTACCAGTTGTAAGTTCGCTGTTGGGATCATTGCAAGTAGTCTTTGGTGATCGGCAGAAGGAGAAAATTGCGATTTTATACTGACTTAATTCTGATTATGTATGATAAGTGGACAGTGGAGATCTGTTGGGGTATCCGTTGCAAATAGATTGTGTGGATCTGCTGTATGTAGACTGTGGACATCTGTTGTAAACAGACTGTGGAGATCTGCAGTATATAGACAGTGGAGATCTGTCGTGAATAGACTGTGTGGATCCGCAGTGTATAGACTGAGGGATCTGTTGTAAACAGACTGTGGAGACCTGCAGTATATAGACTGTGGAGATCTGTTTTGAGTAGATTGGGGGTGATCTGCAGTATATAGACTGCGGATATCTGTCGTGAATAGACTATTTGGATCCGCAATATATAGACTGGGGGATCTGTTGTAAACAGACTGTGGAGACCTGCAGTATATAGACTGTGGAGATCGTTGTGAGTAGACTGGGGGTTATCTGCAGTATATAGACTGCGTCTGTCGTGAATAGACTATTTGGATCCGCAATATATAGACTGGGGGGATCTGTTGTAAACAGACTGTGGAGACCTGCAGTATATAGATTGTGGAGATCTGTTGCGAATAGACGGGGGGTGATCTTCAGTTTATAGGCGGTGGAGATCTGTTGTGAATAGACGGGGGGTGATCTTCAGTTTATAGGCGGTGGAGATCTGTTTACAAATACACTGTGGAGATCTGTTACAAATACACTGTGTGGGATCTGTTGCAAATACACTGTGGGGATCTGTTACAAATACACTGTGGAGATCTGTTACAAATACACAGTGGGGATCTGTTACAAATACACTGCGGGGATCTGTTACAAATACACTGTTGGGATCTGTTACAAATACACTGTGGGATCTGTTACAAATACAACTGTGGGGATCTGTTACAAATACACTGTGGGGATCTGTAGCACATAGACTTTGGGCTCTGCCGTAGGTCAACTGTGAAGGTCTGGTGTAAGCAGACTGTTGGGATCTGTTATATGTTAGACTGTGGGGATCTGTTGTAAGTAGACTGTGGGGATCTGTTGTAAGTAGACTGTTGGGATCTGTTGTAAGTAGACTGTGGGATCTGTTGTAAGTAGACTGTGGGGATCTGTTGTAAGTTAGACTGTGGGGATCTGTTGTAAGTAGACTGTGGGGATCTGGTGTAAGCAGACTGTTGGGATCTGTTGTAAGCAGACTTTTGGGGATCTGTTGTAAGTAGACTGTGGGGATCTGTTGTAAGTAGACTGTTGGGATCTGTTGTAAGTAGACTGTGGGGATCTGTTGTAAGTAGACTGTGGGGATCTGTTGTAAGTAGACTGTGGAGATCTGTGTAAGCAGACTGTGGAGATCTGGTGTAAGCAGACTGTTGGGATCTGTTGTCAGCAGACTGTTGGGATCTGTTGTAAGTAGACTGTGGGGATCTGTTGCAGTTAGAACTGTTGGGATCTGTTGTAAGTAGACTGTGGGGATCTGCTGTAAGCAGACTGTGGGATCTGTTGTAAGTAGACTGTGGGGATCTGTTGTAAGCAGACTGTGGGGAACTGTTGTAAGTAGACTGTTGGGGATCTGTTGTAAGTAGACTGTTGGGATCTGTTGTAAGTAGACTGTGGGGATCTGTTGTAAGTAGACTGTTGGGATCTGTTGTAAGTAGACTGTTGGGATCTGTTGTAAGTAGACTGTTGGGATCTGTTGTAAGCAGACTGTGGGGATCTGTTGTAAGCAGACTGTGGGGATCTGTTGTAAGTAGACTGTTGGGATTGTTGTAAGTAGACTGTTGGGATCTGTTGTAAGTAGACTGTTGGGATCTGTTGTAAGTAGACTGTTGGGATCTGTTGTAGCAGACTCTGGGATCTGGTGAAGTAGACTGTTGGGATCTGTTGTAGTAGACTGTGGGGATCTGTTGTAAGTAGACTGTGGGATCTGTTGTAAGTAGACTGTGGGGATCTGTTGTAAGCAAACTGTTGGGATCTGTTGTAAGCAGACTGTGGGGATCTGTTGTAAGCAGACTGTGGGGATCTCGTGTAAGCAGACTGTGGGGATCTGTTGTAAGCAGATGTTGGGATCTGTTGTAAGTAGACTGTTGGGATCTGTTGTAAGTAGACTGTCGGGATCTGTTGTAAGTAGACTGTGGGATCTGTTGTAAGCAGACTGTTGGGATCTGTTGTAAGCAGACTGTGGGGATCTGTTGTAAGCAGACTGTTGGGATCTGTTGTAAGCAGACTGTGGGGATCTGCTGTAAGCAGACTGTGGGGATCTGTTGTAAGCAGACTGTTGGGATCTGTTGTAAGCAGACTGTGGGGATCTGTTTTAAGCAGACTGTGGGATCTGTTGTAAGTAGACTGTTGGGATCTGTTGTAAGGAGACTGTGGGGATCTCTTGTAAGTAGACTGTGGGGATCTGTTGTAAGCAGACTGTTGGGATCTGTTGTAAGTAGACTGTGGGGAACTGGTGTAAGTAGACTGTTGGGATCTGTTGTAAGCAGACTGATGGGATCTGTTGTAAGTAGACTGTGGGGATCTGTTGTAAGCAGACTGTGGGGATCTGTTGTAAGCAGACTGTGGGGACCTGTTGTAAGCGACTGTGGGGATCTGTTGTAAGCAGACTGTTGGGATCTGGTGTAAGTAGACTGTGGGGATCTGTTTGTAAGCAGACTGTGGGGATCTGTTGTAAGCAGACGTTGGGATCTGTTGTAAGTAGACTGTGGGGATCTGTTGTAAGTAGACTGTTGGGATCTGTTGTACGTAGACTGTGGGGATCTGTTGTAAGCAGACTGTTGGGATCTGTTGTACGTAACTGTTGGGATCTGTTGTAAGTAGACTGTGGGGATCTGTTGTAAGCAGACTGTGGGGATCTGTTGTAAGTAGACTGTTGGGATCTGTTGTAAGTAGACTGTGGGGATCTGTTGTAAGTAGACTGTTGGGATCTGTTGTAAGCAGACTGTGGGGATCTGTTGTAAGCAGACCGTTGGGATCTGTTGTAAGTAGACTGTGGGGATCTGTTGTAAGCAGACTGTGGGGATCTGTTGTAGTAGACTGTGGGGATCTGTTGTAGTAGACTGTGTGGATCTGGTGTAAGCAGACTGTTGGGATCTGGTGTAAGCAGACAGTGGGAATGTGTTGTAAGCAGACAGTGGGAATGTGTTGTAAGCAGACGTGGGAATGTATTGTAAGCAGACAGTGGGAATGTATTGTAAGCAGACAGTGGGAATGTGTTGTAAGCAGACAGTGGGGATCTGTTGTAAGCAGACAGTGGGAATGTGTTGTAAGCAGACAGTGGGAATGTGTTGTAAGCAGACAGTGGGAATGTGTTGTAAGCAGACAGTGGGGATCTGTTGTAAGCAGACAGTGGGAATATGTTGTAAGCAGACAGTGGGAATGTGTTGTAAGCAGACAGTGGGAATGTGTTGTAAGCAGACAGTGGGAATGTGTTGTAAGCAGACAGTGGGAATGTGGTGTAAGCAGACAGTGGGGATCTGTTGTAAGCAGACGTGGGAATGTATTGTAAGCAGACAGTGGGAATGTGTTGTAAGCAGACATTGGGAATGTGTTGTAAGCAGACATTGGGAATCTGTTGTAAGCAGACAGTGGGAATGTGTTGTAAGCAGACAGTGGGAATGTATTGTAAGCAGACAGTGGGAATGTGTTGTAAGCAGACACTGGGAATGTGTTGTAAGCAGACAGTGGAATGTGTTGTAAGCAGACAGTGGGAATGTGTTGTAAGCAGACAGTGGGAATGTGTTGTAAGCAGACACTGGGAATGTATTGTAAGCAGACAGTGGGAATGTATTGTAAGCAGACAGTGGGAATGTGTTGTAAGCAGACAGTGGGGATCTGTTGTAAGCAGACAGTGGAATGTATTGTAAGCAGACAGTGGGGATGTATTGTAAGCAGACAGTGGGAATGTATTGTAAGCAGACAGTGGGAATGTGTTGTAAGCAGACAGTGGGGATGTATTGTAAGCAGACAGTGGGAATGTATTGTAAGCAGACAGTGGGAATGTATTGTAAGCAGACAGTGGGGATGTGTTGTAAGCAGACAGTGGGGATGTATTGTAAGCAGACAGTGGGAATGTGTTGTAAGTGGACTGTGGGGATCTGTTGTAAGCAGACAGTGGGAATGTGTTGTAAGCAGACAGTGGGAATGTGTTGTAAGCAGACAGTGGGAAGTGTTGTAAGTGGACTGTGGGGATCTGTTGTAAGTGGACTGTGGGGATCTGTTGTAAGTGGACGTTGGGATCTGTTGTAAGTGGACTGTGGGGATCTGTTGTAAGTGGACTGTGGGGATCTGTTGTAAGGGGATTGTTGGGATCTGTTGTAAGCAGACAGTGGGAATGTGTTGTAAGTGGACTGTGGGGATCTGTTGTAAGGGACTGGTGTGGGATCTGTTGTAAGTGGACTGGACTGTGGGGATCTGTTGTAAGTGGACTGTGGGGATCTGTTGTAAGTGGATGTGGGGATCTGTTGTAAGTGGACTGTGGGGATCTGTTGTAAGTGGACTGTGGGGATCTGTTGTAAGTGTACTGTGGGGATCTGTTGTAAGTGGACTGTGGGGATCTGTTGTAAGTGGACTGTGGGGATCTGTTGTAGTGGACTGTGGGGATCTGTTGTAAGTGGACTGTGGGGATCTGTTGTAAGTGGACTGTGGGGATCTGTTGTAAGTAGACTGTTGGGATCTGTTGTAAGTGGACTGTTGGATCTGTTGTAAGTGGACTGTGGGGATCTGTTGTAAGTAGACTGTGGGGATCTGTTGTAAGTGGACTGTGGCGATCTGTTGTAAGTGGACTGTGGGGATCTGTTGTAAGTGGACTGTGGCGATCTGTTGTAAGTGGACTGTGGGGATCTGTTGTAAGTGGACTGTGGGGATCTGTTGTAAGTGGACTGTGGGGATCTGTTGTAAGTGGACTGTTGGGCTGTGTTCTGGCTTATGGTTTAGATTGCTGGATCTCTCTCTCTCTCTCTCTCCCTCTCCCTCTCTCTCTCTCTCTCTCTCTCTCTCTCTCTCTCTCTCTCTGTATTTCAAACACACACACACCACACACACACACAGTCACAGACGCACAGGCATACACACACACACACACCACCAACACACACACACACACACACACACACACACACACACACACCACACACAACACACACACCACACACACACACCACACACACACACACACACTTTTCCGTTTTAAGGTGGTGTGCATGTATTAAAATCTACTGCAAAAAAGGCATGAAACGTCTGGTACTCTTCACTGGTTGAAATGTTGCTTTTTTGTATGGACGGTAGGTAGAAAAGGGAAAGCTAACCACATGTACATATTTCTTTGCATCTGTTTTATAACGAAGGTATTCACCGTCTATATCTAAAATCTACACGTATCCGTCGTCCGCAGCAGCAGCAACAGCAGCAGCAACAGCAGCAGCAGCAACAACAGCACTATCATCACCCCCACCACACCACAACCCCCTCCCCTCCCCCACCACCATCAGTATCACTACAGTTGCTAATGTTGTCATGCTTATTGTTATTTTGTTGTGTATTTTTCTTAATGTTCTTGTTCTTGTTTCTACTTCTTCATCGTCATCGCCATCGTCATCATCTTCATCTTCTTCTGCTTCTCCTTCTTCTGCCTCCTCCTCCTCTCTTCTCCGTCTCCTTCTTCTTCTTCATTATCAACATCATCATGACCACCACCACACCGCACACCACCATCATCATCATCATCATCGTCATCATTGTCATCATCGTCATCATCATCAGCATCGTCTTCTCCTTCTCCTTTTCCTGCTACTTCTTCCTTTCTTCTTCGTCCTCTTCTTCTTTCTCTTCCTTCTCTTTTCTTCTACTCATTGCAAGTCCTCCCACCTTCTCTTCCCATTTTTTTTCCTCCTCACTCCTCCCCAGCAGTCTTGTGATCCTTAAAACAAAACCAATTTGCACGTGTTGCAGACAGGCCCAGCAGCAGCAGCAGGAGCAGCAGCGGAACAGACAGCACAGGCGCCGACCGTAGACGTCCCTGGTGACGACCAGTCCTTGGCCGGGGCCCGACGTAAGCCGCTTCCCGCGAGTGGGTCTGGATCGACAACAGGCCAACTCTTCTGCACCACAGGGCGGCTCCGACCTGAGATCCCACTGCTCCGCCAAGTCGGACTGCGCCAGGACCACGCACCCCTTGGGAGGATCAGGTCTTCTTGACTCACCATGCCCGGGAGAAAGAAAAGGTCCGGTAGAAGCAACGCGAATACTAGGAACAACACGACTGCTGGAAGCACCGCGCCCGCTGGAGAGAGCACGTCCGCTGGAGAGAGCACCAATGCCGGAAGCGCTGTGCCCACTGGAGAGAGCAAGCCCGCTGGAGAGAGCACCAATGCCGGAAGCACTGTGCCCGCTGGAGAGAGCACGCCCGCTGGAGAGAGCACCATTGCCGGAAGCACTATGCCCGCTGGAGAGAGAGCATGCTCGCTGGGGAGAGTGCGCCCAGTGAAGGAACCACGCCCAATGGAGAGAGCGCGCCCGCTGGAAACACTAGGCCCACTGGAAAGAGGACGTCCACTGGAAAGAGCACGCCAAGTGGAAAGAGCACCCTTGTTGGAAACACCACACCCACTAGAAAGACCACGCCCACTGGAAAGACCACGCCCACTGGAAAGAGCACCCCTGCTGAAAACAACAAATCCACTGGAAAGAGCACGCCCACTGAAGAGAGCACCCTTGTTGGAAACACCACGCCCACTGGAAAGAGCACGCCCACTGGAAGGGGTACTCCCACTGGAAAGAGCACACCCACCGAAGAGAGCACCCTTCTTGGACAACACCACCTGCACTGGAAAGAGCACGCCCACTGGAAAGAGCACGCCCACTGGAAAGAGCACGCCATGGAAAGAGCACCCCTGTTAGAAACACCACGCCACTGGAAAGAGCACGCCCACTGGAAAGAGCACCCCTGTTAGAAAACCACGTCCACTGGAAAGAGCACACCCACTGGTAAGAGTACCCCTGTTAGAAACGCCACGACCACTGGAAAGAGTACGCCCACTGAAGAGAGCACCCCTGTTAGAAATACCACGCAACTGGAAAGAGCACGCCCACTGGAAAGAGCACGCCCACTGGAAAGAGCACACCCACTGAAGAGAGCACCCCTGTTAGAAATACCACGCCAACTGGAAAGAGCACGCCCACTGGAAAGAGCATGCCCACTGGAAAGAGCACGCCTACTGACGAGAGCACCCTCTTGGAAACACCACGCCCACTGGAAACACCACGCCCACTGGAAAGGGCATGCCACTGGAAAGAGCTTGCCCACCGGAAAGGGCACGCCAACTGGAAAGAGCACGCCCACTGGAAACACCACGCCCACTGGAAACGCCACGCCCACTGGAAACGCCACGCCACTGGAAACGCCACGCCCACTGGAAACGCCACGCCCACTGGAAACACCACGCCACTGGAAACGCCACGCCCACTGAAAACCCACGCCGAATGGAAAGAGCACGCTAACTGCAGAGACCAGGCCTGGTGAAAAGACTATATCAACCGGACCCAGCATGCCCACCGAAGAAAGCACGCCCAGCGAGATGAGCACAGCCACTGAGCAGAGTGTGTCCTCTGCACAGAGCATGTCTGCTGGAAGCACCACGTCCGCCACAAAGATCACACCAACGCGAAAGAGTACACGCACCGGAAACACCACTTCCACCGAAAGGAGCATGCCCACTGAAAACACCACTTCCACCGAAAAGACCATGCCCACTGGAAACACCACTTCCACCGAATGAGCATGCCCACAGGAAACACCACTTCCACCGAAATGAGCATGCCAACTGGAAAAACCACTTCCACCGAAAAGAGCATGCCCTCAGGAAACACCACTTCCACCGAATGAGCATGCCCACAGGAAGCACCACTTCCACCGAAAAGAGTATGCCCACAGGAAACGCCACTTCCAACGAAAAGAGCATGCCCACTGGAAAACACCACTTCCACCGAAAAGAGCATGCCCTCAGGAAACACACTTCCACCGAAATGAGCATGCCCACAGGAAACACCACTTCCACCGAAAAGAGCATGCCCACAGGAAACGCCACTTCCACAGAAAAGAGCATGCCCTCAGGAAACACCACTTCCACCGAAAAGAGCATGCCCACAGGAACCGCCACTTCCACCGAAAAGAGCATGCCCTCAGGAAACGCCACTTCCACCAAAAAGAGCATGCCGGACAGGAAACGCCACTTCCACAGAAAAGAGCATGCCACAGGAAACACACTTCCACCGAAATGAGCATACCACAGGAAACGCCACTTCCACCGAAAAGAGCATGCCCACAGGAAACACCATTTCCACGAAATGAGCATGCCCACAGGAAACACACTTCCTCCGCAAAGAGCATGCCCACAGGAAACACCACTTCCACCGAAATGAGCATGCCTACTGGAAACACCACTTCCACCATAATGAGCATGCCCACTGGAAACACCACTCCACGAAATGAACTTGCCCACAGGAAGCACCACTTCTACTGAAAAGAGCATGCCCACAGGAAACGCCACTTCACCGAAATGAGCATGCCCACTGGAAGCCACCACTTCCACCGAAATGAGCATGGCCACAGAAACACCACTTCCACCGAAATGAGCATGCCCACAGGAAACACACTCCACCGCAAAGAGCATGCCCACAGGAACACCACTTCCACCGCAAAGAGCATGCCCTCAGGAAACGCCACTTCCACTGAAAAGATCATGCCACAGGAAACGCCACTTCCACTGAAATGAGCATGCCACAGGAAACACCACTTCCACCGAAAGGAGCATGCCTACTGGAAACACCCACTTCCACCGAAAAGAGCATGCCCACAGGAAACACCACTTCCACCGAAATGAGCATGCCCACTGGAAACACCACTTCCACTGAAAAGAGCATGCCCACAGGAAACACCACTTCCACCGAAATGAGCCATGGCCACAGGAAACACCACTTCCACCGAAATGAGCATGGCCACTGGAAACACCACTTCCACCGAAATGAGCATGCCCACTGGAAACACCACTTCACCAACATGAGCATGGCCACAGGAAACACCACTTCCACGCAAAGAGCATGCTCTCAGGAAACACCACTCTTACTGAAAAGAGCTTGGCCACCGGAAACACCACTCTTACCGAAAAGAGCGTGGCCACAGGAAACACCACTCTTACCGAAAGAGCGTGGCCACTGGTAAAACCACTCCACCAAAAGAGCCTGCCCGCTAGAAACACCACTCCGACGAAAAGAACACGCCCACAGGAAACACTGCTCCCGAAAAGAACATGCTGTCTGAAAACAACACTCCCACTGAAAAGAGCATGGCCACAGGAAACACCACTTCCACCGAAAAGAGCATGGCCACAGGAAACACTACTTCCACCGAAAAGAACATGGCCACAGGAAACGCCACTTCCACCGAAAAGAACATGGCCACAGGAAACACCACTTCCACCGAAAAGAGCATGCCACAGAAAACACTACTCCCACACGAGAAAGCGCGCCTACTGCAAGCTGCACTTCCACAGGGAGCAAGCCAGCCAGAAGTGGCATACCTGCCAGGAGTACGTCAACCGGAAAAAGCACGTCCATCGGAACCAGCACACCACCGCACACTTCTCTATGCCTACGGAAGAATCAAGTCCACGGAAGACCACTCCCACAGGAAACGCCACACCCTCGCAAACGAGCACGCCCACCGGAAACGACATTCTCACCTTAAAGCGCCTACCGCATACCGTGTACTTCTATATACCTCCCGGAAGAATCAAGTCCACCGGAAAGACCACTGCCACAGGAAATGCCACACCCTCGCAAAAGAGCACGCCCACCGGAAACACCATTCCCACCGAAGAGAGCATGCCCACTGGAAAAACCCTTCCACCGAAAAGGCATGCCCACAGGAAACACCACTTCCACCGAAAAGAGCATGCCCACAGGAAACACCACTTCCACCGAAAAGAGCATGCCCACAGGAAACACCACTTCCACCGAAAAGAGCATGCCCACAGGAAACACCACTTCCACCGAAAAGAGCATGCCCACAGGAAACGCCACTTCCACAGAAAAGAGCATGGCCACAGGAAACGCCACGCCTAGCGGAAAGAGCAGCACACCCAAAGAAAGCAGCATGCTTGCAGGAAGCAGCACACCCACCAGATTGCCGCCGAGACACAGGTCCTTCCCGGACGATCGCCATCGGAGAGAGGCGGATCGGGGGGAGACTGGATCGTCCGCATGCCTTGCACGGCCGTCCAATTTTCCTGATGAAGAACACGCTGCGGTAAGAATGCGTTGTGATATCAGGCATGTACTGTGCATCCTGCTGATTACCCTACTGCTCTGCAGCTTCCTCCTCGTCATCAATCCGGGATCGCTCGAGGTGAGGCAGGTCGGCTGGGCGTTGTTCAGAGTCTATGTGGCTTTCTACTTCATCTTGACCTCTCTGTAAGCCAGCAGTCTTGTTCAGGTACTTCCTGATTCTTCACGTCGTAGTTGTTAGTCTGTGGGCAGTTGGATCAGTTTGCTTCTCCCTGCTCTTCTTCGTCACTTGTATCTGCCAGCTGCCTGGTTTCAAAATCCTGTTCGTCATTGCCTCTCTGTGGACATTCTGGTCTATCCGCCCCCATTTTTTTTCCATTGTCGACAGTCTGTGCGCAGTTCGATTGATCTGGCTTACTCTCTTCTCCATCGTTGCTAGTGTATGGCTAATCTGGTTGACATGCCTGACTCTGTTCTACATCGTTTTCTGCAGGTGGTCAGTTAAATTCACCTGAGGTGGGGACGAAAAAGGAAGATGAGGTGGTGGTACATACGTCTCTTTGTTGCTGGCATCGTTCTCTTCGCTGGTGTCGCACAGGTTCTTGCATGTGTCCAGGGTCTCCGCCTGGACTGTAGGCTTTGTTCTTCGTTAATATTCTGATCAGCTGTACCAGGGGGGCATCATTATGTCTTATGAGTGTGCGATGGTTGTTTTCAGTTTTTTCTATGCGTGGTGTAAAAACGATGACTTTAGAAAGTTTACTAATGAAGAGAACGTTTGAATCTGCTCATTTTCTTTTAATTCAGGCGAGATCCATGTGACAGTTTTACAATGTGTGTATTTTAGACCGGTGTTTGTTCAAATGATTGTAACTGTTAGTCACATAATGCAGTCTCACGTGCTGAATCAGGTATGAATTGGTAAAAGCAAAGAGGATGGCGCATCGATGAATTTTAATGCATTGAAGATTTCAATATGCGGTTGAAGGAATGAAGTAAACTCAAAATATTAAAGCGTAAGTGTACCAGTTCAACTTCAAAGTCTTAACATTTGGAGAGAGAGAGAGAGAGAGATGAGGAGAGGAGGGAAAGAGAGAGAGAGAGAGTCACACTTGTAGTCTTCAAAGAAAGACAACTTTTACTGCGGGCATGCATTCGCAACGTCACACATTTGTGAGTGCTATGAAAGCATTTTTTCGCCCTTTTATTT
>CM031620.1:28986264-28988764 GCA_018398815.1 Conus ventricosus
GATCACAGCAACTCCAAAAATCACCATGAAAGCGAGGCATGATGAGCCACAGAATTGGCGAAATTAAACATATTTCTCTTTCTGACGAATCCAGCTCCGAGATGATGACGGTTGTGGATAGAGATCGAGGTTTCTTTGAAGCGGCAGCCTGCTTCCCTCCTGCAGAATGTCTGTGACAGCATCATGGCACGCGCTGCCAGTCCGAGGCTAATCACCACTGGCTTTGGGAGGAGGAAAGTGGAATTAAAAAAGAAGACCAGATCCAGCGTCGATACAAGAGAATGACATCAACTGACTCTCGCTCTCGCTCGCACGCTGGCTCTCATTTTGCATTTTTGAAAATGACATGTTTTGGTGATTAGACGTCTTTCATTCTCCGGTTCGTTTTTTCTCTCCGCCTGCCTGCCTGCCTGCCTGCCTCTCCCCTCTCTCTTTCTCTCTCTCACACACATGCACACACGCGCGCGCTCGGAAGCGCACGCACGCACGCGCGCGAGTGCTCGCGCACACGCACACACATATATATTTGCATGTACACACATGAGCGCAAACGCGCTCGCATGCATCTGTCTCTGTCTCTCTCTTAGGTTTCTCTGTCTCTCGCTATCTTTTTCTCTGTCTGTATATCTGTCTGTCTCTCTGTCGCTGTATATATATATATATATATATATATATATATATATATATATATATATATATATATATATATATATATATCTCACTCACACACACACACGCACTCACGCACGCACACGCGCCACACACACACACACACACATACAGAGAGAGAGAGAGAGAGAGAGAGAGAGAGAGAGAGAGAGAGAGAGAGAGAGACAGACAGACAGACAGACGACAGACAGACAGACAGAGAGACAGACAGACAGACAGACAGACACATGGAAAGGCTCACGACCTAACACTTTAGATTGTCGTCAAACTTGTTCCAAGACTCAACATACTTCATCACAAATTCTTTACGTCACGGTACGTAGCGCAGGCCGTGACGTCATTTTCTTCGGAAGACTACCTGCTCTTATCGTTTATTTTATTTTGTTTTGTGCCAGAAGCAGATTTAATATTTCACATATTATTCTTCATTTAAGTTGTGTGTTCTTATTCCGTGAACCAGCATCCTTCGGAAACTGGCAAATACTATGTTTGTCCAAAGTCGTCAAGGAACTTTATTTTCTCATCGCATCCCCAAGATACGATTATTCATACGCGATGACGAAAATAAAAGACAGTTACTGAAATCGAAGGAGTCAAGAGAGGACACATCGCCAACAGCAGAGAGCCGTTTGAGAAAAGACATCCCTCCTTGCCCATACAGCAAGCCCGGAACGATTGGAAATCATTTAGACACTCTCTTGAGGTCTGATGTGCAGCTAAGAAGACCAAGACTTCCATAGATCCTGCCAACAGTTCATGACAAGGCTTCGTCAGCCGGACTTGCAGCGATCCGGTCATCCATTGCCGTCAACGGTTTTTCTTACCTCTGTGACCCGCCTTCGTTTTGGGTGCAGCCGCGGACCTTCGCCCGACCAGAGTGTCCACCCAAGAGAGCTCCGGTCAGCCTGGACAGATCCCGGCACTGCATCGTTGCGACGCCGGCCTTCGGAACAACGACCGTGCAGTTCTGACCGGGAGGCCGGCTGGTGACATTGGCGTTGCGAGAGCCTTGGGTCCGCGCTCGTCGCATCTTCTACTCTGTGAGTGAGTGTGGCAACACACTCCGATATTTTGTTATGCTGATTAGAAATATGGAAAAGATGATGCTTGGTTGAATAACTTATCGAATTTATGAATAGTTTGATATGCGAAGATTCTCGCACTGTTTATCAGGGTCCATGCTCGTAATATGTTTAGTAAACACATTGATTGAGCCTATACTTGTTACAATCATTTCAGTCGTGCATTGCAAATAATACGTTAATTTAACTTTTCAGATGGGATGCTGTGCACCTGAGGTTGGTCTGGTGACATCGATCACTTAATGTTACATCCCATCTGCATCTTTACTGTATCATTGTGCCCGCGGTAGACATCGCATACATGACACCACACACTAGATTGTATCATCAGTGTTGTCATGTTTGTCTTAGATCTTGTCATACAATTTACATATACTGTTCAAAAAAGAAACGCAAAATGAAATTTTGCCACCTGGGGTGGACCATACAGTGAGAACACGCCCAAAACCGGCCCTGATGTATGTCTTGAAACGTCGACGTGCTAGTATAACATTGATTCAGGTTGTCACTATGTGCACGTGCGTGTTGTGGGCCAGGTGCGACAGTGCAAACATTGGGTTGTGTTTCTGTTGTTTCGCCTGCAAAGCATGCCCAACTCAGTGGTGAACACACACACACCATGGTCATAGTGCAGTATAAAAGCCGGGTCATTTTGGCAACCGGCAGGCACACCGTACCAAAAAACAGCATGCCACGTTTGAGCCCAGCAGAGAGAGAAAACGCCCTGGGTCGTTTGCAAGTTGGTCAGA
>CM031620.1:28993764-29011264 GCA_018398815.1 Conus ventricosus
AAAAAAACCCAAAAAAAAAAAACAAAGATAGAGATCAAAAACAAACACGTAACAACGGGGACAAAGTTTCTAATTTCAGCCTATAATCCTCAAAATCCTCTTCCAGCTTCGCCGAAAACAAGAGGGCAAAGTTAAAACAATCTAGTTTCTAATTCCACCTATATTTCCGCTCAAAATCCTCTCCGAGCTTTGCCGAAAACAAGAGGACAAAGTTAAAACAAAACTAGTTTCTAATTCCAGCCTATATTTCCGCTCAAAATCCTCTGCCAGCTTCGCCGGAAACAAAAAAACGCATCCAGAAGAGGCGTCAATGAACACCACCTCAGGGACTGGGCAGCATGCAGTGTCTCCTCTGGTGGGTTGCCTCATGACGACTTGACAGTGACTGCTCCCTGTGGATTGTCGGTGACGGGAGCTGTAGCGGGGACAGGTCAGGCTGTAGAGGTGGGCGGGCAGCCAGAAATAGCTGCGTGGCGTGAGAGAGAGAGCGAGAGAGAGAGAGAGGAGAGAGAGAGAGAGAGAGAGAGAGAGATGTCTGGAACATGAAAAAAGAAATTCCCGAATTAGTTTCAGCCATGATGTTTCTCCAGGTACTAAAATTAGTAACGTCTTCTGGTTGGCAGGGAGAATCTTGGGATTTTTTCCTCTCCTCCCCCCCCCCCCCCCCCTCACAAGTACCGTAAATAGTAACATCCTTCAGTTCATCCAGGCGCTATACGCAGCTGTCCACTCTGGCGTGTGCAATAAATAATCTTGACGAAAAGACGACCTTCCCCAGATCAATACGAAGTATTCATACCGTTTGAGGAAAAAAAAAAAAAAAAAAAAAAACAACCACCACCCACCTTCATAGATGCATGCTTGAGATATCTATTACCGAAATGTTTTATCTGTCTTTTTCCTTCATTTCTTGTTTTTCGAGGCTCCTAGACCTAACCCCCAATATAACGATATTTCTGACTGTGGCGACAGCTGTTCGGCTCCAAGAAGAGGATCACAGGAAAGGCGGTGGATATCATTTGGCATCGATCTCCTGGACACCCATCTTGGGTTGTGGCTTGGCGAACAGATGGTGACGATCTTGTTGCCATCTTTCTCTCCCTTTCTTTTCTCTACCCCGTCATGATATCCCGTCCTTCACCCCCATTCTTCCCCACTCTCTGTCTGTCTGTCTTCTGTTCCTATGCTTCCCTGTCTAAATGTCTGTATGTGTTTATGTGCGCGTATGATTCTTCGAAATTTATCCCCCACCCTCTCCCCTCTATACGTCGTTAAATCTGGAAATTATTGATGACCAATCCTTGACTCCGATTCCAGACAAGAATCTGATTGGCTGGAGCAGCCAGAAATATGCTCCCATCACTCAACTCGCCCCCCCCCACCCCCCCCCCCCCAACAACCTTTTCCTACTCTGCAGAAAAGAAACCCGCCCTGCTCTCTCTCTCTCTCTCTCTCTCTCTCTCTCTCTCTCTCTCTCTCTCTCTCTCTCTCTCTCGTGTGGTGTGTGTGTGTGTGTGTGTGTGTGTGTGTGTGTGTGGTGCGCACGCGCGCGCGCGCGTGTGCATGTATGTGTGTGTATGGGTGCGTGTATGTGCATGTTTGTGTGTGTGTTGTGTGTTGGGGGGCGGGGGGTGCGCTTGCTTGCTTGTAGGTGCGCTCATGTGTGTGTGTGTGTTGCGCGCGCGCGCGCGGCGCGCGCGTGTGTGTGTGTGTGTGTGTGTGTGTGTGTGTGTGTGTGTGTGTGCGGGGTTGGGGTGGGGTTGCCCGCTTGTAAAATAGCCATTAGAGACAATACATCGACCAATGCCCCACGAAAGAGAGACGCACGAATAGAAATCAGGATTTGCACCAGTAAGTATGTGGTCTGTGTCCTTCTTGTCCTGCAGTGATGTTCCCATGAGTCTGTACCATCTCTGCTTTTCTGACCAACGGCATACATATTCACAGATCCCCACTCCCTCCTCTCCTCCCCCACCGCCCTCTCATTTTCCTCTCTCTCTCTCTCTCTCTCTCTCTCTCTCTCTCTCTCTCTCTCTCTCTCCTCTCCTCTCTAATGGTCTGAAACGGGGGTCAACAACATGAACTGAACAAAGCATCTGCGAGTTCGAGTTGCACTCAGTAGTCTAAAACAAGATGCAAAGCATATAAATGTACTCCCAGTACAGTAGTACAACAGAGAAAAAAAAATCAGTCACTATAGCACTCCCCCTTTGGTGGTAGAAATTGTGTATGTAAGAGAAAAGAAAAAAAAAATTGCTCTTTCTGGAAATGAACTCCGGTCTCCCGCGTGACAAGCGAGGATACTAACCACTATGCTACCAAGCAGCCTGCAGAATGTGGTTACACTTCAGTTTATAAACCGTTATTGCTTAAACTGAACATCACAAAATTATCGTTTATAGCTGTTAGCAACGGCTATTTTGGTAAAATAAAACATCGGGCATCATCCGTGACCCATAATGAACATACCTACAAATTTTCAGAAAGATCGACCCAGTAGTTTTGTCTGGAGCGAGTGGAACACATTTTGACCACGGACAGACAGACACCTGCACACGCACACACACACACACACACACACACACACACACACACACACACACACACACACACACACACACACACACACAGAGCATTTCTTCGTTCCCATTCTAAAGTACTCCCTGTCCTATAAGAACTGGGAGTACAAAAAGAGGTCATGGCCCTCCCAGTTTGTATCGGTCAGGAAAAGTTTGGCAGTGTTCAACGAATTACGAAGTTAGACCAGAAGAATGGACGGTTTCGCTCCTGTTTCTGTGAGCCCAACACGTTGTTGTTCTTAGTACTGTTTTTAATTGGTAGTTTCTGTGTTCGTTTCTTGGCCGTATCGGTTTCTTGGTTCTTTAGTCTTTTTTCCATTCTCTTGCTTTTCTTTTTTCTTTTTTCGTGTCATTGAGGTTTGTCCAGTACGCTACTCGCAGATGTTCAACACTCACGTGTTTTCGATGAATAATCTACACGAGACTACGTTCCCCCAGATCGAGAGAAGTTATTTCTACCTTCCTGAGGAGTAAACCAAATCACATCACTCTTCAGAGATATGTATTATCGAATGAGTGTTTTTCCCCCAAAATCTTTCCTTTTGGGGCTGTCTCTAGACCTAACCACTCCAATATCAAAATCGAATGTCAATGTTGGCGACAGTGTGTCGGTTACAAGTTAAGGATTCACAGGAAAGGTCGGTGAAGATCTTTTGGCATCGTCTCCGAGACTTCAACTTAGGCTGTGGCGTGGAAGAACATCTGGCGATGTGTTTTTACGACATTTTTTTTTTCCTTTCTTGTCTCATATCTCATTGATAATATTTCCGTCCTTCACGCCCCCCATTCCTCCCCCTCTTTCTTCTTTCTTCTATTCCTATGCTTTTGTCCAAATGTCGGTCCTTTGTATGTTTGATGTAAGTATGGATATGCTACATCAATTATCTTACCCCCCACCCGTTCCCTCTGTTAGTCTCGAAAGTTGATGGGACTATCGCGTCTATGACTCTGATCATGCACAAGTATTCGATTGGGTGGAGAGCCCCGCTATACGGTTCCTACTTACTTCCCCTTGGCTGAAGCAGCCTGAAATATGGTCCTATTATCCCCTTGGCTGGAGCAGCCAGATATATGGATCCTATGACTTCCTTGGCTGTTCAGCCAGAAATTCGTCCGATTACTGCCCTTGGCTGGAGCAGCCAGATATATGGTACTATTACTCCCCATTGGCTGGAGCAAGCCAGAAATATGGTCTATTACTTCCCCTCGGTTGGAGAGCCAGAAATATGGTCTATTACTCCCCCTTGGAGGAGCAGCCAGAAATATGGTCGTAGTTGCTCCCCCTTGGGCTGGAGCAAGCCAGTTATATGGTCCTATTACTCCCCCACTTGGTGGGAAGCAGCAGGATCTCGTGTCCTATTTCTTCCACACCGGTTTCACCCTTTTCCTCTCCATAGAAAATAAAACCCAAACTTTAGGTACTGAATTTATCACACCTCCGATTTCGATTAAAAAAAAATTAAATGTGTGGCATGGAGCTGACTGGAAACTCTTTCATTGTTGAGATGGTTGTTGGAAAATGAAAAATATAAGCAACTCCCCGAATGTGGTGTGTCGTGTGTGTTGTGAGTGTGTGTGTGTGTATGTGTGTGTCGTGTGTGCTGTGGTGTTGGTGTGGTGTGCGTGTGAGTAGTTGGGTGTGTGCGTGCGTGTGTGTGTGTGTGTGTGTGTGTGGGTGTGTGTGTGTGTGTTGTGCTGCGCGGGCGGCGCGCGCGCCGCGTGTGTGTGTTTTCCTGCGCCACGCGCTTGTTGCACCGTATACAGTTTTTTTTAATAAACCATCGAACACCATGCTTTTCACTGTGTAGCCGAGTGTGTTTGCGAAGCTTTTCGACACAAATCCAATCAGCTTCCATGCTCGAAAAAACTGCATGAAGCTGTTTGCCGGGAACAACGCGCGTTAATAAGAGGTTTGGCTCCAGGATGGTACTGGCGCCCTCTGTTCAAAAAGGAACACATGAGGGGTTGGGGAAGGCGGCGGTGGGGTGGGGGTGGGTGGGGTGGGGTTGGGAGGTGTTGGAAAGGAGGGGGTTGGGGTTTGTTAGGGGTTGGGAACGGATAGATGGGGGGGGTGTGTAGGTGTTGGGAAAGGACGGGGGGTTTGTTAGGGGTTGGGAAAAAGGTAATGGGGTGGGGGGGGGTGGGGTGGGGTGGGGTGGGGGTTGTGAGGGTTGGGAAAGGAGGGGGGTTTGTTAGGGGTTGGAAAGGAAGGAGGTGGGGTTGGGGTGGTGGTGGGGTGGGGGTTGTGAGAGTGTTGGGAAATAGGAAGGGGGGGGGGTTTGTTAGGGTTGGGGAAAGGCACGGGAGGGGGTGGGGTGGGGTGGGGTGGGGGTTGTGAGGTGTTGGGAAAGGCTGGGGGGTTTGTTAGGGGTGGGAAAGGAGGGGGGACGGGGGGTGAGGGGTTGGGAACGGCGGGGGGATTGTTAGGGTTGGGAAAAGGAGGGGTGGGGGGTGGTGGGGTGGGGTGGCGGGTTGTGAGTGTTGGGAAGGCGGGGGGTTTGTTACGGTGATTGGGATAGGGAGGGGGGGGGGGGTATGTGTGGGGTTGGGAAAAGGCGGGGGGTTTGTTAGGGGTGGGAAAGGAGGGGTGGAGGTTGGGGTGGGGTGGGCGTGGGGGTTGTGGAGGGTGGGAAAAGGGGGGGGTGTGTTAGGGGTTGGGAAATGGAGGGGGGGGGGGTGATTGGGGTGGGGAGTGGGAGAGGGGGTTGTCAGGGGTTGGAATGGGGGGGGTTTGTTAGGGGTTGGGATAGGAGGGGTAGGGGTGGTGGTGGGGGGTTGTTGAGTGTGGACAGGCGGGGGGTTTGTTAGGGGTTGGGGAAAGGAGGGGTGGGGGGGGATGTGAGGGGTTGGGAAAGGGAGGGGGGGGGGGTGTGAGGGGTTGGGGAATGGAGGGAGGGGGGGTGTGAGGGTTGGGGAAAGGAGGGGGGGGTGTTTTTTTTTATTTTTTTTGGAGGGGGTTGGGAAAGAGAGGGGGGGGGGGGTCTTATGTGAGGGGTTGGAACGGAGCGGGGGGGGGTGTGAGGGGTTGGGAAACGGTGGGGGGGGGTGTGAGGGGTTGGGAATGGAGGGGGGGGGGGGTGTGAGGGGTTGGGAAAGGTGGTGGGGGGGGGTGTTGCAAGGGGGTTGTTGAGGTGTTGGGAAAGGCGGGGGGTTTGTTAGGGGTTGGGAAAGGAGGGGTGTGGGGGGGGTGGGGGTTGTGAGTGTTGGAAAGGCGGGGGTTGGCGGTAGGGGTTGGAAAGGAGGGTGGGGTCGGGGTGGGGGTTGTGTGGTGTTGGGAAGGCGGGGGGTTTGTTAGGGGTTGGGAACGGAGGGGGGGGGGGGGTGTGACGGGGTTGGGGAAAGGCGGGGGGGTTTGTTAGGGGGTTGGGAAAGGAGGGGGGGGGGTGTGAGGTGTTGGGGAAGAAAGGCGGGGGGTTTGTTAGGGGTTAGGGAAATGGAGGGGGGGGGGGTGTGTGTGAGGGGTTGGGAAAGGCGGGGGGTTTGTTAGGGGTGGGAAAGGGGGTGGGGGTGGGTGTGAGGGTGGTGGAAAAAAAGGCGGGGGGTGGTTGTTAGGGGTTGGGAAAGGAGGGGGGGGGCGGGGGGTGAGGGCGCTTGGGAAAGGAGGGGGGGTGTGAGGGTTGGGAAAAGGAGGGGGGGGGGTGTGATGGTTGGGAAAGGATGGAGGGGGGGTTGAGAGGGTGGGAACAAGGAGGGTGGGGGTGTGAGGGGTTGGGAAAGGAGGGGGGGTGGGGGTGTGAGGGGTCGGGGAAAGGAGGGGGGGGTTTTGGGTTGGGGAAAGGAGGGGGGGGGAGGGGTTGGGAAAGGAGGGGGGGGGGGGTGAGGGTGTTGGGAACAAAAAAAAAAAAAAGGAGGGAGGGGTGGGTGAAGGGGTTGGGAAAGGAGGGGGGGGGTGTAGAGGGGTGGGAAAGGAAGGGGGGGTGTGTGAGGGTTGGGAATGGGGGGGGGGGGGGGTGTGAGGGGGGGGGGGAAAGGAGCGGTGGGGGTGAGGGGTGGGATAAGGAGGGGGGGGGGTGAGGCGGTTGGGAAAGGTGGGGGCGGGTTGAGGGGTTGGGAAGCGAGGGGGGGGGGTGGGGTTGGAAAGGAGGTGGGGGGTGAGGGTGGGGAAAAGGAGGGGGGGGGGGTGTGCAGGGGTTGGGAAAAGGAGGGGGGGGTGGGTGAGGGTTGGGAAAGGAGGGGGCGGGGGGTGAGGTGTTGGGAAGGAGGGGGGGTGTTGTAGGGCGTTGGAAGGGGGGGGGGGAGTGAGGGGTGGGAAAGGGGGGAGGGGGGGGGGTGAGGGGTTGGGAAAGGAGGGGGGGGGGGGCGGTGAGGGGTGGGAATGGCGGGGGGGGAGGGGTTGGGAAAGGACCGGGGCGGGGTGAGGGGTTGGGAAAGGAGGGGGTGGTGGGGGTGGGTGTGAGGGGTTGGGAAGGAGGGGGGGGGTGAGGGGTTGGGGACAGGAGGGGGGGGGCGTGAGGTGGTTGGAATGGAGGGGGGGGGGGGGTGTGAGGGGTTGGAAAGAAGGGGGGTGTGTGAGGGGTTGGAGAAGGACGGGGGGGGGGGGTGTGAGTGGGGGGGGGGAATGGAGGGGAGGGGGTGAGGGGTGGGAAGGAGGGGGGGGGGTGGAGGGTGTTGGGAAAGGAGGGGGGGGGGAGGGGGGTGAAGGGGTTGGGAAAGGAGGGGGGGGGTGATGGGGGTTGGGAAAGGACGGGGGGGAAGGTGAGGGGTTGGGAAAGGAGGGGGGGGGTTTTTGTGAGGGGTTGGGGAAAGGAGGGGGGCGGGGTTTGAAGGGTTGGGAAAGGAGAGGGGGGGGGGGTGAGGGGGTTGGGAAAGGAGGGGGGGGGGTGAGGGGTTGGGAAAGGAGAGGGGGGGGGGTGAGGGGTTGGGGGAAAAGGAAGGGTTGGGGGGAAGTGAGGGGGTTGGATAAGGAGGGGGGGGTGGGGGGTGAGGGGTTGGGAAAGGAGGGTGGGGTTGAGGGGTTGGAAAAGGAGGAGGGGGGGGTGAGGGGTTGGGAATGGAGGGGTGGGGGGGCGGTGTGTGAAGGGGTTGGGAAAGGAGTGGGGGGAGCGGTGAGGGGTTGGGAAAGGAGGGGGGGGGTGTGAGGGGTTGGGAAAGGAGGGGGCGGGGGGTGAGGGGTTGGGAAAAGGAGGGGGGGGGGGTGAGGGGTTGGTAAAGGAGGGGGGGTGAGGGTTGGAAAGGAGGGGGGGGGGTGATGGGGTTGGGGATAAGGAGGGGGGCGGGTGAGGGGTTGGGAAAGGAGGGGGGGGGGGTGTGAGGGGCGGTTGAGTTGGGAAATGAGGGGGGGGGGTGAGGGGTTGGGAAAGGAGGGGGGGGGGAGGTGTGAGAGGGTTGGAAAGGAGGGGCGGGGAGGTTGTGGGGGGGGGGAAAGGGAGACGGGGGGGGCAGGGGGGTGAGTGGGTTGGGAAAGGAGCGGGGGGGGGTGAGTGGGTTGGGAAAGGAGGGGGGCGAGTGGGGTGTGGGTTGGGAAAGGAGGGGGGGGGGTGAGGGGTTGGGAAAGGATGGGGGGGGTGAGGGGTTGGGAAGGAGGGGGGGGGGTTGGGGGTTGGGAAAGGAGGGGGGGGGGTGAGGGGTTGGGGAAAGGGAGGGGGGGGGGAGGGTGCTGGGGTGCGGGAAAAGGTGGGGGGGGGGGTGAGGGTGGGAAGGAGGGGGGGGGTGAGGGGTTGGGAAAAGGAGGGGGGGGTGAGGGGTTGGGAAAGGAGGGGGGGTGAGGGCGGTGGGAAAGGAGGGGGGAGGTGAGGGGTTGGGAAGGGGGGGGGGGGGGGATTGTGAGGGGTTGTGGAGGAAGTAGGAGGGGGGGGGGTGTGAGGGGTTGGGAAAGGAGGGGTGGGCGGTGTGAGGGGTTGGGAAACGGGTGGGGGGGGGGTGGAGGGGTTGGGAAGGCTGGGGGGGGCGTTGTTGTGGGGTGAAAGGGGGGGGGTGAGGGGTTGGGAAGGAGGGGGGGGCGTGAGGGGTTGGAAAGGAGGGGGGGGGGGGGTCGGTTGAGGAGGTTGGGAAAGGAGGGGGGGGGGGGGGGTGCTGAGGGGGTTGGAAGGAGGGGGGGGGTGAGGGAGTTGGGAAGGAGGGTGGGGGGGGGGTTGTGTGGGGTGGGGAAAGGGGGGGGGGCGGGGGGGGGATTGAATGAAATGAATGAAGGTAAAGGAAAAAATGATGATCATTAACAAAGAAATATTGGATGGATGATAATGAATTATTTTATTGAATAAAAGGGGATTTTCTTCGGGAAATACGGCGTATTATTATTCTGGCATTAATGATTATTATGTGATATGAAAAAGAGGGAGGAAGGGGGAAGGGAAAGGAAAGGAAAGAGGGCAGGGAGGAAAGGATAAAAAAGGAGAGGGAAAAGGAAGTGGAAAGAAAAAAAGGAAAGGGAAGGAAAAAAGGGGGGGAAAAAAGAAAAGGAAAAAATAGAGGAAAGCGAGGGGAAAAAGGAGGACAAAACGAACGAAGGACGAAAAGGGAGGGGAAGGGAGAGGATAGAAGAAGGGAAAAAGGAAAAGGGGAGAGAAAGGAAAAGGAGAAAAGGAGGAGAGGAAAAAGAGGAAAAAAGGGAGGAAGGAGGGAAGAGGGAAGGAAAGGACAGTAGGAAACATTGGTGCTTCTCTACATAAAAATAGCGGGGAAGGAATACTGTTATTCCATCAGAGTATTTGCCGGCCACCACCCAACTCTCGTGTACCAAACACAGTTTCGAAAATGTGTACACATGCACCTTCTGATTTGGGGAAAAAATGTGATGCACTAAAAAGGAGAGGGAGGAGGAGAAAAAGGGGAAAGCAAGAATCGAGAGGAAAGGAGGGAGAGGGAGAACAAGAAAAGGAGAATTTTGGAAATAATCTGAGAAAATTAAAGGGGGGGGGGGGGATGAAATTGTATTGATTGATTGATTGGGGGTGGGGGGGGTTGAGAAGGGGGTTGGTGGGGAAATGACAGTAAGGGGATTTTTGATTGGAGGGGGATGGGGGGGGATCGAAGGAGGGATTTGAACTATTACATAAATTCGAATGTGCATGATTGAGTTGAAGGTGAAAGGATTAAAGGATGTACCAAAACAATATAATGATTAAAATTTCGGGGAATGTGATATTGTAAAATTACGAATTAAATGGATGAGGAAGTATGGAATATTGTAAAATCTAGGGGGGGATTTTAATACTAATGAAGGGGCAGAATGGATGATTGAATAAAAAGATGCGTGGTGGAGGGGGGAAATTTAGGGGGGGGATTATATTGGAAGGGGAGGGGAGGATAGTAAAAAGGAATAGAATAAAAAACAGAATGGGGAGAGAAAAAATAAGGTGAGGAGAAAAAAAAAAGGGGAGGAAAAAGAGGGAAATCGAAAAAAATGGAAAAAAAATGGGTGGGAGAAAAGGGATAAGGGGGAAAAAGAAAAAGGGAGGAAAGGAGGAAGGAAGGGAAATACGAATACGTCAACGAGAAAAACTGAACCGAACCACGGAAAAAATGTTAATCAGTACTGGACATTTTGCCCCTTTTCTGATGATGGGGGTGGGGTCTGGGGGGTTTTATAATATAACAAATAACAACGTTTTTCACACAGCAGGGTACAAATAAACAGGGCTATTGTTGACAATCAGAAACTGACAGATACGCATAGAAATGCACACAAATGAAAACATGCAGTTGGATTATTTAAATGCCTAGGTGTGCGCCTTCTGGAGGCTTGAAAATAAATAATTCATGCACGTGATATCAGTGCTTCTTCACTTTGATTTACCATGAGCAAAGCAGCTCGGAAATCACAAAGGGGCTGTCAAAGATTTCCGGAGAAAATGTCTTCGTGCTGAAATCTGCAGCACAGGACAACGAGCTAGAACTTGCAGATCGTTTCATTTGCATTTTGCACAAAGGAGGAGAGAGGGGGGAATAGGGGAAAGAGGTGAGGGGTTGGGATGGGGAAAAGATGATGGAAATGTTTCCACCGACAAAGAGCTAGCGGTTTATTACCAGAAATACCCTGCCTTAACAATACAATTTTGATGGAGAGATCTTAAGACTATGACTCAGACTTAACGACTAGGTGACGAACAACATTGTCCCCTAAAGCTTTCGCTACGAGGGACGTAAAACTCAACCATTAGCCTTCCACTCAACCACAATCACTCCTCTTCCACCCCCACCCCCCCTCCCCCCCCCCCCCCCCCCCCCCCCCACCCCCCCCCCCCCCCCCCCCCCCCCTGGAAACAAAAACCGCCGGAGAAAACAAACAACCGGTGATGATCCACCACCGATACAAGGAAAAGAATAAAGGGTAGTAATAGCAAGGATTGTATCATGAGTATGTGGGTCTGCGCTTAATCTTTGTGGCTAAGGAAGCTCCGATCTTCTGGTTTCTTTTTTTTTCTTTTAAGATTTTTTATTTTTACTTTTTTTTATTTAAATTTTAAACGATTTATTATTTTTTAAAAATTTTATATAAGTGGAACCCCCCCCTTCACATGTCTGGTTTGTTCTCTTTTTCAAAATGAATGCCAAACAATTTTCAGACACACCTCCACCCTTCACTAATCCCCTTCAACACACGTCTTCCTCTTCCGCTTGCTAAGTGAGTGAGGTCCGCAAAAGGTGGTGTCAGCAACATGAAACTGAACCAAATATCCAGGAGTGTCAGTGACGCTATCAGTATAATCAGGAGTGTCGAGTGGCGCAATCAGTAAATCGGAGTGCGGTGGGCCGCTTCAGTATAATCAGTAGAGGCGGTGGCGCTCTCAGGTTATAATCAGGAGTGTCGGTGGCGCTCTCAGTATAATAGAGAGTGTCGGTGGCGGCTCTATCAGTATAATCAGGTGTGTCGGTGGCGCTCTCAGTATATCAGGAGTGTCGGTGGCGCTCTAAAGTATAATCAGGTTAGTGTGGTGGCGCTACTCAGTTAATAGGAGTGTCGGTGGCGCTCTTCAGTATTAATCAGGTGTGTCGGTGGCGTCTCAGTATAATCAGGAGTTGTCGGTGGCGATCTCAGTGTAACAGGTGTCGGTGGCGCTCTTCAGTATTAATCAGGAGTGCTTCGGTGGCGCTATCAGTATAATCAGAGTGTCGGTGGCGCTCTTCAGTATAATGCAGGAGTGTCGGTGGCGCTTCAGTTAATCGACGAAAGGTCTGGCCTCACTCGTTTTTGTGCCAGTCGTGAAACAGGCTGGGCAGGTTCAGCGTGTTAGGTGAGCGACACGTTTTTAACTTTTGTTACGGGGGTTGATTTCTGTGTTCGTCTTTTTTTCTTCTTTTTTTTTTGCATTTATGTTCTACGTTGTTTCTTCTATTTTATTATTTTATCACCTTTAAACCAACACCAACCCATATTTATTTTTTTTTATATACCTTTATTCGTTCTTCCTTATTCCTTTATTTGTTATCTTACTTCCTTTATTCGTTCTTCCTTATTCCTATTTTCGTTTACTTAACTTCTTTCTATCGTTTTCTTACTTCCTTTATTTCCTCTTCCTTAATTTCTTTATTCGTTCATCTTACTTTTATTTCTTCTTCCTTACTTCCTATATTTCGTTCTTCCTTATTTTTTATTTCGTTCTTCTTACTTCCTTTATTACTTGTTCCTTATTCCTTTATTTCGTTTCCTTACTTCCTTTATTTCGTTCTTCCTTAACTATTTATTTCGTTCTTCCTTACTTATTTCTTTCTATACCCTTACTTTTTATTTTCCTTCTCCTTATTTTTATTTCTTTCTTCCTTCCTTCCTTTATTTCGTTCTTCCTTACTTCCTTTCTTTTTTTTCCCTTTGTTTCTTTTTTTTTTCTTACTTCCTTTATTTCGTTCTTCCTTACTTCCTTTATTTCCTTTTCCTTACTTCCTTTATTTCCTTCTTCCATACTTCCTATCATTTTCGTTTTCCTTACTTCTTTATTCGTTTTCCTTACTTCCTTTATTTCGTTTCTTCCTTACTTCTTTTTTTCCTTCTTCTTACTTCCTTTATTTCGTTCATCCTTATTCCTGATATGTTCTTCCTTACTTTCCTTATTTGTTCTTCTTACTTCTTTATTCGTTCTTCCATACTTTCCGTTATTTCGTTTCTTCCTTACTTCCTTTATTTCGTTCTCCTTACTTCCTTTATTTCGTTTTCCTTACTTTCTGTTTTTCTTTCTTGCTTTTTTATTTTCACACATTACCCCCCCTCTACCCCAATGGTACCCTCCCTCCCTTCTGTCTTTTTGTTAATTTTATCCATGCTTTCTTTATTTATTTACATTCATCTTTCATCTGAATATATGTGTTCTTTCTTTTTTTCTTCTCTTTTGTTCTTTAAGTATTGTATGTTACAATTACCACCCTTCGATTTTTAGTCTGTTTTCCGTCTTCTTCCTCTCTCTCCCTTCTCTCTCTCTGTCTATATCTCCCCTTCCTCTTCTCATCTCTCTCTTCTCTCGCTTCTCTCTCTCTCGCTCACTCACACTTTCTCTAAGTTTGTTTAGACCTTTCTAGGTCTTCGTCCGATTTCCTTTTCTTTCTTCCCTTACTCTCTTTCCGTCCTTCTCTCTCCTTACTTTCCTGTTTTCCTTCTTTGCCGTCAACGTTCTTCTTTTGTTCTTCCTTTCCTCTTTTTCTTTCAAGGTTTGTTCGTCTGCCTTCATTCCTTTCGTCCATCTTGTCTCTCTCTCTGCTCTCCCTCTCTCTCTCTCCACCTCTCCTCCCCCTCTCTCTCTCCCCCCCCCCCCCCCCCCCGCTCTTCCTTCACTCTCTCTCTCTCTCTCTCTCCTTCCCTCCCCCCCCCCCCCCCCCCCCCCTCTCTCTATCTTTCGGGATTCGGTTTTTCCTCCACATTACATGTGTTCACAGGAGTACTGAAGAAACACAGTTGTTGTTGCATTTGCGTGGACGTCAACACAGAAACGCATTAGAGATGAGGAGAGTGGAGAATGGCGTAGTGCGGAAAGACTGAGGTATTGGAGGTGTTGGGAAGGGGATGTGGGAGTTGGAGGAGGGGTGGGAGGGGGGTGGGGTGGGGGGAGCGAAAACAAGGGAGGTGGGCGGGGGAAAGTTCATGGCAATGTCAGGCGGTAATCACAGACAAAGAGCAAGTACAGGAGCGCCGATACCAGGCGAAACAGTCAAAAAGCTGTGAGTGGAACCACGTTTTGGCTTTTGTGCTTGGGCTGTTACCGCGCTTTGTTTTCCCCGATCCTCCCCTCTGCTATGGTGAGTGCAGTGTTCAAATGATACGTAAAGAGAGAGAGAGAGAGAGAGAGATGAGAGAGAGAGAGAAGCAGTTTGAATCAGCACACAACACCACCACACAACAAACCACAACCAAACACACACAAAACACACACAAACACACACACACCCCACACGCAGGCACACAAAGCAGCGTTCACACACACGACACTCACGGGCGCGTGCGGCACACCACTCTTCACACTCGCACGCCACGCACAACACCACAACACACAGAACACTCACACACACATACACACACAACACACACACACACACAACAACCAGACACACCACCGGAACACACGATCACACACACACAGACACACACGACAGAAACACACACAGACACACAGTACTCAAACACACACACCGAGTCATGCCAGCAGGGACGCCAGAGACTACCTTAATCAACCGTTGTCTACCCATCCTCCCGTTTCTCCTCTCCACCCACTTTCTCTATCAGAATGAAGCAACCCCCCCCCCACCCCCCCCCCCCCCCCCCCCCCCTCCCACCCCCCCCCCCCCCCCCCCCCCCCCCCCCCCCCCCCCCCCCCCCCCCCCCCCCCCCCCCCCCCCCCCCCCCCCCCCCCCCCCCTTTGCCCCATCCGCCTTATAGAAATTCGGCGGATTAAGATTCCAGTTTTGACTTCTTTGCTCCCACAGATTGTGCGTCAAAAGTGAAAAAGGTGTTTGACGCTCAGATGGTCTGTACTATGACTCAGTGGGCTTCAAGACTGAAATCTGTGTGTGTTGTGTGGTGTGTGTGTGTGTTGTTGTGTGTGTGTGTGTGTGTGTGCGTGTGTTGTGTGTGCGTGCGTGGTGGTGTGTGTGTGTGAGCGCTCGAGAGTGTGCGTGTGTACGTGCGTAGTGTGTGCGGTGTGGTGTGCGGTGTTGTGCGGTGGGCGATGCGCGTGCGAGTTTGTGTGTGTCTGTCTGTAGAGAGAGGAGAGAGAGAGGGAGAGATGTGATGCGAGGAGAGAGTGAGATGCGATGTATGTCTGGTGGGGCATGAGTATGGTGTTGTGTAGTGTGCGGTACGTTTGTGCGCGCGCGCGCGCGCGCGGCGTGTGTTGTTTGTGTGTGTGTGTTGTGGGTGTGTGTTGTCGTGTGTGGTGTGTGTGTGTGTGTGTGCTGCGCATTGCGTGCATAAGTGTGTTGCCAGGACCTTGATATAATTCTTTTTGGTTTTGTTATATTTAACTGCACCAGTAAAGTAATCACTTTTAAGCCTCTTCATGATGAGATCAAGTCTTGTAAACCTTCGCCGAGACAATGTCGTGTGTGTTAGATTTCTGTGGTGAGCTGGATGGAGTTTGGCATGTTGGTGTTTATTTCATTAATCATCCGTGGGAAGATATTTTCAAATCTCAACCCTGCCTCCGCTTCACAATGTTGATGTTGTAAAGTTTTATATTCATTCTTAAATATCATATTCAGTTTGGTTTGCGTTGATTTACAGTTTAGAGCGCATTTTTCCCATACTTCATCTTTTGTTCCCCCCCCCTCCTATACACTCAACAAGCGTTCAACCTTCGAGTAATATGTAGCCTGTCCCATACCTGTGTTGTTGTGTTTACCGTTGATAGCGCGTAATATGGCATTTAAAACGATATCTATGCGACAGCGAAGATTAGTCCATAGTGTGTGTGTGTGTGTGTGTGTGTGTGTGTGTGGTGTGTGGTGTGTGTGTGTGTGTGTGGTGGTGTGTGTGTGTGTGTGTGGGTGTGGTGTGGGTGGGTGTGGGGTGGGTGTGCGTGTGTTGTGTTGTGCTGTGTGTGCGGATGTGGTGTTTGTGTGTGTGTGTTGTGTTGTGTGTGTGATGTGTGTTGGGTGAGTGTGGAGTGAGAGTGAGTGAGTGAGAAGTGAGTGAGTGAGCGAGCGAGGAGCGTGCGTGCGTTGCTGTGCGTGTGTGTGTGTGCGGGCGCAGCGAGTATTTGATATTCCTGTTGTCTAAAGAAAAATAGTCGACTTTATTTTTTATATGTTATCTGAAAAAACCCAGTATACAACAATGGGTACTCTGACAATGATAAAAACCGTCTGTTCAGCCTCATTTCATTTTGTTGCTGTTAACATTTTTACCTTCCCGTTCGCACCTATTGTCTCTCTTCCCTAAACCATTACCCTTTTCTGCGTGAGCCTCTGCATGAAGATGTCTGTGTTCCATAATGTTTACACACTTGCTTTGAAACATTGTCCCGTTACCCGTATGCAAAGTCAACGGATTTTTTTTTTTTTTTTGGGGGGGGGGGGGGGGGGTGGGGTTCCACGTCTTCGCATCCAGACAAGGAATTGATTAGCCGGAACACAGCAGACACATGGCCCCCCCGTCCCCTTTATTTGAACCCCCACCTTAACCTCTCTTCCTTCCTTAAACGGAAATGCGTTCGTTCTTGAGCGGCCAAATGTTTCTCACCTCTGAGAGGATGGTTCATGACTGGTTTGTGGCATGGAGGAGCCTGAAACCTCGTGGTGTTGGGGTGTGGTGGGGGTGTGAGGAAAGCAATTATATATTATAAAAAAAACCAACGCTGCTGAGTGAGAGAGTGAGTGAGAGAGAGGGGGGGGGGGGGGGGGGGGAAGAAAGAGAGAGAGAGAGCGAGGCGAGAGAGAGAGGAGGACGCAGCACGCAGCACGCACGCACGACGCACGCAACGCACACACACACACACACACACAAACAACAACACACACAACACACAGAGTATAGTGAGTGTGTGTATGCGTGTGATGCGTGGCATGGCATGTGTGTTAGTCTGGAGGTGGTAGAGGTGCGAGGTCGTGTGTATGTGTGTGTGTGATGTGTTGTGTGTGTGTGTGTGTGTGTGTGTGCGTGCGTGCGTGCGTGCGTGCGTGCGTTTTTGGAGTGCGTGCGTGCGTGCGTGTGTTGTGTGTGTAGTCCGCGTGCGCGTGTGTGTGTGTTTGAGCACGCACGTAAGAATATTCATTTTATGTCCTGTGTTTTTTCCCAATGTCATGGCATGTTTGGCGGTGTTCTGCGAATTAGCAAGGCCAAAACGGTTTGTTTTTTTAGCTTAAAAATAAAAAAGTTGCTTTTGTGGCTGTTTTTTTTTTTTGAGCCTGTTGGTTTGACTCTGCTTTTTTCCCGTTCTTCATTTCTTCTTTGTTGTACTTACTGAGCACATCACTTTTTCTCAGTTCTGTATAAAAAACAATCAAACTTTTCTTTCTTCCTTTCCGTTATGTTTTCCTTCATTTTTTTTCTTTTTTATCTTTCTACCCCTCCCCCTCCCCCCCCCCCCCTTCATCTTTCTTTATACTTCCTTTCTTTCATATTAATTTCCTTGTTCTTTTTTTTTTCATCATTTATTCTTTATTTCTTCGTCAGCTCTTTTTTTCTCGACCCCTTCCCCCCTTTTGTTTTCCCTCCTCTGAATTTCTATTTTTTTTTTATTTCAATCTTTTCTTTTTCCTTTCTTATCTTTCTTTTTCTTTATTTCTTTCTTTACGGTCTTTCTTTCTGCTTTTTCTTCTTTTCTGCCGTCTCATCTTCTGTGGTAAGTCTGTGAGAGTGGGGGAACAACCACGTAAAACAGCAACAATAACAAAGTTTATAAGGGAAGCATGTTTTCCCCTCTACGCATTTTTCGCTGGTACCGTCACCTTGTTTTCCTTCCCACCCCTCTGCAGGACAAGTGGATTGTTCACATAGATAAAGAGAGAGAGGAGAGAGAGGAGAGAGAGAGAGAGAGAGGAGAGAGAAGAAGAGAAGAGAG
>CM031620.1:29021264-29023764 GCA_018398815.1 Conus ventricosus
AAAGAAGAGGAGAGAAGAGAGAGAGAGAGAGCGAGGTGGACATAGGAGTAGAAGAGATGGAGAGAAAAAAGTGTGTGTGTGCGTGCGTGCGTTCGTGTTGTGTATGTGGTGAGCCGAGTGTGTGTATGTTGTGTGGGTGTGGTGTGTGTGTGTGTGTGTGTGTGTGTTGTTGGTGTGTGTGTGTGTGTGTGTGTACGTAGTGGAGTGTGTGTGTGTGTTGTGTGTGTGTGGCACAACCTTTAATTTACTCTACAAGGCCAACTGGCACATTATAAATACTTCGCTTGGCACTATCTATCTCCGGAAATGGGAGCCTACACCACAATCTCAACCACCCCACCACAACCCCCCCCCCCTCCCACCCGCTAAAATAGCCAGCGCAGATAAAAGCACCCCCGAGTTAATCCCACCATCGCGATCAAGAGGGGGAAGACAAGGCGTGTATATATAACGTAGACAATAGATACAGGCCACAGGCCTGCACACCAAAAAAGTAATGCGCAAGGGCCTTGCTCCCAGGAGTGAGTATTTCTAGACGGCGCGGTAGATGGGTTGAGGCTTCTTGTAGATGTCTAAAAGGTGTGAATCTCCCCATTTTCTTTCAGTATGGCCATCAAGTACAAAGCCAGGTGTTCCAAGCAGACATACTAAAAATCAAAGGAATGGGTCTTTATGGATGCTTCAAGCTGGCGCAAAAAATAAGTCAATCGGGTGAGTGATGCAAAGGCCTGAAATGTGGCGTCAACTAAGGGGAAGGGTCATGCGCTTGAAGATCGTTTGGGATGTCATCGTGAACCCCCCCCAAAAAAACAACAACAACAAAACGAACAAACAAAACAACAACAAAACCAACAAAAACAAAAAAACCCAAAAAATCACAACAACATCAACAAAACAACAATGGGAATATTCGGTGGGTAGTTGTTCTTTTGATCAATTTATCAGTTTAATATTAAATGGTTCTCGAATTTATGGTAGGCCTCTAAACGTTAGCATGTAAATAATAAGTTTTCAGTCAAAATCCGAATGTGACGTGTGGGCACACAGGAGATGCCAGTCCCTGGTTTAATTCGTTTCAAAGCACTTCAAGGAAATACTTCACGTTGTTTTGAGTATTGTCTCCCCTCTCCTAACGAATCAAGTGTTCGCATTAGCACCCCCCCACCCTCCCTTTTCCCTACCCTTCCCCCTACCCTCCCTGTCCCCCCCCTCCCCCTACATCCCTTCACTCCCTCTTTCCCCCCCCCCCCCCCCCCCCCCCCCCCGTCTGCACCTGCAGAATGCAATCAAGATGAACTGAGTCACATGGGGAGTGGCTGGTCAGTTTCGCTTCCACCTGGCAGCCTTCTGCAGAGAATGTCACAGCCGTGTCCAGTTTGCAACCAATTGCGGAACAGTTTTTTTGCCAATGGTCCCTGCGAATACCAAGACTGACACGTCCTAAATCTGGTTTTGTTTGGATAGAAAGGGTGTTTTTTTGGATGCATGTGTCTTCGGCGGTTTTTTTTTTTGGTGCTTTATAGTGTGTTCTGTCCTTCTTTCTTTTCTTCTTTCATACTTTTCTCATCTGTTGTTTCCTTTCATTTTTTTCTCTCTTCTTTCTCTTTTCCTTTCTTTCTTTCTTGCTTTCTTTTCCTCCCTCCTATTTATTTGTTTCTTCAGCCTTATTTTTTGTTTACAGTCTTTTCCTCCATCCCTTCCTTCCTTTTTTTCTGTCTTAATGTTTCTTTCTTTCGTTTTCTCACCAGTTCCCTTCCTTCCTTTCTTTCTGTGTATTTTTGTGCGTCCCCCCCCCCTTCTTTCTGTTCTTTTCACATATTTCCTCTCCCCTTTCCTTCAGTATTTTTTCATTATACCTCTAATCCTTTTCTTTCTTCTTTCTTTCTGTTCACCTTTCTTTCCTAATTTCATCTTGCTACCTCTTCCTAACTTTCTTTGGTACCTCCCTTCCTTTTCTTCCTTCCCTTCCGACTGTCTTCCGTCTGTTCTTTTTCTTTTTTCCTTCCTTTCTTCTCTCGATCCTTTCTTTTTTGTGTGTGTTTCATTTCGCGTTTTTTCCCCCTTTTCTTTCTTTTTTTTTCTTTCTTTTTTTTTTTTCTTGTTATCATATTTGTTTCTCTTTTTCTTTCAAAGTTTTCATCCACCCGTTCTTTTGTAGTCCCAGTTCTTATAGAACAGGGAGTACTTTAAAGGGGGAAAAGAAGAAATGCTGTCTGTGTGTCCGTCCGTGGGTCAAAAGTGTCCCACTTGCTCCAGACAAAACTGCTGAGCCGATCTTTCTAAAAATTTGTAGGTATGTTCATTATGGGTCTCGGAGATGATGTTTCATGTTACCGTTACAGCGTTACTAACGGCTACTACTCCCCATAACGGTTTCTTCTTTATGGAATATCTCAGAAAGTACTTGCCGATCTTTCTGAAAAAATTTTTAGGTATGTCATTATGGGTCACAGATGATGGTCGAATGTTTACCGAATAGCCATTACTAACGGCTATAACG
>CM031620.1:29031264-29038764 GCA_018398815.1 Conus ventricosus
CTTCCTTCCTTCATTTGCTTCTTTCTTCCTTCCTTCCTTTGCTTCTTTCTTCCTTCCTTCCTTTGCTTCTTCCTTCCTTCCTTTGTTTCTTTCTTTCTTCCTTCTTCCTTTTTCTTCCTTCCTTCACTTCTTTGTTCCTTCCTTCCTTTGCTTCTTCCTTTGCTTCTTCCTTCCTTCATGTGCTTATTTCGTGCTTTGCTTCTTTCTCCTTCCTTCGTTTCTTTTTTTCCTTCCTTTCCATCTTTCTTCATGCCCACCCACCCCCCACGCCCTCCCTTACCCCTCCTACACTGCACAGAGCTGTATAAAACAAACAACATGAACTGTCCTAAGGAGCTCTCAGCGTCGGTTCCGCTCGCTGCCTTCTGCAGAGAAGGTCATGGTCGTGCCAGTTTTTTCAGCCAGCCGAAAAATGGTTCGGCAATGTTCAGCAAATGACCATGCCTGACACGACGCTAATCGGGGGTGGGGAGTGAGGAGACGAATGGAGCGGAGGGGGGGGGGGGGGGGGGTGCGGCGGTGGGGGGGGGGGGGGGAGTGTTGGGGGTGTTGATTGGTTTGTTTTCGTTGCTGGTTCGTGTTTGCTTGTTGTTGTTGTTGGTGATGGTGGTTATGGGTTGTTGTTGTGGGATGGTGGTTATGGTTGTTGTTTGTGGTGTTGGTGGTGTGGTGTGATGGTGGTTATGTTTGTTGTTGTTGTTGTGGTAGTGGTTGTCCCCTCCAAGATATGGTTGTGTTGTTGTGGTGATGGTGGTTATGGTTGTTGTGGTTGTTGTTGTGGTGGTGATGATGGTGGCTGGTTATGTTTGTTGTTGTTGTTGTTGTGGTGGTAGTGGTTGTTGTTTTGGTTTGTTGTTGTTGTTTGGGATGGTGGCAGTGGTGGTGGTGGTGGTGGTGGTGGCGGGTGGTGGTAACAGTGGTGATGATGGTTGGTATGGCGTTGATTTTTTTCTTTCTTCACTTTCTTTTGTCTCTTTCTTTATTATTCTGGTAAGCCCTTTCCTTTTTTCCTTTCTTTTCTGACCTTTGTTCTCTGTTTGTTTTGTCTGTCTGCCTGTCTTCCGTTTCTCTGCCTGCCTGCTGCCTGCCTGGCCTGCCTGTCCGTCCGTCGTCGTCCGTCTGTCGTCCGTCGTCTGTCCTCCGTTTCCTTTCATTATACTGCGTTCATTCAATAGTTCTTCAACTCCTTCGCCTTCCCTTTTGTCTTTCTTACCACCCTCCCCTTATTTTTTTTTGGTAAATCTTTTCTTTTGTTTCAAATTCTGTTCCTTTCTTTCTATGATTCTTGTTCCTATCCCTTCTTCTCTTCCTCCATTGGCTTCCACATTCTTCATTCCTCGTTTTCTTTCTCCACCTTCTCTCTTTCTCTTCTTTTTTGTGTCCCTTCATCGTTTTCCTTTTTCCTCTTTTTACTTTCCTTATTTTTCCCCCCCCCTTTTTTTTTGTTTTAAATGATTTTTTTCTCTTCCATTCTTCCATCTTCGGTTGTTTCTCTCTTTCCCTCGCATATCCTCCAGTGTGTATGGGAGTCTTGCAGGAACGTAAGTAACGTCAAAACGGTACAGGGGGAAAAGAAACAACGAGTAAAAATGCGACGGAGGGGGCGGGTTGAAAAAGGGAGGGGTGGGAGGGGGAAAGTAGGAAGTTGGGTGATGAGGGTCTAGGGTGAAAAGGGGAGGAGGAGAGGAAATCGGAGGGAGGAGGGATGCGGCCATGTAGAAACGGGGTGTTATTGCAGACAAAGAGGAAGTGAAAGATGTGGGGGGGGGGGGGGGGGGAAAGCGAAGTGGAGCAGCGAAACAGTGTAGTGGACCACGCTGTCCTTGTCTTCACATTCGCTGTCATCGAACGTTGTTTCCCTTTATGAACCCGTCCCAGATGACCTGCACAGTTCAGTGAGAGAGAGTGAGAGAGAGATGAGATGAAGAGAGAGAGAGAGATGAGAGAGAGGTGGAGAGAGCGACGAGAGAGAGAGAGATGGGAGAGAGAGAGAGAGAGAGAGAGACAGACAAGACAGCCAGACAGGACAGGACAGACATATCACACGCCCCACCACACACACACAGGTACGCACACTTTTAGCCACCATTTCAGCAGGCCTATTTACCTGTGTTGTCCGTACAAAGTTTTCCGTTGGCACCAAGACAGAACTGGACGCTGTCCATGTGGAGGTGGTCAAAAACATGCTGATCCTTTTGCCAACCTCTCACGCTTCTTTTCAGCAAGAACATAACTCTCCTCCCCCCCCCCTTATTTCTCTGATAGTCCTGATGAAGGTTACGGTAACGAAGAAAGAAAGTACCTTCAAGCTTACCTCCAGCTCTCAGAATTTCATCTTTGACTTGACAAATGTGCATCTGGTCAGACTCGGGGAGGGGGTGGGGGTGGATGAAGAAGGGGGTCTTTCTTAATTAATGGAGATGGTGAACACAGTCAAATCTGCGTTCTTCTAAACTTCAAAGAAAAATGACTGTTCTGCCGAACGAAAGGGACAAAACAATTTCGTTCGGCGGAACAGTTAATTTTCTTTTAAATTTGTTTTCAGTTTCTGTTTGCAGTCACTCCACTTTGAAATTAACCTTGCATTCTTCTGTCAGTTTCAACTTGTCGTCAATTACTTCCCGACTGTCTTCACAGATCAGCAGTGGTTTGGTGTCCATCCAGGGGACGCCATCAATGATGAAGTGGTTTTGTTTTGAACAGTCTTCGAGGTCATCAGCTCTACATTCAAAGATCAACATGTTTGATTTTCAACATTTCACTTTCACATTCCACAGCCTTCTTTCGGTGAAGCTGTTTCATTTTTCAAAGTTTTGACTTCTTCTCTCGGTTCGTTAACGCCTTGTGTCGCTATATTTTGATTTTAAATCACGATTCATTTTGTGTGTGTTTTAAATTGACAACACAAAACATATACCAAACAAGCAATGTACATGGACTTACCTGACTCAAAGACTATAAACAGTATGAAAGCAAAATTCGCGCAGCCTGTACATAGACAGTTTCTATGTAGTTTTAGGATGATAGTTCAAATGTATTCCTTTGGAGGGTCACCCGATACATTAATCAAATACTCAACAAAGTATGAACTTCGTATGTTAAAATCCTCTGCGTTCAAATTCACATGAACGTAGGGCTGTACAGAAGGCAATCACTGGTAAACGAAAAAAGAAACAAAAAAACAAAGACCAGTGACAAAACTGGAGAGGAGGTCACGAGGAGATGTGTGGGGAAGGTAAGAAGTATTGCTAAATTACGATTCTTTTCAACACAGTTCGTTCAGTCTCGTCTGTTTTCAGATCGACACGCTGGGAAACCAGAATAATCTTAAATGCTGATCTTCCCACTCCGAGGTCCGGTGGATGATTGTCACATTCCTTGCCCTACACTAGTCCGGGATTCTTTTCAACACCCCCTCCCCTCCCCCCACCCACCCACACACACACACACGGGATACTACCCCCCCCCCCCCCCCCATTCCCACTCCCTCCGGAACAAAAGTCCAGCAACACTTCCAGACTCGATCCCTCAAGGTCGGTAAAACATGACCTGCTTCCGTCTCGCTCTGCGGGCTGAAAAGTTGCGGTGGAAACGGGCGGTGAAAAGTGCCAGACGCGGGTCTGAAGGTCAATGGAACCTCTGGCACTGGCGTGGCTTTCTTGGTGTCGTCGTCATCAACTGCAGCGCACATTGTGGAACTGCTAGTAGTGAAATAGGTCAGCGTCGTTCTGATCAGCTTGCGTACGTCTTTGAATGGAAGTACGTTTATATGAGAGAAAATGACATCTTTAATGACAATAGCCTGTTTACCCTCTAATGCCATGGAAGTGAAAAAATTACAAAAAAATACTGCAAATATGGCATATAATGCATCAAACCAAGTAAATCAACTATATCACAACCACTATGCGTCCGAAATTGGTCAACGTCGAATAATGAAACAAAAACGAAAAAGATAATGAAACATATATCTAAGGACAAGTACACATTTTAAGGGGAAAGCCTAACTCCACACGGGGCTAGTATTTCCACCCTATGTGTTCGATCAACCGACAAAAATACAAATACATAAATGATGACAACATGGATATCGCTTATATCTTAAGTGACTCGTAAAAACCTAATAACGTAAAATTATCTTAGATTGGGCCTAATTCAAAAAGAAAGTCTTTCTGCCTTAGGTTATATGCGTCGTTAAATGAACTTGGGCAAGCAATTTAATAGTATCCTCATTTTCCGTTGAAAGAATACCAACAAGATCATGTCTCATCACCATTACGATTACCAAATAAATCACATGTCACACAAAAACCCATCATATTCCTCCACACGAACAAAAAAAAAGTGTTTCATCCTCTAGTCCGTCTGAACACAATGGACATACGCATTTTCAGGAACATCTTTTAAATACCAGCTTCTTTTTAAATAAACAGTCCTAACGTTTTTCATTCTAAATCTTGCTAAGAAACCCCCGGTGCCATTTATTTGTTATAATGTTTAGGTATTTTTCAGGCTGAAAGTAATCTTTAATGAATTATACCGGGCCCGTATTTACTATTTCTGTTATATGTGAGTGCCAGTTTTGTTGATAACAATCAATAAGCCGCCTGCTTGAATTCTACAAAAACAGTTTTTCTTTTCCACCCCTTGCATAAACCCAAAAATTCTCCCAAATCCATTTTCAGTTAAAGCTTTTTTGATATCTGATGCCCCAATTTAAATGTGCCCTTCTCATGTTGTCTAACGAGCATTTCATACGCCTGTTTACATATACGAGTTACTGTTAACCCGGGTTAGTATTAGCCAGTATCTCAGCCCATTTAACATAGGTTCTTATAAGCAACGGGTATCTACCTGATTCACCGTACGACATTTTATTTGAAGAATGTAAAGGTATATTTAAACATTTTAATGGCATAAAGTGTGAACTTTTTCCATATGTTTGTTTTCCTTTAATCCCCAAATTCAGCGCCATACGTCAGCATGGGTTCAATTTGAGAATCAAATAATTTCCCAAAACAGAATAATAATGCATCCAAGTCTTCTCAAAGCACGAAGAATTTCAATTACCCCTTTTTTCCCTTCGGCTGTTTCTGACCATCCTGGTGTAAACCCTTAATTTTGTGTGAAAATCATGCCCAATGTTTATATTGGGTTTTGTAACTCTGACCTCATCTTTACCGTACCCCATATTTCGTTTGGCAGATAATACCCTCCTTTGGGGGAAAACGATTTGTTAGTTTTGTCTAAATTTACTGTTAATTGCAATCGATCTGCTTCAGATTTGACACATTAAGTTGGTTTTGGGCCCTATTGGAGTATCCGAAAAAAATAACATCATCGGCGAATAGTAATAAGAATATTTCAACTGCTCCTGGGAAGTAACTGTATGCCATGTCTTCCACGTTTAGAAAACTCTATAGCAAGTTCATTGATAAAAAAAGAGAATAAATGTGGACTTAATATGCAGCCTTGTTTTACACTCTTGGACAAGAGAAAAATTTAGAAACAAACATTTGTCGCGAACACAAGCCAAAATGTATCATATATTCCTTTAAAGCCTTGTACAATTTACCGTCAACACCAGATTTTCTTAATATATCCCATAATTAAAATTTCTATTGACGGAATCAAACGCCTTACGAAAATCAACAAAAGCTACATACAGTTTTGAATTTCTTGAAAGATAACGCTGGACTACTGAATACAAGTGAAAATAGATCGGTTGTACTAAAAATCCCTTCTGAAACCTGCTTGTTGTTCAATAATTTTCCCTCCCTCTCTGCCCATTGCGTTAATCTTTTATTCAAGATGCTATATTAAATTTTACCCAGTACACTTGTACCGATACCCCTATAATTAATCTGGGAAAATTTATGTTTCCCTTTTTAAACAAGGGTACAATTATTGATTTTGACCACTCAGTTGGGAAAATTCCACTATGGAAGAGTCTGTTTAAACAAATTGATAAGAAATTCTGTTTTCAGATTATTAGAATTTTTTAACATCTCATTGATTATACGATCTGGGCCTGCGCTTTTACCACATTTTAAAACTTTTAATACTGTCCTTTACCTCTCTTTTAGTTATTGGATCATTAAAAAAAGGTTCTTTAGATATTTCGTCCTCCAAATATGTCCTCCTGAGAATCAGAATTATCAAAGAGTTAAAAAAAACTCTGAAAAAAGATCGTGCCACTGTTCAACCGATATTTGATTGTAGATAAAAGTTTTTTTGCTTATTGATCTTATTGTTGACCAAAACAATTTTTGGGTTGTAACAGAGCTTTCAGTTTACTAATCTATCAAATCAAATTTCTTCTTTTATCTTTTTAATTTATTATAATCTTTTTAGCCTTTACGTAACTTTGTCTTCGTTCATAAGGTTTGTTTAGAACGTCTGTAACTTCTGAGGAGGCCCTTGACTTTTTTTTTCATTCTTTCACATTCCTATCAAACCAAACATTAACTTTTTTTGTATACCTCCCAACCACACGAAACCCTACACGCAGCCGCTCCATATAACGCATTCGAAAAAAGATCAACACATTCATTTACATCAAAATCCCCAAAAAATTGTTTGCTCGTTCCATGCTCCCCTTAAACGTATTAGATTCCAGTTCCTCTCTATAATCTGTGCACTTTCCTCAAAACCACACAACTTTTTCCTCGCCACGCACTGTGGGCTCTCTTTCCACAACACTCTCTCCTTTCTCCCATCGCATTTCAACAGGCAAGTGCCAAAAATACAATTGTTCATTAATGAGCATGTCACAGTAACCATGTGTTTCCTCAGACACAATAAAATTTAAACAATGGTACTGCTTCCGTGCGGTGAAATATATGTAAAATCGCCATGTGAATCCCCTTGACAGCAACCATTTAATATTTTTAAACCAGACATGAAACAAACGTTCAACAGTGATTTACCAAATTCATTAACAGTTGCATCATTAGAACATCCCTAGGGAACTTTTCTCCTTCATCAAATCCAGGTTTTTATTTGGGTGTAAATAAACAATCATATTTTCAATTTTCGGTTTGTTTATATCTGTCCTAGAATTAAGATCGCCACAAAAAATAACATACATATCTTCCTTTTCGAGCAAGTTGACAGGTGTTCTTCAAAAATAAGAATGCCATTTTTCATGGCACATTTTAATAATAAGGACTACCTTCAGGGGGAACCTAACAGCAATGAATAAAACGTCTTTTTCCATATCAAATAACATTATCCAATTTCAAAACAAACAAATTATCGCACTTTACTCTAACTTGCATAAAAAACTGAGGAAAGCAATCTTTTAAACCCGCACCAAAACTCCACCCCAAATTTCTTCCATGCGAAGATAATTTCGTTGCAGGAGAGAGAGAGAGAGAGAGAGGAGAGAGAGAGAGAGAGAGAGAGAGAGAGAGAAGAGAAAACCACAGACAGACAGACAGACAGACAGAGGGTTCGAACTTGTGTAAGCAGGTAAACAAGTGTGTGTGTGTGTGTGTG
>CM031620.1:29043764-29046264 GCA_018398815.1 Conus ventricosus
AGAAGGAAGAGGAGGAAGAGGTAAAGAAACAGAAGAAGAAGAAGAAGGTGGAGGAGAAGGAGGAGGAGAGGAGAAGAAGAAGAAGTAACGAAGAAGAAGAAGAAGAAAAAGAAGAAGAAGAAGAAGAAGAAGAAGAGGACCAGAGAGGCAATTGCCTCCCCTATGACTCACACGTGTTGTGACTACCCGCCACATGAAAGAGATGGGCCGCAAAGGGTAGGAGGGACAACAAAGAAGGAGGAACAGGGACATGATGTAGATCCTGTTTGCCTGATCATCTCCCTGCTGAACGAAATTTCCCGGGTTTCCTCAGATCACGCTGTTATCTTCACTGCAGCATGTTTAGCGCTGTAATGCTTTGATGACGTAAAGAAAGATATAATGTTGCTTCTAGCCCAACCGACCGTAAAGGACCATATCAAGCTGTCACAGAGTTGAAGTCAACTCACAAGCCATTAAAAAAAAAAAAAACCCTCATTCACACAACCCTTAAAAACGCACCTTCTAAAAACACACCGAAAATTCGTTAAAATCTTACCTTCCGTAAAATCTTAGATCAGTTGAAAAATGTTGATCTCTTTCAGAAACTCAAAGATCACATCAGGTGGGGCATCTCTGAGCAGGTTTTGTTTTGGTGTGTGGCCCTCTTGGCAAGTTAATCAACCACCTCGTTGCCTCGAATGCCCACATGGCTGGGAACCCAAGCAAAAACTATGTCGTGTCCTACAGTCCGAATAATTTCAGAAGTTGAGGGTACTTGAGGTCAAGAACATTAAAAAGAAAGTCAGAAGGTGAGGTATATATAGACCTGCGTCCTGTGGTCATGCCTACACACCTTCCTCCCTCCACCCCTCCCCCCCCCCCCCCCTCCATAGTCCATCCCTGCCGTGTTCTAAAAACAGCCAAGCATTCTCTTCTTATTCTCTACAGCGATCGACATCGTAGTGGTGAAGAAACATAATTATCTTTTCAGTGATGACATAAAGAGATCAAAGGTGCGCTCCTCCCCACCCCCCGCCTTCCTTCCTAATCCCTTTGTCCGCCCCCCCTCTCCACCTTCCTCCCTGATCCCTTTGTCCGGTCCTCCACCCTCCACCTTCCTTCCTGATCCCTTTGTCCCGTCCTCCCCCTCCACCTTCCTTCCTGATCCCTTTGTCCGGTCCTCCCCCCTCCACCTTCCTCCCTGATCCCTTTGTCAGGTCCTCCCCCCTCCACCTTCCTCCCTGATCCCTTTGTCAGGTCCTCCCCCCTCCACCTTCCTCCTGATCCCTTTGTCAGGTCCTCCCCCCTCCACCTTCCTCCCTGATCCCTTTGTCAGGTCCTCCCCCTCCACCTTCCTCCCTGATCCCTTTGTCAGGTCCTCCCCCTCCACCTTCCTCGCTGATCCCTTTGTCCGGTCCTTCCCCCCTCTCACCTTCCTTCCTGATCCCTTTGTCCGGTCCTTCCCCCTCCTCCACCTTCCTCCCTGATCCCTTTGTCAGGTCCTCCCCCTCCACCTTCCTTCCTGATCCCTTTGTCCGGTCCTTCCCCCCTCCACCTTCCTTCCTGATCCCTTTGTCGGTCCTTCCCCCTCCTCCACCTTCCTCCCTGATCCCTTTGTCTTGTCCTCCCCCCTCCACCTTCCTCCTGATCCTTTGTCTTGTGCCCCCTCCACCTTCCTCCTGATCCCTTTGTCAGGTCCTCCCCCCTCCACCTTCCTCCCTGATCCCTTTGTCAGGTCCTCCCCCTCCACCTTCCTCCCTGATCCCTTTGTCAGGTCCTCCCACCTCCACCTTCCTCCCTGATCCCTTTGTCAGGTCCTCCCCCCTCCACCTTCCTCCCCGTTCCCTTTGTCAGGTCCTCCCCCCTCCACCTTCCTCCCTGATCCCTTTGTCAGGTCCTCCACCTCCATCTTCCTCCCTGATCCCTTTGTCAGTCCTCCCCCTCCACCTTCCTCCCTGATCCCTTTGTCAGGTCCTCCCCCTCCACCTTCCTCCCTGATCCCTTTGTCAGGTCCTCCCCCTCCACCTTCCTCCCTGATCCCTTTGTCCGTCCTCCCACCTCCACCTTCCTTCCTGATCCCTTTGTCAGGTCCTCCACCCTCCACCTTCCTCCCTGATCCCTTTGTCAGGTCCTCCCCCTCCACCTTCCTTCCTGATCCCTTTGTCCGGTCCTTTCCCCCCCTCCACCTTCCTTCCTGATCCCTTTGTCAGGTCCTCCCCCTCCACCTTCCTTCCTGATCCCTTTGTCCGGTCCTTTCCCCCCCTCCACCTTCCTTCCTGATCCCTTTGTCAGGTCCTCCCCTCCACCTTCCTTCCTGATCCCTTTGTCCGGTCCTTCCCCCCTCCACCTTCCTTCCTGATCCCTTTGTCAGGTCCTCCCCCTCCACCTTCCTTCCTGATCCCTTTGTCCGGTCCTTCCCCCCTCCACCTTCCTTCCTGATCCCTTTGTCTTGTCCTCCCCCTCCACCTTCCTTCCTGATCCCTTTGTCCGGTCCTCCCCCTCCACCTTCCTTCCTAAT
>CM031620.1:29053764-29063764 GCA_018398815.1 Conus ventricosus
GATCGATAATCGATAACCCACCACACTTAGAGGCTTGGTCAGAGGATCGATAATCGATAACCCACCAGACTTAGAGGCTTGGTCAGAGGGGACAGCTTCGTTGGGAAGTGAAAGCGTCCATGTATAGAGACCCAGGCAACTCGTAGGAAATCTTGCTGGACACTCAGACAGGAGTTACACAAAGAGGATGTGAGGAGTGAAGAAGGTGAGAAATAGAGAGGGAGAGAGAGAGTGAGAGGGAGAGAGGGGGGGGAGAGAGAGAGGAGACAGAGAAGAGAGAGAGAGAGAGAGAGAGAGAGAGAGAGAGAGAGAGACAGACAGACAGACAGACAGACACACATACACACACATGCATGCGCGTGCGCACTCACACACACACACACACACACACACACACACACACACACACACACACGCACACACACCACGCGTACACACACACACACACACACGCACACACACGCACGCGTACACACACACACACACACGCGCACACATGCCGCGCGCACACACACACACACACCACACACACACACACACACACACACACACACACTCAAACACACACACACACACACACTCAAACACACACACACACACACACACACACACACACACACACACACACACACACACACACACACACACACACACTCAAACACACACACACACACTCCGACCAATTTCTGTAATCTGACATTGACACAGTAAGCAGAATGGCTGACAGTATCGGCATGGACTATTTTATCAGCTGGAAGCCTGTCAGTAATCCAACGACCGACAAAAAGAGGATACAAATATGTGAATACTGCCTTTGTTTCTGTTTTTCTTACGGTAAGACTTTGTTCCAGAGCCTGGTGAACACTCTGAAAACAAAAATCCCCTGCGAGGTCGGCCAGGTTATAGCAAACAACAGAATCCGAATGGAGACCGAGCAAGACCTGTCAGCGACATGGTGTCCCCAGAACAGGGGAGATAAGACAAGACAAGACAAGACAGAGTGACTTCCCCTGCAAGAGGAGGAAGAACCGCCTCAACAACATCGATGGCGGATCGGTGCCAGTCCTTGTCCTATTCTCTGCGGCACAGCTTTTTTTCTTTTTTTTTTTTTCTTTCTTTCTTTTTCTTTTTTCTTCTTCTCGCTTTTGTTGGGTACGGATTATTGGCTTCACACCGTCGTCGTTGTTTGGTGCACAGGGCTGAAAGCACGCCTCTTGTTTGCCGTTCTCAGAGCGATGACCAAAGACCCGTGTCATGCAGTCTGAATTTGACATGTGCTTGTGTTGTAGGTAACGATTGTCGCACTCCCTCGCTTTAAAAGAATTTGTTGGTGTTGGTGGCGGTAAAACACAGTGCCACGGTGGCTCAGCGGAATAATCCCATGCTGCCTGTGTATTGGTGTGTCTTGAGTGTTGTTCAAAGCATTCCAGTCCCCATCATTCTCACTGTGTATCGGTGTGTCTTGAGTGTTGTTCAAAGCATTCCAGTCGCCATCATTTTCACTGTGTATTGGTGTGTTTTGAGTGTTGTTCAAATCATTCCAGTCGCCATCATTTTCAGTGTATTGGTGTGTCTTGAGTGTTGTTCAAAGCATTCCAGTCGCCATCATTTTCACAGTGTATTGGTGTGTCTTGAGTGTTGTTTAAAGCATTCCAGTCGCCATCATTCTCACTGTGTATTGGTGTGTTTTGAGTGTTGTTCAAAGCATTCCAGTCGCCATCATTTTCACAGTGTATTGGTGTGTTTTGAGTGTTGTTCAAATCATTCCAGTCCCCATTGTTGTCAAACCACTGGCTTGCCTTCAGTGAGAAATATATATACACACACACATACAGAGTCCACAGGCACACACGCGCGAGCACGCACACACGCATACAAAAGCGCAAAGTCAACACACATGTTCACATAATCTACAATACAGAAACTCAATAATATGAACATATATACACACATAAAAAACTGGCACACACACACACACACACACACACACACACACACACACACACACACTGAATCCCTACAATTTCTTTTTATTTCACCGAACCCCCCACCCCTCTCCCATACACACACACACACACACAAACCCTCAGAATCCTTTTCAGACCCCCGAATCCAATCAAACACTCCCAAATCATCTTATCGTAGATTTTTTCCTGAACAACCCAACCGCAAACAAGCCCATCCCCCCCCCCCCCCCCACCACCCCCCACCCAAATCTCTCTTCAGACCACGAATCCAATTAACCAAAGGGAATCATATGTGCCAAGCAATGCAGCCAATCAGACAACGACAAGTTTCGTTCCCAAGGGATCTTCAGATCTTGGCTGCTCCAGCTAACGAGATTTTCCGCTCAGGGTCTGGGTCAGAGGATCGATAATCGATAACCCACCAGACTTACAGGCTTGGTCCGAGGGGACAGCTTCGTTGGGAAGTGAAAGCGTCCATATATAGAGACCCAGACAACTCGTAGGAAATCTTGGTGGACACTCAGACAGGAGTTACACAAAGAGGATGTGAGGAGTGAAGAAGGTGAGAAATAGAGAGGGAGAGAGAGAGAGAGGGGGAGAGAGAGAGAGAGAGAGAGAGAGGGAGGGAGGGAGAGAGAGAGAGAGGGAGTGAGGGAGGGAGGAGAGACAGAGAGAGACAGACAGGCAGACAGAGAGAGAGACAGAGACAAACAGAGAGAGAGAGAGAGACAGAGAGAGAGAGAGAGAGACGGAGACAGAGAGACATAATATATATAATATATATATATATATATATATATATATATATATATATATATATATATATATATATATAGAGAGAGAGAGAGAGAGAGAGAGAGAGAGAGAGAGACAGACAGACACAGACGGACAGACAGACAGAGACAGAGATAATTGTTTAGACATCTGAGGACGTAGGACACGAGTAGCAGTTTATTGCAGGATTTAAAGGTCTGCTTTAGAGATTTTCGATAATTTGTTAAAAACAGGTCTACATGTCATATAACTACAGTATGGTATTCATTTTCAAAAAAAGTCGCCGGAAGAATTTAATAGATAAAAAACGAGTTTTGCACACCTGTTCAAACCCCGCGCGGTAGACCGAAAACCGTGACGTCACTTGATGGACTGGCCGTCAGCCGCGACCTACACAACAAGCCAACGCCAAGTGAAATCAACACGAGTTGCGATCCCCCACAGCCTAAAAAGTCACGAGGGGGTGGCAGATATTGTGCCGTAGCGAGTGCAGCAGCTCAGCAGGAGACGGATATTCTTTGCACACATTTCCATCTGATTCAGATACTCGAAAGAAGTGGATTCGGTTGGTGCAACCATGCCAGGCCACTAAGTTATTTTTACCACGTCAGTTCCAGCTGGACCACGGAAACGAGCTGTTCCGACAATTGCCGAGCCCATTCGAGTGGATCAAAAACTTCGTCTGCATTGTGCGCGTATACTTTGAAGGCGGAGTGGTAAGCTCGTACAGATGAGTACGATAGTCGCCCGTTTATTCTGCTCTTATCTATGGACAGATCACACTTGTTAAATTGAATGAACACGTTAAGGCTTGAGGAAGGAGAATCTCCGCTCGCCGTCCACGCGTGATCGCATCAAGAAGTCAGTCGGTAGCCTCCCTCGAGACTTCGGTCAAGTCCGTACGCCTTCGGAATGATGTGTTCGGGCGTCCAGCTGGAACTGAATAGCTCGTTTCCGTGGTCCAGCTGGAACTGACGTGGTAAAAAGAATTTAGCGTTCAAACTGATAAGGTAAAGGCCTTGCAGAAACATCCCCAGAGTTACATTGGCTGTCGCAATCATAGTCACTGCTTTGACATGATAAATTAAATACCGATCGGGATGTGCAAGAACCATCAGAATCGCTTTCTGTCGCCGTTGGCTTGTTGGCCAGTCCATCATGTGACGTCACATCCAAGAGTAGTTAAGCCATGCCAAGATTTAGTTGATTACCTCCCGTTTTCTTGATTACAGGTGAAAATGCCCACTTTCGCGGATCGATTTCGTGTGATCGGGAGAGAATCGGATGTTTATTTTACCAATTTATCAAACATTTCATATTTCTGCACAAGCTGACCAATTATCGAAAACCTCTAAAGTAGACCTTTAAAGACGGTCTAACGTTTTTCTTCTTAAAACGAAACTGGCGCGCAGACCTATACAATAAACATTTTTTTTTTCAACTGAGAGTAAAATAATTTTTTTTTTAAAATTCTGAATGTTTTAGCTGATAAATGACACATAACAAATCATGCAAGGTGTAAAATAACGAACATTGTTATTCCGTGCATTTAAGCGATGGTTCCAACCGGTTGTCCACAGAATGTCCGTGTCTGGAACCAACATTGACGTTGGAAACCATTCTCCTTTTTTAGTGAACTGCATTCGTTGAACTTCAAAGAAAAAGTATGCTTCTAAATCAGAAATTGAAAAAAAAAAAAAAAAACCCAAAACCCATCTGATGATGTTATTGCTTAATTCTTGGATGGCAAAACTGTTACTAAATTAAATCAGTTGCAATGTTTATTTCCGAAGCGCAGAAAATAAGACAAACAAAACGCGCTGTTTAGGTGAATGATTGAGGTTAATCTCTAGTTGATTTAGTTTTGAAGCAAGTAAACATTGAATAATGAAGCGAACGGTCTGCAGCATCCGTAATATGTTTATAATATGAACATTTCATTATCTACTGTTATTATTATTTCATTTCATTTATTTATTTTTTGTTGTTATGTTCACGACAGTCTGAGAGAACTCACTTCGTCGAGAGTAAATTCCTGTCCGTTTTCAATGTCGTTCTTTCATTGATTTCTACAAACATGAATTATTGTGGGCTTTTTTTCCCCTGTTAGGCCAGAAAAATGTCAAATTCTTGTTTATCCCCCTTGTCAAACGTATTTACCAGAAAAAGATGATAAAATGTCAAATCTCTCTCTCTCTCATCTCTCTCTCTCCTCTCTCTCTCTCTCTCTCTCTCTCTCTCTCTCTCTCCTCTCTCGTTCCTTCCCTACTCTCTCTCTCTCTCTCATTATCTCCTCTCCTCCACCCCTCTCTAACACTTCCTCTCTCTGTCTCTCTCCTCTTCTTTCTCTCCTCCACCCCTCTCTAACACTTCCTCTTCTGTCTCTCTCCTCTTCTTTCTCTCCTCCTTCCACTCTCTTCGTTGCCCCTCTCTCCCTCTCCCCTCGTTCTCCGTCTACCCCCTCCCTTTCTCTCTCACTTTATCTCCCCCCCCCCCCTTGTCTCTTATTTTCCTCCCTCCTCCGCCCACTTTCTCTATTCCCCTTCCCCCATCTCTCTCTTGCTCCTCCTCTTCTTCTGTTTGTGTGCCTGTCTCTGTCTGTCTGTTCTCTGTACTGCCTCTGTCTGTCTGTCTGTCTCCCTTCTCCCTGTCGATGGATAAAGCAAACTCTCTCTCTCTTAGCTCTCTCTCTCTCTCTCTCTCTCTCTCTCTCTCTCTCTCCTCTCTCTCTCTCTCTTTCTCACTCACACACACCTCTCTCTCTCTCTCACACACACACTCTCTCTCTCTCCCCCTCCCTACCTCCCTCCTTCTCTCTCTCTCTCTATCTCTCTCTCCCCCTCCCTCCCTCTCTGTGATGGATAAAGCCAACACAGACCGCAATGTGTGGAGGGCGGTGCGAGCTTTTTAACGATGCATTGAATCTGCACAGGGCTGGCCTTTGACTGTGTTTGGTTTGCTAACAGACACTATTTGAATGTGTTTGGTTTGCTAACGGACACTATTTGAATGTGTTTGGTTTGCTAACGGACACTATTTGAATGTGTTTGGTTTGCTAACAGACACTATTTGAATGTGTTTGGTTTGCTAACAGACACTATTTGAATGTGTTTGGTTTGCTAACAGACACTATTTGAATGTGTTTGGTTTGCTAACAGACACTATTTGAATGTGTTTGGTTTGCTAACAGACACTATTTGAATGTGTTTGGTTTGCTAACAGACACTATTTGAATGTGTTTGTGTTTGCAAACAAGACACTATTTGAATGTGTTTGGTTTGCTAACAGACACTATTTGAATGTGCTTGGTTTGCTAACAGACACTATTTGAATGTGTTTGGTTTGCTAACAGACACTATTTGAATGTGTTTGGTTTGCTAACAGACACTATTTGAATGTGTTTGGTTTGCTAACAGACACTATTTGAATGTTTGGTTTGCAAACAGACACTATTTGAATGTGTTTGGTTTGCTAACAGACACTATTTGAATGTGTTTTGTTTGCTAACAGACACTATTTGAATGTGTTTGGTTTGCTATTAGACACTATTTGAATGTGTTTGGTTTGCTAACAGACACTATCTGAATGTGTTTGGTTTGCTAACGGACACTATTTGAATGTGTTTGGTTTGCTAACAGACACTATTTGAATGTGTTTGGTTTGCTAACGGACACACACCTCTCTCTCTCTCTCACACACACATCTCTCTCTCTCCCCTCCCTACCTCCCTCCCTCTCTCTCTCTCTCTCTATCTTCTCTCCCCCCTCCCTCCCTCTCTGTCGATGATAAAGCCAACACAGACGCAAGTGTGAGCGTGCGACTATTTAACGATGCTTGAATCTGCACAGGGTGCCTTTACGTGTTTTTGCTAACAGACACTATTTGAATGTTTGGTTTGCTAACGGACACTATTTGAATGTGTATGGTTTGCTAACGGACACTATTTGAATGTGTTTGGTTGCTAACGGACACTATTTGAATGTGTTTGTTTGCTAACGGACACTATTTGAATGTGTTTGGTTGCTAACAGACACATTTGAATGTGTTTGTTTGCTAACAGACACTATTGAATGTTTTGGTTTGCTAACGACACTATTTGAATGTGTTTGGTTGCTAACGGACACTATCGACTGTGCATGGGTGCAGGAAGCAAAAGGAAAATGAACTTTCTCTCTCTCTTTTTCTTTTTATTTTACATTAACACATGCACGCCCGCGCAACAAAACACACACACACACGCGCGCGCGCACACGCACGCTTGCATGCACACACGCACGCACGCTTGCATGCACGCACGCACGCTCGTGCACACACACGCACACACGCACACATACCACACACACGCACTCAGGCAGGCACACACGCACGCACACACACACACACACACACACACCACGCACACGCACACGCACACACAGACACACACACACACGCACACACACACACACACACACACACACACACACAAACACACGCACGGGCACACATGTACGCACACACGTGAACAAACACGCTACCATGATTACACACATAAGCACACACATGATCAAAGACAAACCCACAAACACACACAGTCATACATGATCAATACACGCAAACATGATGACACACACACATGATTACACAATCACAGTACCAAACACACACACACACACACACACACACACACCACACACACACACACACACACACACCACTCACACACACACTACACACACTCACACAACGCACGCACGCACGCACGCACGCATGCACACACACACACACGCGCAAACACACACACACACACGCGCGCGTGCGCGCACGCACAACCACACACACACACACACACACACACACACACACACACACACACACACACACACACACACACTCACCCACTCACTCATATCCCTGTTCGACCATGAAAGCTACATAATCAGAAGCAACAATTTTGTCAGACACCCACTCCAAGTCTTTTTTTTTCTGCGAGGACATCATCCAATTATTTCTTTTCTTTCCCCTCAGAATAATGAGCAAACACAAGGCATTTTGATATAATCAATGATTCTGAAAAACACCCGAGGTCCGTCAAGGAGAAAGAAGTATAACACTTGACAAGGTTTCTGAAACTCAGCTAACTTAGTAGAGTTCTGAAACGAAAATAGCCTAACAAGTATTCAGGGAAATTTCACGAGGATATGAAGTGCTTTTTTGAAACTGAAGTATGACAACAAGGCTTCTTTCTGAAATTAATATTAAAAAAAAGAAAAGAAAAAAAAAAGAGCAAAATTGACATGATCATGTTTCTGGATTTAAAGTAACCTAACAAGGTGACTGAATTTAAAGTAGAAGAACAAAGTTGACTGAAATTGAACTAGAAGAACACATAGTGGCTAAAACTGAAGTATTACTGCAAGGTTTCTGAATGCGACGCGAAAACTTAACATGGGGGAGATGGAAAGGGAGATGTGCGAGGGAAAGGAGAGTACAAAATTTCGACTGCGCTTCCTGATAATCAGAACACGCCCACTCTTTTGTGGTGTTTGGGGAGAGAAAATCATGGCCTGAACGTCAGAAAAACAAACACACAAAACAAAACAAATCGAAATTTTATTTCACCAGAGTAACGAGATCAGCAAATATAAAATGCTTTTTGTCCACCCAGCCGTGGCGCAAAAGGAAAAACAAACAAACAAACAAACAAGAAAAATGCATAAAAAAGCAACAAACAAACAAGACAATTTTACACCACATAACACAGCAATCACTGTTTAAACACCACTGGAAAGGGAAACGCCATGGGACAGGTGAACGTGGGATATAAGAAGAAAGGCAAGGGGTGAAATGGTGAAATGGGTGAAATGGGGGCTAAAAGGAGAGGGTAGAGCATACGTCACAAGGAAAATGTGTCAAGGTGAATTGCACATATGGGGAACAAACAAACACGAAAATCATCTCCTACAATCCAACAAAAACAGTTACTGTTGACATTGAACGCAAGTAATAGGAGTGAGGAAAGGGGCAAGAAATGGGCGGAGGGTGGACTGGGGGGTAAAGGGAGGGTGGAGCATATTATCATCAAGGTAACATGCATATAAGAGGAGCAAACAAACAAGCATAAACCAAAACCAACCAACCATACCTGCCTTGACGTTTTGTTCTCAAGACAACATTTCATCTTGCTTCTATCAAAGATGAAGGATTTTGTCTTTTCAGACAGCCCAGACAGACGGGCATACACTGAGTTAGCAGCTAGACTGTTTAAAACGTCGTCTTTCTCTTATCATTATCGTGTTGTTTGTTTTTTTCATTGAAAAAATTTTATGTGTTAAGCCACGCGATTCGGTGAATTATGTGAACACTTCTTCTGATTGGTGGAAACAGCCGTCAGCATTTACAGCGGAGGGTTTGAGAGTGGGGGTGGGGGGTGGGGGTTGGTGGTTGTGTGTGGGGTGGGGGGCTGAATCCGCTGAGGTAGAACACGAAACCAGTTCTGATAACGCGCGGTGTGGTCGGCTATATATGTAACAACACTTCAAGTTGAAGTAGATCCTCAAGCACAGGCTCAAAGCCCCCCCCCCCCCCCCCCCCCCCCCCCCCCCCCCCGAACATTTATACTGTTTACATAATGATTTCATTTCTTTTCTCAGCAACTTCTTTCCTTACCACACTTTCTTTCCGTTAAAACATTTTTTCTACCCTTCTGCTGGCTGCTTTGGGGTGCTGCTGGATTCTGTTTTGAAAAACCTTGGTGGTGAGAGTAATCAGGGGAATTATAAGACGTGGTATATCTCCGTTTGATGCCAAGGGACACAGACACAATCACCGTGCCTCCCTGATGAGACCGACCCATGGACGAAAGGCCGCGGACAGGCGATATCAATGAATCTGTCGTCGAGATGGATTACGATGGTTCATTATTTAAAGCAGCTAGTGAAGTTCCAAAAACGGAGTGACTGAGGCGGAAAACGAAGCAAAATTGCGAAAGAAAAGGGGGTTAGTTACCCGCCAAGGAAAATTAGACAAACGGGGTACAGGACAAGACCCAATGCATTTCGACCTCTTGGTCTTCTTCGGGCAAAAAACAAGCAACAAAAACAGAAAACGAGAACCACTTATCTGGTCATGTTGGAGCAAACCGGTTAAAGCTAAGTGAAGGGTTTCATACTTATATTTCCCTAGTTTTTCATTCTTCCCCTCTCCCCCCCCCCCCTCTTTTATTGTAAATACCATTTTTTTTCCCAAGTCATTGATGTAATGATGGAGGAATTTTTTAG
>CM031620.1:29078764-29081264 GCA_018398815.1 Conus ventricosus
GTCCGACCACCCCCACCTTTCCACACACACAGACACGCCCCCCCAAAAAACCAACCAAACAAAAAAAAACAACAACAACAAAAAACAAAACAAAAAAAACATCGTTTTACTTCTAAATCAATACTTTCATCCATTTCCTTCGAAAATCATAACTTCTATCCTCATTAAAGTTTACTTCTAAATCATACTTGCATCCTTTTCCTTCGAAAAGCATCACTTCTATCCTCATTAAAGTTTCCTTTAAAAACATTATCTTTCCTTCTTTACTTCTAAATCAATACTTTCATCCTTTTCCTTCGAAAATCATCACTTCTATCCTCATTAAAGTTTACTTCTAAATCAATACTTTCATCCTGTTTCCTTCGAAAATCATCACTTCTATCCTCATTCAAGTTCCTTCATAATCATTATCTTTCCTTCTTGCTTTCTTTCTTTCTGTTGTTATATATTGATTTTCTTCTTTTTCTTTTTTCTTCTTCTTAAAACTGTGTTCCAACCACTCCCCCTCCCTGCAGTCCTGTGGTAACCGATTCCTTCCTTCATTTGCTCATTCTCAGTGAATCTTTATTTCTTTCAGACTTCCTTAGATTTCCTTGCTTTCTCATCTCTCTAACCCCCATTATCTCACCCACCTTATTCTTTCTCTCGGAGGAGGTAGAGATTTAAAGTAAACCGTGAGTGTTTTATGCAAGTGAGTCTTTCTTTCAATACGTTCCACTACTCCATCGATCTGACCACAGACAGAGAGACAGACAAACAGACAGACAGACAAACACACACACACACACACTGGTACACACAACACACACACACACACACAACACACACACACACAAACACACACACACACACACACACACACACACGCGCGCGCGCGCGCGGGGCGCGCGCGCGCATGTGCAATCCAAATTAAATGGCGAGACGCACAAATCTATTTAACTAAATCTGTTTTGCATTTTTGAGAGAGGGGAGAGAAGAGAGAGAGAGAGAAAAGAGAAGAGAGAAGGAGAGAGAGAGAGAGAAGAGAGAGAGAGAAGTGATTGGTCACACAGGTCCTGTCGTTGTGTCTCTTTCACGTGTGTCGTATGCGTGCGTGCCTGCGCGCGTGAAATGCGCACACCTCGCGCGCACGCGCGTTTGTGTGTGGTGTGGTGTGTGTGTGTGTGTGTGTTGTGTGTGTGTGGTGTGTGGTGTGTGGGGGTGTGTGTGTGAATAAGTGAAATGCATGGAGGGTAAAAGACGCATAGGGAGACAGACAGGAGACAAAGACGTTGGGAAAAAAAGACAGACAAAGAAAACGGACAAGGAAGAAGACAGATTGAGCCCCGGAGATGAAAAAAGCGGAACAACAACAACAAAACAGATCCGAAACCAACAACCTCAACAATCAATCAACAGCAAGAACATTGTAAACAACAGAAGATAAAAATGTTTATCACATCCATCATCATCATCATTATCAGCAGCAGCAGCAGCATAGCAGCAGCCACTATAGAAAGAAACCCAGCAAACAAAACGCGAAGAACTGGATAAAGAAGCTCTCTTCTTCCAAAAAATCTTAAAGTCCGGGTTGTTTCATGTTTAATGAAGACCACCACGGGTTTTTATCTTTACTCTTTCTTCCTCTCTCTCTCTTGGCTGGCTGATATTCCACCCCTCCCCCCCCCCCACACGTGAATGGAACGAATCTCTAAGCGGGACGTGTCCGTGAATGGACTAATTTCATCTGCTTCCGCTTCAGGGGAATTTGAAGAAATAGCAGGACCGTGGGTGAAAGGCTGAAGGAAGATATGTGTGTGTGTGTGTGTGTGTGTGGTTGGTGTGTGTGTGTGTGTGTGGTCGTGTGTGCGTGCGTGCGTGCGTGTGTGTGTTGATTTAAATAATTCATTTCTTCTTTCTTTTATTCTTTTCCTTTGCTCATCCAATTCTTCTTTCTTTCTTCGTTCTCCTTTCATTCTTTCTTCGTTCCATCACCGATTCATACATTGACTTTTCTTATTCCTTCCTTTCTTCATCCCTTTTTTTCTGTTTTACTTTTTTCCTTCTTCTTTCGTTCTCTCCCCTTTCCTTGCTTTTGATAATCCCCTTTCCTTGCTTTTGATAATCCCCTTTTCTGTCTTTTTTTGATAATCCCCTTTTCTGTCCTTTTTGATAATCCCCTTTTCTGTCCTTTTTGATAATCCCTTTTCTGTCTTTTGATAACCCCTTTTCTGTCTTTTTTGATAATCCCCTTTTCTGTCCTTTTCTGATAATCCCCTTTTGTCCTGTTTTGAAACCACCTTCGTTCTTTTTGTAACCTTTTTCTCTCTCTTCTTTTATTCCTGGCTTTATTCAATCCCCTCCAACTCCCTTTCAGTCTTTTATAATCCCTTTCTCTTTTATAATCTGTGTCTTATTTTGATAACCTTTCTTCTCTTTTCCCCTTTTCAGTGATTTGATAAATTTTTCAGTCCGTGTTTTGAAACCTTTTCTAGTCCTTTTTGTATCCTGTGTGTGTTTT
>CM031620.1:29093764-29096264 GCA_018398815.1 Conus ventricosus
GTGGTCTTGCATTGTCCTGTTGGAATGTCCAGTTTGGGTGTTGCGCAAAAAAAGGAATGACATGGGGTCTGAGCACCTGGTTGATGAAGCGCTGTGCATTGACACTGTCCGCGACCAGGACCAATGTTCTGAAAGATGACTGGTCCTATGGCGTGGTTAATGCCAATTGCACCCCATATCATAACGTTCGGGCCTCCCCAGGGGTTCCGCTCTACCACACAGGAGTCAGCATAGCGTTCACCAGGTCGACGCCATATTCTGACACGACCGTCAGCCATGTCAATACAAAAAACGGCTCTCATCTGAGAACAGTATGCGTCCCCACTGCTGCCTGCGCCAGTTGATTCGGGCTTGTGCCCACTGCAGCCTGTCCTGCCAGTGTCTTGGTGTCAGTACCGGACCTCTGTGAGGACGCCTACATGCCAGCCCGTTCTCCTGAAGACGCCGCCCGCACAGTGTTGAGGCTGATTCGTTGCTGGAGATTCCCAGGCACCTGTCGAGCAGTGTTTTGCGGCTGTTTGCCGCCTGTCCCGCAGATGGGTTCGAACAAAATGGCGATCCTCTCTTGGTGTGGTGACCCGAGGACGGCCTGGCCGGGGACGATCATCAGTGGTACCAGTGACTCGCATGCGGTGCTGCAGACGATAGATGGTTGAGATGTGGACGTTAAAGATGTTGGCGACCTGCCTGGCATCCACACCAGCCTCCAGATGGCCTAGGGCACGATTGCGTTCCTCTGCTCGTAGTCTTGGCATCTCTGTAGTGCTCAGACGGCAAGTCGTTATCTGAACCTTGTAGCGCGGCTTTATAAAGGCTGCATGCCTGCGTACTTGTCGCTGGTTAACTTTGCTCTGCATGGTGTGCACGTGCCTCACATGCAGCAACCAGTTTGCCATTTTTGTTGACCCTCCAATGCCGGGAATGATGTGTTGCTCACACAATTTTTTCACTGCACGTGAGTCTTGGACCCAAGCAACTTGCCACAATGGTTCAATATTGTATATTCACCCCTTTTCACCCGAAAAATAGCCTTTTAATTTTTCGCGTTTTTTATGGAAGTCAGTATAGTTAACACTCAGGGTGTTGGAATGTACACATAGCTTACACTCAGGGCGTTGGAATGTACACATACTTTTACACTCAGGGCGTTAGAATGTACATATAGTTTACACTCAGGGCGTTAGAATGTACATATAGTTTACACTCAGGGCGTTAGAATGTAGATATAGTTTACACTCAGGGCGTTAGAATGTACATACAGTTTACACTCAGGGCGTTAGAATGTACATATAGTTTACACTCAGGGCGTTAGAATGTACATACAGTTTACACTCAGGGCGTTAGAATGTACATATAGTTTACACTCAGGGCGTTAGAATGTACATATAGTTTACACTCAGGGCGCTAGAATGTACATATAGTTTACACTCAGGGCGTTAGAATGTACACATAGTTTACACTCAGGGCGTTAGAATGTACACATAGTTTACACTCAGGGCGTTAGAATGTACATATAGTTTACACTCAGGACGTTAGAATGTATAGTTTACACTCAGGGCGTTAGAATGTACATATAGTTTACACTCAGGACGTTAGAATGTACAAATAGTCTACACTCAGGGCGTTAGAATGTACATATAGTTTACACTCAGGACGTTAGAATGTATAGTTTACACTCAGGGCGTTAGAATGTACATATAGTTTACACTCAGGGCGTTAGAATGTACATATAGTTTACACTCAGGGCGTTAGAATGTACATATAGTTTACACTCAGGGCGTTAGAATGTACATATAGTTTACACTCAGGGCGTTAGAATGTACATATAGTTTACACTCAGGGCGTTAGAATGTACACATAGTTTACACTCAGGGCGTTATAATGTACACATAGTTTACACTCAGGCGTTAGAATGTACATATAGTTTACACTCAGGACGTTAGAATGTATAGTTTACACTCAGGGCGTTAGAATGTACATATAGTCTACACTCAGGACGTTAGAATGTACATATAGTCTACACTCAGGGCGTTAGAATGTATAGTTTACACTCAGGGCGTTAGAATGTACATATAGTTTACACTCAGGGCGTTAGAATGTACATATAGTTTACACTCAGGGCGTTAGAATGTATAGTGTACACTCAGGGCGTTAGAATGTACATATAGTTTACACTCAGGACGTTAGAATGTACATATAGTCTACACTCAGGGCGTTAGAATGTACATATAGTTTACACTCAGGGCGTTAGAATGTATAGTTTACTCTTAGGGCGTTAGAATGTACATATAGTTTACACTCAGGGCGTTAGAATGCACATATAGTCTACACTCAGGATGTTAGAATGTATAGTTTACACTCAGGGGTTAGAATGTACATATAGTCTACACTCAGGCGTTAGAATGTACATATAGTTTACACTCAGGGGGTTAGAATGTATAGTTTACACTCAGGGCGTTAGAATGTACATATAGTTTACACTCAGGACGTTAGTATGAAC
>CM031620.1:29106264-29121264 GCA_018398815.1 Conus ventricosus
AGAGACTTCAGAAATTATTATACGATTTTTTTTTTTTTTTTTTTTTTTTTTTTGCATTTGGCAAAACAAACGTCACAAGAAACCTTACATTTACAAAATGAACCCCCCGGAAAGTAGATCTAAATCGACGTGACCGATAGTGAAGACGATCGTGGTAAGTGAAGTGGAAGTGTTGGCAACATTGTCGCTTCATTACCATTGCCATGGGGTGTATGATCTCACACACTTCAAGAGGTCGGTTGGCCTTGATGTGCGTTCGTCCCGTCTGCCAGAAAGACAGCGCCAACAACTAAACCGATGTTGACGGAATAGGTAAGAATGGACATGACCCAGGGGCCACGCCAAGACATGTGGGGATTCAGAACGGATTCGATCTACTGGCAATTTAGATTGTAAAATGAAATTATTTCAACATTTCAGGTGAAGATACCCTCCGCGAATGGTAACGATGATACTATCAAATGAGTACAATAGATCACTTTCATCGGCATTACCGTTAGGAAAATTCGAAAATGTATCTTCAACATCTTTTCAAAAGCCCGTGAATCATCTTTGTTCATCCTGAACTCGCTTCTCCTGTTGGGGTCTTTTCTCTTCAGTCTCTTTCGATCGATACGATCTGAAAAATCCTCTTGCATCTTATCTCAACATCTCCAAAATCATTTCCATACTGCTTCCTCTCTCTGTTGATTACTCTGTCAGTCCGTATCACGCTATATGACTCCCAGTTCGAAACTCTATCTGTCTCCACCGTCTCTTCTCCGAGGCCAGCTTCTCGCAACCCTCTACCAGTGCCCTCTCCCTTTCTCTCATGCCGTTTCTCTGGAAATCCGTCCGGGAATTTGGCCCCCTCGGGCCCTGTCGTAGCAGGCATCCTGAACACCCAACGGTTTATCATCTTCCATGCCTGAAACGACGGCCGACTGACTCATGCCTGACCTCCAGATGTGTGCTGTGTGGTGGGAACCAGTGGGGGCGGGGCGGGGTGGGACGGGGGGGGCGACTGTTTTGAGTGTGAAACTCATGCTTTACTTTAACCAAAAAGAGGATGAGCGAGGAGGACTAGGGCATCTCGACCGACGCGATCAGGTTTATCGATCTGCATGCACGACCACTGACGTACCACATGGAATATCCTGCTGAGGGCACCGAGCATGAGAAAAGCAGCATTGAACAACGACTTTTTTGCTTTCCTTCAGGTCCCTGAAACATTCATTCCATTCGCTGTTATGGAATCTCATGTGCTGTGCTGAGCTGTGCTTGCTGTTCTGTGCTGGCTACTCTCTCATCCTAACCTCATCCTCCTGGTTCTATGAACTCGATCTACACTCCACTCTCTCTCTCTCTCTCTCTCCCCCCACTTTTCTCTCAAACTCTGCTGTCTCTTCTCTGTTGATTCATTTACTGTGAGGCTCATAGTCATGACTCCCTTCACTCACTCTGGCTCCACTCTTCTCTGCCCCCACCCCCACCCCACCCTACCCGTCACCCACTAGTTGCCTTTACCGTGTTCTCATCCCCTTACCTCCGCACTCCGTTTTAGGAAGGTTGTCCTTTCCACGTGCCGCTGTGTCTTCAGCAAAGCTCATGCCTGAACCACCCGACTGGTTTTATGAAACTCAAGCTGAACCACCCGACTGGTTTTATCGAAACTCATGCCTGAAACCACCCGACTGGTTTTATGGAAACTCATGCTGAACCACCCGACTGGTTTTATGGAAACTCATGCTGAACCACCCGACTGGTTTTATCGAAACTCATGCTTGAACCACCCGACTGTTTTATCGAAACTCATGCTTGAACCACCCGACTGTTTTATCGAAACTCATGCTTAAACCACCCGACTGGTTTTTATGAAACTCATGCCTGAACCACCCGACTGGTTTTAATCGAAACTCATGCTTGAACCACCCGACTGGTTTTATATGAACTCATGCTTGAACCACCCGACTGGTTTATGTAAACTTGCCGGAACTGAAGGCCATGGTCCAAAGACACGGACGCCGTTGGAGTTTGGTGCAGATTGGATCCAGACCAAAAATGGGTTTAGGACCTGTCATGTAAAAATTGCGGCGAACACCACGGAACCAACGTCAACAAAATCTGGTGGTGAAAGGAACTGAGCCCATGGGGGGAACAAAAAATCCCTGTCACATTTTCGAGTGGATCCTCTCTGCGAACTCGATCAAAGAGTTGGTTAGGATTTGTTCCAGAAGATGGCTAAGAAAAAGAAAAAGCTATGATAATAGCAATCAATAGAATAAAAACAAAAATAAATAAAACAATAGTTCCTAAACGCCCTCCCAGAAGATCCTGATAGTCCAAAGATCGATGCGGCCCAAGAACGATTCCGTTACATTTGGTGCCGATCCGAAGATCGGTTCAGGATCTGTCAGACCTTTGGCAGTGCTCTGCGCTTTCCCTGGTGCCCTTCGATTTATTTTCCTTTTCTTCCTTCCTTTCTTTCCTTCTTTCTTTCGTTCTTCTTCCCTTCTTTTTCGTTTGTTCTTCTTTTGTTCGTTCTTTGTTTCTTTCCTTCTTTCTTTTGTTCGTTCTTTGTTCTTTCCTTCTTCTTTCTTTTGTTCTTCTTTTGTCTTTCTTCTTTCTTTCTTTTGTTCGTTCTTTGTTCTTTCCTTCATTCTTTCTTTTTCGTTCTTTTTTTCTTTTCCCTTTTTTCTTTCTTTGTTCTTTCCCTTTGTTCGTTCTTTTGTTCTTCCTCTTTCTTTCTTCTTTTTCGTTCTTTTGTCTTTTCCCTTCTTTTCTTTCTTTTGTTCTTTCTTTTGTTCGTTCTTTGTTTTTTCCTTCATTCTTTCTTTGTTCGTTCTTTTGTTCTTTCTTTCTTTCTTTCCCTTTTTCGATCTTTTTGTTCGTTCATTTGTTCTTCCTTCTTTCTTTCTTTTGTTCTTCTTTTGTTCTTCCTTCTTTCTTTTGTTTCGTTCTTTGTTCTTTCCTCTTTCTTTCTTTTGTCTTTCTTCCTTCTTTCTTTCGTTCTTCTTTTGTTCTTTCCTTCTTTCTTTGTTCGTTCTTTTGTTCATTTTCTCTTCTTTCTTTTGGTTCGTTTTTTTTCTTTTCTTTCTTTCTTTTGTTCGTTCTTTTGTTCTTTCCTTCTTTCTTTTGTTCTTTTTTCGTTCTTTCTATCCCTTCTTTCTTTGTTCTTTCTTTCTTTTGTTCGTTCTTTTGTTCTTTCCTCCTTTCCCTTTCCTCCTTTCTTTCCTCTTTCTTTCGTCTTCTTTTTTTCTTTTGTTCGTTCTTTTGTTCTTTTCCCCCTTTCTTTCGTTCTTTTTCCTTCTTTCTTTATTTTTGTTCTTTCATTCCTTCTTTCTTTCGTTCTTTCTTTCCCTCTTTCCTTCCTTCATTCTTTCTTTCGTTCTTTCCTTTTTTCTTTCTTTCGTTCTTCCATCCTTTTCTTCTTTCTTTCTTCTTTCTGCATCCCCCCCCCCCCCTTCTCTTTCTTCTTTCAGCTTATTACCCACGTGTTTTAGACTCTGGGTTTTCCTTTTTGTGTTCGATATTTACCCAGGTAAACAGACGGGCCAGAGCCAGTTTACCACAGGGGAAACACAACACCTTTAATGAACTGCACTGGGGAGGAAGGGAGCGGGAGGAGGGAGGACTGCGATTGGCATGGCGGATGAGAGAGAAGGGAAAGGGCACGTCAGATCGAAGAGGACGAGGTCATCGATCTCATGGTGACTCCCTGATAGGATTATCCCATTGTGACAGGAAATTAGAGAGTCGAGCCAGACTGTTCACTTCACTCTTTATTTCCCGTTTTCCTGTTTATTCTTGTTCTTTTTTTTATTTTAAGTTTTTCCAACGTAATTCATTCTATTCTTCACCTCCATACTATTTGTTTGTTGTTGATTATTTGGCACATTGTTTGATTGTTTATTTCTTTCTATTTCTTAGTTTATAAGCTGACAAGTCTTTCATTCTCTCTTTCTGACTTTTTTCGTGGTCTTTTACTTATCGTTCAGTGGCTGCTACCCCCCTTTTCCATTTTCGTTGTTATTTTCTCTTCTCTTTTTTTCTTTTTTGTCTCCTTTCTGTGTTGCATAATTTCTTTTTTCCGTCTGTTTTTTCCCTTTCTTTTTTTTCTTTATTTCTTTTTTTCTGTTTTTTTTGTTTCTTGTTTTTTATTTCATTTTCTGTCATGACACAAGAATCGAACCCTTGCTCTTTGGTCCTGAATTCCTCTCTTTGAATCAATCCGGGCAGAGAAAGGGTCGACTGGGGTGACCAGTCCAAACTGTTGAATTCTGGCAGTGCATGCACAGATCAATACCCCATGACCACAGCGGAACGGTCCCAAAGCAAACACGTGTCCTCAAAACTCGTTTACTTTCAGCTTCCTCACATCGCATCCCCCCCCCTCCTCTCTCTCTCTCTCTCCTCTCTCTCTCACTCTCTCATCTCTCTCTCTCTCCCCTCTTCTCTCTTCTTGTTTTAGGGACAATCAAATCGAATTGTCAAGGAACAATGTGTGACTTAGACAGCAATAATCATGAATTAAAAAATAATATCACATCGTTCCAGTGTTTGGTTGTCCTAGAAGTTTGTTTTCCGTCTGTCAACAAGACAATGTACAAGCCAAACAACTACTAAACCGGTTTGACAAAATGAGGTGGAAAAATGAACAGCGGCCCCAAAGCGACGCTGTAATGCGGATCCGTAGGGGCGATTACCGATCGATGGTGGCTCTAGGATCCGTTAAGAGAAAATATTTTCAAAATGTTGAGGTGAACATGAGCCCTGTGACGATAGCTGTTTTAGAATGGCTAACCGTCTTGAACATATGTCTTTTATAAGAAATGTTAAACCAAAAATTCTCATGAGATACACGTTGAACATGCATATTTTCTGTGAACATATATTTTTAAGAAATGTTAAACCAAAAATTCTCATGAATACACGTTTGAACATGCATATTTCTGTGAACATGTATCTTTTTTTTTAAAAAATTTAAACCAAAAATTCTCATGAGATACATGTTGAACATGTATATTTCCTGTGAACATATATTTTTTTTAAGAAATGTTAAAAAACCAAGAAATTCTGTATATCTAAGAAATTTTTAAAAAACTAAAATGCTCATGAGATACACGTTGAACATGTATATTTCCTGTGACATATATCTTTTTTTAAGAAATGTTAAACCAAAATTCTCATGAGATACACGTTGAACATGTACACTTTCTGTGAACATTTATCTTTCTAAGAAATGTTAACCTAAAAAAAGTCTCATGAGATACACGTTGAACATGGATATTTTCCATAATTATCATATCAAAGAAATGCGTAGGAGGTGGCTCTTTCGGTCCGAGCACACTATTATATCCCCTAAGGGGGGGGGGGGGGGGGGGGGGTAAAGTTTTCCATATCCATTGGCAGCGGCGTGTTCTCTTCCAAAAGCCCCTCCAGTGCCCCCCCCCCCCCCCCCCCCTTTCTTTCTCTTTATGTCTTTTTAAACCGCCTGCCACCCGCTCCCTACTTTAAATCAATCATCTTTACTCTCATTCCCTTCGTCTTATGACCCGAGTGGATCGGCCAGTCTGCCTCACCACGGAAAAGGCACAGAGGCTGTGTGTGTTGCGGGGTGGCTTGCTGGGTAAGAGGACGCGGGGGAGGGGAGGGGAGGGGAGGGGATGGGTGATATAGAGAGGAGCTGTGATCTGAACGGAGGATGAGAGAGGAGGGAAAGGGCACCTTGGGTTGAAGCGGATCAGGCTATTGATCCGCCGCCACGGTACACTGACTGCGGACAGGATTATCCTGTTTGGGGCAGGATATCAGAGAGGCGGCAAGGGATACTACCTTTCCCTTTCTTTCCTCTCCTTTTTCTTTCTTGTAAATTCAGTTTTCATTTTTGGCGGGAAAAAGCAAAAAAGCAACAACAACAAACAAACAACAACCAATAAAATAACTCACCTGTCAATACAATTTCCAGTTCATTGAGGAAAGAATGGAAATTTATTTCTTTCCTTTTTTTACCTGTTGCCAATATTCAGGATTTTCACTCCCCCAGCTCACGTCTCCTGCGTACCACAACAGGTTATGTCAACACCAGTTCTTCAATCAGGTCTCTCACTCATTCAGGCTCTTTCTCCCACACCATGGCCTCTCTCTCTGCCCTCGGTCTTCTCCTTCCTCTTCATCCTCCAGGCTCTTTCCTACTCCCATCCAACTCTCCACCCCCACCACCGCCTCTCTCCCTCCCCACCACATCCAGGCCTCCTCTCCCCCTCCAGCCTCCCACCACATCCAGGCCTCTCTCCCTCCCCACCACACCAGGCCTCTCTCCCTCCCCACCACATCCAGGCTCCCCGTTTTTCATCCTTCCATCTTCAATACTCTGTCCCCGTTTCTCTTTGTTCGTCTGTCAGTAAGATTGTGCAAGAACCAATGAACAGATTTTAACGAAACTTGTAGGAAAGATACGCCGCGCCCCCAAAACGAAGCCGATGGAATATGGTGATGATTGGATTCGGACGAAAAAAAAAGAAAGTATAAAACCCCCCCGCCAAGCCAGATTACGACCAAAAAAAAAAAAAAAGCTTGGCAACCATTTCAGTCCAACCGGTGAGAAGAGGCATTGCGGGCCCAGTGAACGCCTATAATCATTATTCTCGTGCGGATTCTTGCCGCGGATCTGAATCAAAGAGCGAATTAGATCCATTATGGAAGATCAAAAAAAAAAAAAAAAAAAAAAAAAAACCCTTCCAGCAGATTTCAAGGAAACTTGGTCCAAAGACGGTACGTGGTTCAGAAGGAAGCATTACAACTTCGTGCAGATCCCTAGTTCACGATCCCGTGGGTTGAGGATGTGTCAAGACAGTGGCAGAGGCCTAGGTTCTCTCGAATGCTCTCCAATTTTCTGTCTTTCCTTTCTTCTGTACCCCCCCCCTCCCTTCCTTTCTCTTTCTACCTATTACCAAGGTGTTTTTAGACTCTCCTTAGTTTTTTTTCTCAGACTCCCATCTTCCCTTTGTGTTCGTGCTTCACCCAGGAAGACAGACCAGAGCTAGCTCACCACAAACAAGACACTGAGGCTTCATGAACTGAACTGGTGAGGGAAAGCTAGGGGAGGGAAGGAGGAGGAGTCACCACAAAGAAGACATTGAAAGCTTCATGAACTGAAGAGGTGAGGAAAGCTAACGGAGGTGAGATGGAGTCACCACAAAGAAGACATTGAAAGCTTCATGAACTGAACTAGTAAGGGAAAGCTAGTGGAGGGAAGCAGGAGCAGGAGGTGGGATAAGGAGGGGGTGCTGTGAATCGCTGGGCAGACGGGAAGAGAAGGGAAAGAGCACATCAGATCGAAGCGATGAGGTTATCGATCTTTGGGGCACGGTGTGCTGACTTTCCGACAGGATGATCCCATTTTGGACAGGAAATTACTGTCGGACCATGTCTTTTTCTCTTCACTCTTTCTCCGCCATTTTTTGTTTGTTTGTTTGTTTGTTGTCTCGTGTCTTTTATGTCCATTTTCAGCTTCTCATCATCTCTTATTCTTACCTTTCCTAACTTCTTTCCGGTTTTTGTTTCTTTGGTTGTTCTCCTTGTTTTCATTTTTTTTTCATTGTTTTTTTCTATTTCCCTTGGTTCAGTAGCTACCTATGATTAGTGTCTGATCCTTCCTTAGTGTTTCGTTCTTCTCCAGTTCATTTATTGCTTTCACCTTCTGTCTTCCGCCTTTTCTTCATGGTTTTTTTGGTGGTCGTTCTTCCTCTTTTCTCCGTCCTTTGTACTCTTTCTTTCTTTAAGTCCATCTTTTTCCTTGGTTTTCTGTCTTCTTCTTGTCTCTTTCTTTCTTTAAGTCCATCTTTTTCCTTGGTTTCTGTCTTCTTCTTTCTCTCGTGAAATGTTTTGTTTTTCCATTGGTTGGTTTTTTGGTCTGTCCTGCAAGTTTTGATTTAAAAAAAAATCACACCCGGCTTCAGCAAACTTTTGATATAACAACCAAACAAACAAAAAACAACAAGACGAAACCCAAGAATGTCGATTTCCGTCAAGGCATGTCCTAATCCGTTCACGGAGTGTTAAATTTTTTGGCATTTGTTTTTGGTTCTCGTTTAAGTTTTTCACCTTATCATGGCAACTACTCACACACACACACACACACCACACATGACACTCCACACACACACATCTCTATCTAATCTTATCTTATCCCATCTTTCTATCTATCTATCTATCTATCTTCTATCTGTCTTTCTGTCTGTCTGTCGTCTATTATCTATCATTATCCATTATATATCAATAGAGAATATTCAACCTTTTTACTGGAGACTACCTTTATCAGTTTAGTTTATATTTCCCATATCCTATTCCCAAAAGTAAATGGAAGTTAACTCTTTCAGTCCGTAAACACAATCGCTTCCCCTCTTGGTAGTTCTCTCTTTTTTTTAACCCCCCCCCCCCCCCCCCTGAGTGCCCTTCTAGTTTCCTTTTTTATCTTAATTTTCAATCGTCTTTCTTTCTCTCCGGTATTAATTTTTCTCCCCTCCTCTTTTATTCCATCAGTCATCTTCTACTCTCTATTATATTCCCTTTGCTCTATTACCCAAGGAGAATCAGCCGGATTGACCAACCACGGAGAGAAGGGAGAGAAGCTAAACGTGTCTTATGTGGGCGGGTTGATGGATGTAAGCAGGGGGTGTGGAAGGGAGCTGTACTTTAAAAAAAAAAAAAAGGGTGGGGGGTGGGAGAGGGGAGGGGAGGGGGAGGGGGGAGAAAAGAGGAAAGGGCACCCCGGATCGAAGCGGATCAGGCCATCGATCTGCCGGCTCGGTACATTGACTGCCGACAGGATTATCCAATTTGAGGGGCAGGAAATTAAGAGAGAGGGCGGCAGAACTGAATGCGAGCTATTAAAAAAAACAACGTTTTATGTTTTGTTTTGTTTTGTTTACTTTCTTTTTGTTGATCTTTTCTGGATTTTTTTCTTCTCTCTCTCTCTCTCTCTCTCTCTCTCTCTCTCTCTCTCTCTCTCTCTCCTCTCTCTCTCTCTCTCTCCCCTTTCCTTCTTTGTTTCCTTTACTTTTCTTTCTGTCTTTCCTTTCTTTCTTTCCTTCTTTCCCCTTTTTTTCTTCCATCTTTTTCTTTCTTTCTTTCGTTCTCCTTTTTTTTCCCCCGTTTCTTTTTAATTCTTTTGTTATTTATTTTTTTTTTTTTTTTTAGTTTGATCGTTTCTTTTGGGGGTGCCTTTATTCTTTCCCTCGGTCTTTTTTTTTCTTCAAACATTCAATTCTTCTATGCACTTGGGATCGGTTTGGTCACAATATACAGCGTTCGGCGTGTTTTTTGTGCGGAAAACGGTGGGCAGTACTTTTTTTTTTTTTTTCTTTTTTTTCGCATTTTTTGGTTTTTTTTTGTTAATAAAAAACAACTTTTGTTGGGGTTGGATTTGTGCACGCTTTTTATTGACAAGGGCCGTCTCTGAGGCACATACTATCATTTCACAAACAGTTGTTGTTGCTGTTGTTGAGTTGTTGTTGTTGTTGCGCTGCATTCGTTGCTGATGTTCGCTTTATTTTTGAGAAATTGCGTGGTCGTTTTTTGTTTTTTTCCCCTTGTTTACTACATACAGCATTTTTTTGAAGCCCCCCCCCCCCCTCTCCTCTCTCTCTCTCCTCTCTCTTCCCCCCCTTCTCCTCTCCTCCTCCTCTTGTGTTGGTGTGTTGTGGCACACCACACACACACACCCCACACACACACACCACACAAGAGAGAGAGAGAGAGAGAAGAGAGAGAGAGAGAGAGAAGGGGAGAGGAGAGAGAGAGAGAGAGAGGAGAGGAGAGAGAGAGAAATTGACGACTTGACTTTTTTCCCCCTTTTTTTTTAAAAGATCCGCTCCGTTGGTTTGTTTTTCTTTCCAGTGAAAACGAAGAAGGCGGGAACTGGGAACCCTCACACGGGCCCTCGGCCTACAACAGATCATCGGTCAGTAACAATTATGGCTGTTTGAAACATCAAACCTACAACAGACATCTGGTCAGGACAGCACGTGTGGCTTTTTGAAAAAGTCAAGCCTGCAACGTCATTGGGCAGTGACAGCACGTGATGGCTGTTTGAAACAGCAACCTGCAACAATCATCTGGGCATACCCGCACTGAGGCTTTTTAAACAGTCAACCTACAACAGATCTCGGCATGAAGCACGTGATGGCTGTTTGAAACACAAGCCTGCAAAAATCACTGGTCGTGACAGCACGTGTGGCTGTTTGAAAAAAGTCAAACCTCAAAAAACAAATTTGGGCAGTGACAGCACGTGATGCTGTTTGAAAAAGTCAAGCCTGCAAAAATCACTGGCAGGACAGCACTGAGGGTGTTTTAAAACAGCCCAAACCACAACAATCATTTCGTCATGAAAACCCGTATGGGTGTTTAAAAAAAATTCAACCTACAACAACATTTTAAACATGACAGCACGTGATGGCTGTTTTTAAACATTCAAGCCTACAACAGATCATCTCGCAGTGACAGCACGTGATGGCGTTTAAAAAAAATTCGAGCCTCAAAAGATCATCTCGCATGACAGACGAGATGGTGTTTTAAACTTTAAACCTACAACATTTATTCGCAGTACCACGTGATGGGTGTTTAAAAATTCAAGCCTACAAAAGATCTTCGTCAGTGACAGCATTGAGGGTGTTTTAAACATCAAGGGACAACAATCATTTCAAAGTGACACAGGGTGGCTGTTTGAAACATTCAAGCCTACAACAGATCATCTCGTCAGTGACAGCACGTGATGGCTGTTTAAAACATTCGAGCCTACAACAGATCATCTCGTCAGTGACAGCACGTGATGGCTGTTTGAAACATTCAAGCCTACAACAGATCATTTCGTCAGTGACAGCACGTGATGCTGTTTGAAACATTCAAGCCTACAACAGATCATTTCGTCAGTGACAGCACGTGATGGCTGTTTGAAACATTCAAGCCTACAACAGATCATCTCGTCAGTGACAGCACGTGATGGCTGTTTGAAACATTCAAGCCTACAACAGATCATCTCTTCAGTGACAGCACGTGATGGCTGTTTAAAACATTCAAGCACGTAAGTGTATTTGACAAAAAAAAAAACAGAAAGCAAAAGTAAAAACAAACAAAACAAACAAAAACAACAACAACAACAACAAAAATCCCAACAACAACAACAAAAATACCCCCAGTAAACAGAAAGGTAGTAGTTTTACAACACAAAGTCCCCGTTCCCAGCCAATGAAAATCCCCTCAAGTTCCTCTTCTCCCTCCCTCTCTGCCATCCCCCCCCCCCCCCCCCCCCCCGCCCCCCTCCTCGTCCTCTCCACCCCACCTCTATTCGCCCCCTAATCGTGTTTCCAAAAATAGACCTGACCTTCCTTTCACACCTTTCAGTCAATCCATCAATCTTTCATCTTCCTGCAACTCTTAGAACCCTACCCCCCCCCCCCCCCCCCCCCCCGCACCTTACCTGTCACAAACCCCCGTCTCTCACGTTCTCTTTCCTCCACCTCCCCCTCCACCTCTCTCTCTCTCCCCCTCTCTCTCTCTCCCACCTCTTCTTCGTTGCGCGGGTTTTCCGATTCTGCCCCCCCCCTTCCTCTCTCTCTTCCTTCACTCTCTTTATCCGTCTCTATTCTTCCCCTCCCCTGTCACTTTCATTTCCCCACGATCTCTTTTCAAATTCTTTTCAAGCAATCAATCACTCTTATACCCTAATTCGACACCCAGATTTCAAATCGGGCTCTCTCTCTCCCTCCCTCTCTCTCTCTTCTCTCTCTCTCTCTCTCTCTACTCTCCTCTCTCTCCCTCTCTCTCTCTCTCTCTCTGCACCCTCTCCCTCTCCTCCCTCTCTCTCCTCTGCCCCTCTCCCTCTCCCCTCCCTCCCTCTCCTCTCTCTCCCCCTCCTCTCCTCCCTCCTCTCTCTCTCCCTCTCTCTCTCTCTCTGTGTGTGTGTGTGTGTGTGGTGTGTGTGTGTGTGTGTGTGTGTGTGTGTGGTGTGTGTGTGTGTTTACCCCTCTCATTCCGCGTCTCTCTTCCCTCTCCTGAACCCCCACCTCTCTCTTCCTTTCTCTTTCACCGCCTGTCCGCCCCTTCTCTCTCCCCGCCCCCCCCCCCCCCACTCCTTCCCCTCTTCGCCTCCCCCCCCCCCCCTTCTCTCTCTACCCTCCCGTCTCCTTCATTAATCATCTAGTCTGGGTCGACCAGGGAGTCAATTAGGGAGGGAACCGTGGACTAGAGTTCTCTGCTCACCGCTTGGCATTGGTCTGGAACCGAAAGGAGGCGGGGGTGGGGGTAGGGAGGTGGGGTGGAGGAGAAAGGGGAAGGAGGCCCGCAGGTGAAAGGTGGGCTAGGATGGAGGAGAGATGGGGGGGGGGGGGGGGGTGAGGGGGGGGAAGGTGGCATTTGTTACCCTCCGTAACAAAACGAGGGTCTGAGTTCCGCTCAGATGTTTTTTTTTTATTTTTTGGCTAAATATTACAAAACAACAAGGACAGGAAAGAACAGCTGATATTTTGTTTTCGTGGCTAAAATGTTACAGAACAACAACAACAACAACAACAACTGATGCTTTGTGGGGTTTTTTTTGTGGTTGATCATTACCAAAACACAACAACAATCGCAACAATAACTATTGATGCTTTGTTTTTTGTGTCTAAACATTACCGAAACAACAACAACAAGAACAAGAACAAGAACAACAACAACAACAACAACAACAACACCAACTGATGTTTTGCTTTGCCTGGCTAAACATTGCAAATCAACAACTGATGTTCTGCTTTTGTGGCTAAACATGACCAAAACAACAACAACAAGAGAAATAAGGGTGTAAACGCCCAAACTTAGGATAGATTTCGACATTACATTCATTCTCCTTCACGATGGCGCTCTGTTCAAAATACGAGCATTTGCGGAGTGGGGCCTGGAGAGAGAGAGAGAGAGAGAGAGAGAGAGAGAGAGAGAGAGAGAGAGAGAGAGAGAGAGGGAGAGGGAGAGAGAGAGAGAGAGAGAGAGAGAGAGGGAGAGAGAGAGAGAGAGAGAGAGAGAGAGAGGGAGAGAGAGAGAGAGAGGGAGAGAGAGAGGAGAGAGAGAGAGAGAGAGAGAGAGAGAGGGAGAGAAGAGAGGGAGAGGGTGGGTGGGTGAACAAATGCCATTTTCCATGGACACGTCTTTGTAGAGTGCTGGAAACTTAATTTGAGATAAACAGTAAACAAGCAGGACACTTTTGCTCCCATAAGAAAACCTAACACAGAGTAACTTTTATTCAAGACTGGCACAGCCTTTAAACTTGAATAAAGTCAGAAAAATACAAAGACGAACTATCTAATAGTGGGGGAAAAACAAGCGCAGGTCAACAACTTCTCTGTCATCATAAAGGTTGCATCATTAAAAGGCTGTGCCAGTCTTGAATAAAAGTTACTCTTGTGTTAGGTTTTCTTATAGGAGCAAAAGTTACCCTACTTGTTTACTGTTGATTGTTTACTGTTCCCTGCCTCATTTCATTATCAATTTAACTTGAGATAGTTTGAAATTCGTACTGGGCAAGGGAATGTCCACATTTTCTTTTTGTTTCAGCTTTTTTTTTAAAAGACTGATCTGCTAATTTCTCAGTTCACGCTAACCCCCCCCCCCCCCCCCCCAACATCCCCCTTGTATTTATTTCGTTTTTCTTTCTTTTTACTCCACTCATTAATCTTATTTATTTAATTACTTATTCTTTTACTGTTGCATCTTCGGTAGCACTCAATGATTCGATTCCTAAACTGCTTGTTCCATCTCTCTCTCTCTCTCTCTCATCTCTCTCTCTCTCTCTCTTCTCTCTCTCTCTCTCTTCTCTCTCTCTCTTTCTCTCTCTCGTCTCCCTCCCTCCCTCCCTCCCCACCCATATCCAGCCACAGCCGGTTTCATTCTGTCGCAACCGTAACGCTGCAGTCCGCAGGAGGCAGCAAAATATCAAAGTCACCAAAAGGCAACCCACCACGGTAGACCCCGCGCCGCCGACGAATCACCTTGATGAGGTGTTCAGCGAAGCACGCTCTGACCCAACACAGGCGCCTAATACGCCCCCCCCCCCCCTCTAACTCCCTTCCCCAAGCCTTACTAAAGACAGTAATATATATATATAATATATATATATATATATATATAATATATATTGAATTATAAACAAAGCTTGCTCTTATGTCTTAGATTGAAGAAATCTAAGACATAAGAGCAAGCTTTGTTTATAATTCAATATTTCTTGCAGTCATTGCAACACTAAGCTGCTCTGTAAGTTTGCTGGAACGGTGCGGTACTTATCCTTGGAATTTATTAGTTTTGTTGTATATATATATAATATAATATATATATAAATATATATATTATATAAATATATATATATATATATAATATATAAATATATAATGCCGTGATGTACAAGTACATATTTCCAACAAACCAAGGCAAAACAACCAGTCCATTAAAACTAGGGTACAATGCATTCCATCAACAACGCCGAGATGTTTCGATTCTCCAGTCCAATTCATGTACGTACAGCAATCTTGGCAACAATGTCCGGGAGGTATCAACGTTTTCGATACGCCATTACTTTCGTCTACAACTTTCCACAGGATTCTGGTATGGATACCAACTTTTTTTTTCTTAACAAAATTCTGTGAATCTCTTTTACATGTCCAACGCGTACACCTTTCGATTTTGTATTTGCTACTCAACTCTTCCAAAAAATGTTTAAGATATGGTTTCATTTTATTGATTTTGCATTTATACATACGAAAGTTTAACCACACAGGACGATTTTGGTCAAACCCTTCATCTGTTTTGATTTGTTCATTATTACCAAACAATACCGGTTCTATATTAAAATTGATTTTTAAAACAGATTTCACGTTGTTCTCTTATTCTTCTCACTGGTTCGCCCCAGAAACTGTGAACAGTCATTGTTCGATTGCGGACTCACAGTGATCGACCATCCCCCCTCCAGAGGGCGCCACCGCCACCACGTCCGTC
>CM031620.1:29129439-29154439 GCA_018398815.1 Conus ventricosus
CTGATGCACGTTTCCTTTCCATGATGTTTTCAATCAGATAAGATAAATAGAGATATGTTACTACGGTTTATTAATGATTGAAATCTATCATGATGAATGACTGTCGTGGTCGCTGGTTTATTGGTGCATTGTCACTAATTGATTTCTTCGAGCACTGTAACTGGAAGGTGATAAATGTGTGTCAGGATTACTGTTGATCATATTGATGTATTGCTCTTTATTCAAATTTATAGCAATGTTTAGCATGTGATATTTTGGATAGAAAAATGAATTATAATCTTCTCTCTCTCTCTCTCTCTCTCTCTCTCTCTCTCTCTCTCTCTCTCTCCCTCTCTCTCTCTCTCTCTCTCGTTAATTACGGCTGCGTTTCGATGGATTGTCGCTTAATTAATAATTATAGTTTTGGGTAGGGTATGAATGGTCAAAAAGAAAACAAAAAAGATGGAAGGGGAAGGTAATAATAATGGCATCTCACTCCCCTCTCTCTCTCTCTCTCTCTCTCTCTCTCTCTCTCTCTCTCTCTGTTGTCTCTCTCTCTCACACACACACACACACACACACACACCACACACACACACACCACGCACGCACGCACGCACGCACGCACGCACGCACGCACGCCGCAACGCACGCACGCACGCACGCACGCACGCACGCACGCCGCACGCACAACACACACACACACACACACACACACACACACACGCACACATACACACACACACGCGCGCGCGCATGCACACGCACACGCACACATCATGAAAAATGTGTTATGATTATTGATGCAAGGAATTTATTGCTGCTTACTGATAATTGATTGTTCGTTCTCGTTTTGCCTTATAACCACATCATATAAATGTAAAAGAAAGTACAAATGTTGATATTATTGATGCATTGTAATTGTCTAATTATCATCCTTAGCAGTTTGTTGTATGCTAATTTTTTTTTACAAAAGGAATGTAATTCTCTCTCTCTCTCTCTCTCTCTTCTCTCCTCTCTCTCTCTCTCTCTCTCTCTCTCTCTCTCTCTCTCTCCTCTCTCTCTTTTCTCTCTCTCTCTCCCCCTTCGATAGGAGGATCGCTTATTCCATATCTGTGTGTGCCGATTCTTTTCTTCTTTGTAATCAATTTCTTTTTCTTGTTTGTTGTTTAAATCGTCTCTTTTCTCCTTATAAAGTCATCTACACCTTAACTGTTAATGGATGAACTTTTTAATGTTGTGAAGATATGTATGTTTGTTAAAAGTTTTGTAAGTCTTAGTCGCTAGTCATACTTAGTCCCTTAACGGGGCAAGGGCCGGATGAAAAAAAGCATGTGTTTGCTTATCTGTTACCCTTGGAAATAAAGATTATCATCATCATCATATCATCATCATCATCATCATCATCGTCTCTCTCCACCCTCCCCCCATCCTGAACCCCGATCCCCGTTCCTTCTCCTCTGTCCAGTGATCGTCTCACATCTTTTCTCAGCAAAGTCTGCACGTGCATCATTCTTAAATGACCCACCAGTCGGTGTCAAGGTCGTCAGTAATGTCTGCACGTGCATCATTCTTAATGACCCACCAGTCGGTGTCAAGGCCGTCAGTAATGTCTGCACGTGCATCATTCTTAATGAACCACCAAGCGGTGTCAAGGCCGTCAGTAGCTCTCAGTGGGATCTTTGGTGACTTGTATGATGGTGCGGTGCAGAGGGAAAAAGTCCCCCCTCCCCGCACCTTTTTTTTTAACTTAAGATTCCTGATTTGTATTTAACTCTGCAGGTTACTTTTCAGTTTACGTAATTATACATTTTGCAATATTATTGATCTTTGAATGGTGCTATGTTTTTGTTTTCTTCTTTTTTATACTTAACTTTGAGCTTATCTTGGAGCATCTGTTTTACAGTTGGAGTGTTTATTTAAGGTTGTTATAATAGTGCATATGTGATGGTGGTTTTGGTGGTGATGTGTGCACCTTGTGTGTGTGTGTGTGTGTGTGTGGTGTGTGTGTGTGTGTGTGTGTGTGTGTATGAAAACTGTTTTGGCGGATTGTGGTGTGTGATCTGTATTGGTGTGGTGTGTGTGTGTAACTGGGGGTAGGGGGGTGGGGAGAGGGTGTAGGATGTGTGTGTGTGCATGTGTTAATATTTTAATATTATAGAGTGACACAAGATGGATATATGAATTGACAAGGAATGACTGAGCACAGTGCAAAGAGTGGAATATTTTTAATGATATACTAGTTTATAAGTTGTTGCAATATGTGAATTTTGATAATGGCACCACAAACAAATTTTCCTTGTATTCTATGAGGACAAATAAAATATCGTGTATCGTGTATCGTGTACGATTAGTAACGATGATGGGCGATATTGACGATGATGACGATGTCGTTGCCGTCATCATCTCATCGTTATAACAACAACAACAACAACAAAAATGACAATGATGATTATGATAATGATGATGATGATAACAATGATAAGAGTAATAATAACAACAATAATAATGATAGTAATTATAATAAAAATAATATTAATAAGAAGAAGGAGAAAGGTCATATCTATCACATTTTATAAAGGATCATAATAATAATATTAATAAGAGAAGTAGAAGAAGAAGAAAGGTCAATATCTATCACATTTTATAAAGGATCTTCACTATCGTCATCATAAAGTAGCAGAGTCCTTAATGCGGACCTTCAGAACGCTGTCAAAACTGGCACTTTCAAGGCACAAAGTCTCAGATGTGAGGTAAAAATCTAGCATTGACCTTACAGTCTAGAAAAAAAACGAGTGGAGAGAATCTCGATCTGTGGCGAGGTAAAGCTAACATCGTGAAAGAAGCTTTTCAGCGAAGGAAATTGTCATTGGGGAGTGACATTTTAGCATAAACAAGAACAGAAATGTCCGGTAGAGAAAATCTTTCGGAGGGGGAGGGATCCTTACTGGAAGGTTAAATTTAGTGTAGAAAACTATACACACACATAATGTACCAGGAAAAGACAGTATTGCAAGGAAGGGAGTCTTTATTGAAAGGAAGAATTTAGACTGGACAAAAATAAACATCCTCCGAAAAAAAGAAGAAAAAACGTTGTTTGTTTGTTTTTTGGGTTTTTTGTTGTTGTTTTTTTTTTGTTTTGTTTTGTTTGGGTTTTTTTTTTTTACCAAGAGAGAGAATCTTCATGGGGAGGTTTTCAAAACAAAAAAATCTTTCAAGGAAAGAGATCTCTATTGTGAGGTAAAAATTTAGTATAGACAAAGCCATACTTCTTTCTCCCTCCCCCCCCCCCCCCCCCCCCCCCCCCCCCCCCCCCCCCAACCCAGAAAATCGTCTTGCAAGAGAAAGAGTCTTTATCAGTGAGTCAGAATTCGGAGCTGTTCTAATTTAATCACGCGTTTCAAGTCAATCTTCATAGAGAAGTAACATTAGTATTTTTTTTTTTTTTTTTTTGTAAAATATTTCATTTTATTATTTCAAATTTTGTTTTATTTAGAATAGGAAGACTTGTGGATAGTTAAGGGGTATTCATGGCTGTAACCATTCAGTTCCTCCCCTTCAACTCTGCCCTCCCCGCCCACCTCTCTTCTCTCTCTCCCCTCTCTCCCCCTCTCCTCTCTCTCTCTCTCTCTCCCTCTCTCTCCTCTCTCTCTCTCAAATCCCTGCATATATGTGTGTTTTTATGTCTCTGTGTTTTTTGTTTTCCCCTCTTATTTTCTTTTTTTTTTCCCCTTTTTGTCTCTTTGTCTCCCCCCTTTTCCCCTTTTTTTTTTTTTTTTTAAACTTTTTATTAATTCGTTTTAATCAATGTACAAAAAACCCCATAACATTGGTACATAAAGAGTAATAAATTTTTTACCAAAACACACCCCACACAAAACCACAAAAAAAAAAAAAAAAAAAAAAAAAAAACCCACACTCACAAAAAAAAAACCCACCACGACACGTACAACTAGTGACGAAACAGCTATCGATCAAAAATTTTAGATGTAAACAGCAACATCAGCAAAAATAAAGACATTTGTATACATGTATGTTCATAATTGTATGCACCTAAAAAATTGCAATCACTGATAAAATCCAACCCAAAGTTTTTATTTTATCAATGCAACATTTACAGGAAAAAAAAAATCACTTTACGTAATTATAATTTTCATATTTCTTTCATCTTTTTCTTCTTTTTTTCCCTTTTTTCATGTCGTTTCTAAAAAGTGGAAAATTATGGAAAACCATCTTGTTTTAAAAACATGTCCTTCCCAATTTATATCTGCATTGTATTTTTCTTTTTTTAAAAACGTGAAAGTGGGGTACCTTTGGAAGGAGGCTATATCAGGAAGACAATGGTCAAATTTGCATTTATAGATATACTGTTTTCCTAAAAAAATTATTAAATCAAAAAACCCGAGTCTGTAGATATGATTTCTCATGTCCAAAAAGTATAACTTTCTCACAAAATGTAAAGTTCGTCCCTGGAAAGCACTTTGTTTTAGCAATCTCTCAAATTTTTCCAAGCTGTTTGAGTAATCACACTCCAGAAAATTTTGCTGTATGTTGTCCTTAGTATCTCTACAGAAATCCACAATTGTTATTTCCCACAATCCCCTTTCCTTTAAAACTACGTTAGTTCCAAGAATCCTGTGTACGATACGAAGCTGCAGCCATTTAAGTTTTTTTTCCTGTATTTTATGTTTTTTGGTTGAAACCTTTTCCCAAGAATTTCTGTTCCCAGTTTTTCAGTCCATTTCTGGCACGAATTGGGAAGTTTGCTGTCAAGTGTAAAAAGGTCATAGTACAGTCTTGATCCCTGGATATAGAGTATATTTTTTTAGAGCTCTTGGTTTTTCTTTTATTTTGATTAATTGATATATTAAGACCAGTTTGCTGATATATTTCCTAATAGAACTTACCCCAGCCGTAGTAAGCCAAGAAGCATACACCTATCAAATTTCTATTAAATTCATTTAGACTTAGAAAACTCGTCGTTTTTCAAAAAGTGTGAAACACAGTAAACTCCTTTCCAAGCCCAAAAATTATATTTGATTACTTTAAATTACAATTTTAAATTTATCATTATGAAAGACTGGCTGGGACAGTACATCCGATTGTGTTTTTGCTTTCAGGTGTCTGCAAAAATCCTATATGCCATGAATGTATGGTTCCAGAATACATTTTTATATTTATTAAAAGGGGATAACAAGGACCATATTTTTCTATTTCTTCAAAAAAGGGATACATTACAAAAGCAATATTTTTCCACTTGTGTTTTGTTGTTTTAAATCTTCTCAGCCAGGTAAGTTTTAGAGCATTGATATGCTTTCTAATATGGGGTATGCCTAAACCCCCCTCTTTATGTTTTTTTTTGGGCAATTTTTTCTACTTTTTTTTATCCTGTTTACCATTTCCAAATAAACCTAAAACACATTCTCTGGCAATCATTTATGAAGTCATCTGGGGGATTTGGAAGTAAATCCATAGATGAATCAATTTAGTTTAAAATCAACGATTTAACACAGCAACTCGCCCAAGGGGAGTAATATTTCTTTTCATCCATATTTTAAACAAGGCTGTTATTTCTGATAATTTTTTCGCATTATTTTTCTTTTCACAGTGTTTTACATCATTTGTGAACCTTTTCACCAACATTTTAAATTTTTAGGTTCCATTGTATATTTAAATGTTGCATATATTTTATTTTTGAGCCTTTCTTACAACCTAGCCATATTGCTTGTGTTTTATCTGCATTTAGGAAAAGTCCTGAAAACTTTCCAAATCTCTCTATTAATTGGACAGATCTTTCAAAAGATTTTTCAAATCTCCATTATTCATTAATTGTGTATCATCGGCAAATTGGGATTTTTTAAGTTCTTTGTTGTTTATTTTAACCCCTTTTATATCTTTATCTTCTCTTATCATGATTGCTAAGATTTCTACACATAGTATGAAATAGATAAGGCGAAAGTGGATCTCCCTGTCTACAACCTTTTCAATGTGAAACCAATCCGAAGTTTGACCGTTAACTATAAATTTGATTTATTTTTATAAAATTTTTGTATCCAACTACATATACTATTTCCCAAAACCAAATTCTCTCAAATTTTTAAAACAAAAATTCCAGTCCAGAGAATCAAAAGCTTCTAAAATTAAACAGAGTAAAGTCCGGTAATTGTCTCATTTCCCAGATAGTTTATTAGGTCATAAATAAGCCGTATGTTATCCCCAAGATATCTTTTTGCAATGAAACCTGTCTGATCTTCACTTATTAGGCTCGGAAGAACTTTTTTAAATTCTATTTGCGATGCATGCGGACCCAATTTTATACAAAAACATTTAAAATTTGAAATAGGTCTCCAGTTTTTTATATTCTCTCTCGATTTGTCCGGTTTAGGTATGCAGGTGATTATTCCTTCTTTTTGAGTGGTTGACAGTTCCCCATCCTTCACTGACTGATTTAGAGCACGAACAACAAAAGGACCAAGTTTTTCCAGAAAAATTTAAAAATTCAGCTCCAAAACCGTCTGAACCAGGACTTTTACCGTTTTTCATGTTTTTCAAAGCAAAGCCGGCTTCTTTCTAAACATATTTCTCCATTTAGGGAATCTTGTTCTTCTCTAGATAGTTTTGGACACTCTTGAATTAAGTCTTTTACGACACTGTATCTAGGTTTCTTTTGGAATACAGTCGTTATAAAAATAAATGAACTTCTTTTTTATTTTACTTGGCTCATCTAAAAGTGTTCCATTGCTGTCCACCAATTTTGTCATACTTTTATTAACATAGTGCCTCTTTCTAAATTACAAAAGTAGTTTGATATTTTTCCCCCTTCAGCAATCCATTTAGCTCTTGATCTTAATATAACTCCTGTATTTTTTCTCTCTGAGTGTAACTATTGTTGTTTTCTTTTAATAATTTAAATCATCTTTTTTATTTTCTTTTTCTAATACAGCGATTCTTTAATAAATCATCTTCTTTTTTTAAAGTTTTTTTTTTTCCTCATAGTAGCATAGGCAATAGTTTCGATCTTATTTTCATGAGCAAAAAGTAAATAAAAACTTTATCTGATACAGTAAGTTCAACTCTTTAAATGGGGATTCGAGAGAGTGTTTCTACGTCATACTGTTCTTTCGAATATTCACAAATGATTTCATCGATTGAATTCTGTACTTCGTTACATATTGTTTGTCTTTTAAAAATTTCCCAAGTTAAATTTCCAGAATGTGTTATGTTTAATAGCTTTCCCAATTTCAATTTCAGAACAACCATTGAAGATCTGTTCATACCCAGGTGTAATATCTGCATCTTCAAATTCAACATAAGGTCTTCTGAGATAAAAAAGAAATCTAACCTACTCTGCTTTAAAGGTGATGATCTGTGCCATGTATAGGTTTTACTTGTGGATTATTATCTCGCCAAACGTCTGAAAAAGCGAAATCAGCCATCATGTTTTCAACACATTTTTTTGCCTTTGGATTGTTTATATTGCTATAATTATCATAATCTAAGTAGGGATCGAGGAAAAGATTCCAGTCACCGACTAAAGCAAGTGTATGTTTTTCATATTTCTGTATTTTGCCCTTTAAGTTTTCGTAAAATTCAGGATTATCTTTATTAGGACCGAAATATTTACCAGCAGAATCTTTTTCTCAAAGGGTTGTCATGGACATAATGATATGTTTCCATTTGAATCCCTTTCTATTGGGTTAATTTTAAAATTCGAAATTATTATTAAATAATTTTGCAACTCCCTTGCATTTGACTTAAAGGAGGAGAAGAAAACATCTATATCCCCATTCAAAACGTTACATATTTTTTCAAGTTTTTCATTGAAGTGAGTACCCTGAAGGCAGTAGATACAGTGTGACTTTTTTCTAAGAAAATGAAATAGTCTCTTCTCTTCTGAAGGTCCCCTTTGTCCCTGGCAATTCAGGGACGAAATCGTTATTATGCCATATAAGTCGTAAGGATTTTGCATAAATAAGTTACTCGTACATCACTTCTTATACAAATTGAAAAACAATGGGGGTATTTCACATAAAAGTAATAGGTTAGCCCAAATTTTTGTCTGTGAGAATCATTTCACCTTGGTAGTAACAACAAAAATTAATAGCAACAGAAATGCATAGCTGTCGATAAAAGGTAAATGAAACTGAGGTGGGCTGGATTAAAAAGGAAACCAATTCTTTGCAATACACCGCGTTCGATACATGAAGAAACCATACGCACAAAAGGCATACTGTGTACGAAAAACAACAAAAACAAAAACAACAACAACAAAAACCCAAAACCTAATAATCAAACATAAGAATGGAGGGAAAAACATATTCTTTATAAATGACAACCGCACTGGAGAGCACGGGCCCTTTTATTACCTGTTAATTAATGCACAAATCCAAACATAATACCATATTGGAAATAGGGCTATTACAGACAGGGGGGCAGATGAACAGAGGAGGGAGGGCAGAGGGGAAAAAAAAAAAAAAAAAAAAACCCCTGCACGCATGTATTCATCTCTGTATTTTTGTGTGTGTGCGCGCGCACGAACATGCGCGCGCACACCACACATGTACGTTTTCACCGACAAACCAAACATTTTTCAAGTGTTGATGGATATGAACCACCTGCAATTTCAATAACAATAAAAATAGCAATGACAAGAAGACAAAGACCCCCACCCTGAGAAGAACAAGAACAAGAAATAACAAAAATGGCAACATTGCCAGGTTGCCCCCACCGACATTATTGCGACGTCCCCATCGTCTTTCACACAAGTGACCAAACTGTATTCCATTTGAGAAATGCAGTTACAGAGCACCCGCATGGGGTAAACTAGAACACACACACACACACACCCCACACACACAAAACACACACACACACACTCACACACACCACACACACACAACACACCACACACACACACACACACACAGCAACAGCTAATGGCGTAAGTCAAGTGGTAAAATGAGTTCATCAAAAATAGAAGAGAGAAGGAGAAGGAAGTAAAGAAGAGGGAGGGGAGAGAGAGGGAGGAAACAAAGGAGTTGGCGGCAGAGAGAGGAGGGAGAGAGGGAGACTGAGAGAGAGAGGGGGTGTGGGCAGGGGAAGAAAGAGTAAAGAGGGGGGAGGGGGGGGAGGAAAGAGTAAAGACAGACAGAAAGAAAAACAGAAAAAAAAAACATGTAAGCTCATTAATTATGATATCCATCCGTAGTCAAGTGAAAAAAATGCCTGAACTAATGCATGAATAAATAAATCAAGAATCAAACAAACACATGATTTGAAATAAGTCAACATTCATTGTTGATACATTCACAAATTTTTTTCATTTACTTTAAAAAATGTCCAAGAGAAGGCTAAATTTTTTAATCATTAGTAATGTCACTGTAAAAAATAAACAGCATGTGCGCTGTGCGCTCGCGCGCGCGCGCCCGCACGCCGCACATGCTTTTACTCATAAACCAAGAAAAAAAGTACTAATGCAAAACTCACATTTTCTAAGTAAGATGGATGGACCCCAATAACGGTGACAATAGCAATGACAAGAAGGATAACAAACCCCCACCCTGGAATCGTAACAACAATAATAACAACAATAACCAATAGTTGCCAACCACTGATATTGTCTGCATCATCCCCCATCGTATCTGTATGTGTACGCGTATAGCATAAGTGGTACAATTTCATCAAAATGAAAAAAGAAAGAGGAGTGGACATAAAGGAGAGGGAGGGGGAGAAAGGGGGGAAAACAGATCAGTGTAGACAGCAGAGAGAGGAGGGAAGGAGAAAAGAAACTGAACAGGAAAAGAGAGAAACAGAAAGAGAGAGAAAGAGAGAGAGGGGAGGAGAGAGAGAGAGAGGGAAGAGAGAGAGAGAGAGAGAGAGAGAGAGAGAGAGGAGAGAGAGAGAGAGAGAGAGAGAGAGGGATTTGAGAAGAGGGGGGGGGGAGAAAGAGGTAAAGGTAGACAAAGATGTACAGAGAGAAAAAAAAGTGAGCTTCATCAGTTTTATATCCATCCGTAGACAGAGGGGGGAAAGTGTCATAAAGCAATACTTGAAACCATGGAAAAAAAATGTTCATGTTACATTAATTATCATTTTCTTTCATTTTTATTTTTTTAACAAGTAGGTAAGTACAATACTACAACAGAAATTAGAAAGAAATCAACATTAAATAATCAAAAAAGTTCTTTTCAATGTCACACTAAAACAAAGTTTCCATGAACTATACTAACAAACAAAATAACAAATAACAAGACATAAAAAAAGGAGAGTGTGCGCGCGGGCGCGCACGAGCGCACGCACGCGCATGCACCTGTGGTGTATAAGAACATGCGCGCGCGCACGCACGCCCGCACGCGCAGTCTTTACTCATGAGCCAACACAAAGTACTAATGCAAAAAACACACACACACACACACACACAACATTTTCGAAGTAAGAAGGATGGATCTCAATACAATGACAATAGCAATGACAAGAATGAAAAACAAAACACCACCCTGAGATCATAACAATAATAACAACAACAATAACCAATAGTTTGCCACCACTGACATTATCTGCATCATCCCCATCGGCAGGCACACAAAAAAATCTTTTGTATTCCATTTGAGAATATGCAGTGCACAGCACCTGCATAGGGTAAACGAGAACAAACCCACACACACACACACACACACACACACACACACACACACACACACACACACACATACACACAAAGCAATAGCTAATACAAAGTGGTAGCATGATTTCATCAAAATGGAAAAAGAAAAATATGAGTTGGAGATAAAAGGAGAGGGAGGGGAAAGGAGGGAAAGAAAACAGTCGGTGTAGACAGCAGACAGAGGAAGGAAGGAGAGAAAGAAACTGAATAGAAAGGGAGAGACAGAAAGAGAGAAAGGGGAATAGAGAAAGGGAGGGGGGGGGAGAAAGAGGTTTAAAGGGAGACAGAAATATGTACAGAGAGAGAGAGAGGGAGAGAAAAGGGGAGAGAGAGAGAGAGAGAGAGAGAGAGAGAAGAAAGAGAGAGAGAGAGAGAGAGAAGAGAGAGAGAGAGAGAGAGAGAGAGAGAGTGAACTTCACAATTATGTATCCATTCGTAGACAGAGGGGAAGGCGGGGGATGCCATAAAGTAATACTTAAACACATGGATCAAAAAGTTTTAATTCATGATTTTTTCATTTATCTTTTTTTCTAATAAGTAACATAATTACAAAAAATATAATAGAGAATCAAAACCAAATCAACATTAAATAATCGAGAAAATTCTTTTCAATGCCACACTAAAGCAAAGTTGCCGTGAACACACGCAAACTGTCAAAATATCAAGACATCGATACAAAAAAAAAAAAAAAATTAAAAAAAAAAAAAAAAAAAAACTCAGCACATTCTCGTCGGAAAAAGGGCCTCCACTTTTTTGCCCAGATCAACTCTGATTGTCTTTCCATTTTTCAGTTTGCATAATACTTTTCCATTGGAAGTCCATGATGACATGACGCAGAGTGGTTGGAAATCTTTTGAGCAGTTGGTAGTTTGCACGAGTCAGATCCTCGCTGATGGAAAAATTCCCCACCCCTTTAATTTCCGCCTTGCTGCCAACACCTCTCTTCTCTGCCCCCTGGACAGGAACCTAAGTATGACAGGTTTGTGTGTCGCCCCTATCCCCCGGCTTAAACCCGGGAAAGGTGTGCGATTTCTACGTCTTTTGTAGAGATTGAAGTGATGCCTACTTGTTTGTTTATCACGTCAACACTTTGTTTTACACAGTCCTCCACCGTTTCAGCCGTACTCTCAGGAAAAACCCTGAACACGTACATTCCACGACCTGCCATGCTGTTCAGTGTCATTCATGTCACGTTTAAAACTGGCCATCTCATTTGATCGTTGGACTAATTCTTCTTGATTTCTTATTGACCCCCCTCAACGTTTCCATGTCTGATTTTAGTTTGTCGTTTTCTCTTTGCGCGATAAATAAAACACCTTCCAACTTATCAAACCTTGTGGTTAAAGTTTCTGTCAGCCTGACCACTTTCTTCAATGTACGAAGCGAGTCTCTAATATCTTGTAAAGTGTCTTTTATATTTAGATTGTCTTCTATAATTGTTTCACTCTCGCCATCCTGTCTGTGTTCTTTTGCACTTGTTTGGATTTCTCACTGTCTGGGTTGGACTAGCACCACTATCAAATCGTAGATGATGTGGAGGAGGGTTTTCGTTGTTTCCCCCCTTTTTCTGCAGCAAAGTACTTTGAAGTGACATGTCTCGGACAGGATGATAAAAAGTTTCTGTACTTACTAACACTTCCGTGACATTGTTGAAGAAATGTTTTCAATAACTGGAGGAGGGAACACTGCTGTCCGTCACCGCATGAAAACACATCGCCCCCCGCTCTCCTAAAATACTGCGCTGCGTTTGTTTCTACATACTGAACACAAGAAGACTGTTCGCAGAGCTCACAAACACGTCCGAACGGCAGCGCGAGCGGAAGTCGTCCTCCGAACATTGTATTATACAAAAACGAAATATTCCAAAACTCCGCTTAAAGAAAAAGGCCTTCAAGAAAAGGAATCTTTTTTCGGAAGATAAAATTTAGAATAGACAAAGATAAGACTGTTCCAGGTTTTTTCAAAGGGGAATAATCTGTGTTTTAAAGGCGAAACTTACTAAAGACAAAGACAAACATATTTCAGAAAAAAAGAAACGTCTTCTTGGGGAGGAAATCTGTACTGGGAGATTAGATTTAGTATAAAACAGAAACAATTTTCCAAGAAAAACCTTTTGGGGGGGGGGGGGGGGGGTTACTGGGAGGTTAAATCTAGTGTAGACATATACAAAGATGTTTCAGGAGAATGTGTTTCAAGGAGGGAATCTCTATTGAGAGGAAGAATTTAGAAAAGACAATGCTAAACAAACAAGAAAAAAAAAAACTCTTTTGCCCAAGACAGGAATCTTGATGGGGAGGTTAAGTTTGGTGTAGACAAAGTACAAAGAATGTTCAAGAAAAAAAAATCTTTTAAGGGGGGGGGGGGGGGGGTGAATCTCTGTTGGAAGGTGAACATTTAGTACAGACAAACACATACATGTCTCGGAAAAAAATAAATCGTCTTCCAAGAGAGAGGGAGTCTTTATCAGTTGGTTAAAGTTCGCAGACTGTTCTAAATAAAAACACAGGTTTCAACTCAAATCTTTATACAGAAAGGTCACGTTAGTCACGTATACAAAGGCAGAAATAATCCAGTGTTTCAGCACACACACACACAAAAAAAAATATTTTGAGGAAGGTAATCCTTTCGGAAGCTGAAATTGAGAAAAGACAAAGACAAAAAAAAAAGACAAAAAAAAAGAAAGCTTAAGAAAGGAAATCTGAATTTTAAGTTGAAATGTAGAATAATCTCACCATCATCATCTCAATAGCGTGACCAAAGTGGTCGTAGAGGGGAGGGGGGGGGGGGGGGGGGGGGGGCATGAGGGAGGACTTCGTCAATCATCTTCTTTGGCATCGCAGCCTATCTTGCTTCTCGCTGGGTGATCTGGCAGCCTGAGTTGCTCCCATTCTGGTCCACGTCCCTGGCCCAGCTCTTTCTTGCAGGGACTCCAGAAATTTGGTGTAGATAAGACAAAAAAAATATTTTTTTTTTAAAAGAAGAAAACAACGGCTTTCAAGGGGGAAAAAAAACTACTGGGAGACTTAGATTTAGTAAAGACAAAGCGAAATGTTTTGGAATCAAATTCTTTTGTTGTTGTTGTTGTCGTCATCGTCGTCGTTCGTCGTCGTCGTACCCTGGCTAAAAGACTCCAGGGATCATCGAACAGCCGAAGTACTTGAAACACTATGGTGCAAATGCATCAGTTGCGATGGAAATGACGTGTGTGACCGGTTTTTGATTACCCGCAACGTTCTTTTATGGGAGGAAGGAGGCTGGAGGGAGGGGGAGGGTGGGGGGTGGGGGTATTTCGGAGTCAACTGTAGCTGTTAACAAAAAAAGGAGACTGTTCCGGGGGGGGGGGGGGGGGGAGTTTTTTTCGTCTGGGGAATCTTTATTTAGGAAGGTAAAATATCAGTAAAGATGAGACATTCAAAGTTAACACATACACACAACACACACGCACGCACGCACGCACGCACCGCCACCGCATGCGCGGCGCGCGCGCACACACACGCACACACACACACACACACACACAACACACCACACACACACACACACACACCACACACACACACACACACAGTCACTTGTATTTTGTGGCCAATATATATGACACTTTCCATGCATTTCCTTTGAGAAATACTAAAAAATATTTACCTACTTGGTTATTAAGTTTGCAACCCATCAAATCGCGAATTTTTGGGATGTTTTGGGGAACGAAGCGAAGGTTTTTATAGAAGTGGTTAGGGAAATTTTCCAAGAGTCCATTTGGACAATTACTTTGATTCTCGAGGTTAATTTTTCTTATTATTTCAATGCGTTAAAATGTTTTGTTTCTTTTAAAAAATGTTCAAATATTGAATAAGCTAAAGCAGTTTACCGCTATGCCGGAGATTAGAATGGGGTTAAAGTGTACGGTGCACTTATTGGTATACTCATTAATTGAATAGGACTCAAGCATGCAAGATTAGTATACTACATTACCTCACACTCCATTACACTTTTAATGACATTTTTAAAACAATACACACATTATTGGCCACCACCCCCCACCCCTTACACACGCACGCACACACACACACACACACACACACAACAACACACAAACACAACACCCACCACACACCACACACACCACTGGCCCTTTTTACATTGTGTTTTTCTGTTTCGTCTTTATTTGTTTGTATGCCTGTTGTTTGTCTTTTGTTTTTGTCTAAGATCACTGTAAAGTGGATAGACATTAATCAAAGAACGAACACACATACCACACACACACACACACAAACACACACACACACACCACTCACACACATCACCACACACACACACATGCACCACACCAACACCCAAATTTTTTTAAAGGATCCAGACTTTGGGAGGGACGAGAGAGAGAGAGAGAGAGGAGAGGAGAGGAGAGAGAGAGAGAGAGAGAGAGACGGGAGGGGAGGGGAGGGATGGCGGGGGGAGGTGGGCGCGGAATGAGGGGATGGGGGATAAAGCCTAAAAACGAAAACAAAAGGAGCGTCCAAAAAAATTTTTAAGCAAGGAGTCTTTCTTAGTAGATGAATCCTGTATAGACACACGCCAACGCACACACACACACACACACACACAACACACCCACAAACACAACACCACACACAACACACACACACCACAATAATAACAACAACAATAGAAACTAGAAGAAAAACTGGAAAAAAAGAAACTTTTAGATGGGGGGGGGGGGGGGGGGGCGGAGGGGGGAGTTAGAAGGTAACTTACAAGACGGAGAAACGAAAAGTGCCAAGAAAGAGGGGAGGGAGAGGGGGGTTGAGGGGCGCGGGGGGGGGGGGGCCGGGAAGGTGGGGGGGGGGGGGCTGAGAGTCTCTGTTGGGGAGGTCGGTGTTAGTGAAGACGAAGAGAAATTTTTCACACACAAAAATAAAGACAAAGAGAAAAAGAAAAAGAAAAAAAAAACAAAAAAAAACACCGAAACCCTTTTTCAAAGGAAGAAATCTTCGTTGAACCTGGAAACCTCTAGGAAAGGACGAAAAAAAACATTTTTTGAATTTTTTTTTTAACAAAGAACAAAGAAAGTTGAACAGCAGGGTATCATTGTTTTGGAGGGCAGACGCAGAAAAACGAGAGAAAAAAAAAGTTTTAAAAAAAAGAAGCAAAGGCACAAGAAACCAAAGGAAACATATTTGAGGTAGGAAATGCTAGTCTGGAGGCCAGTGTGGTTACAAACAAAGAGAAAAAAAAAATCTTCTGGAAAATAAAAGGAATGGAAGAAACAGCAGTGTGTAGACAAAGTGGAAAAGGAATTCTAGTTCAAAACGACAGGAGAACGACAACCCTCCACCCCCACCCCCACCCCACCAAAAAAAAACTGGATATATGTATATATATACCATATGTGTCAAGTTTTGTTGTAGTTGGGTTTGTTGTTTTTTAATCCCGGGGGAGATATGATTTGTTCGACTTTAAATACCCTGAGGGAGAGCGTTTTTCTAGCTTGAAACAAGCTTGTAGGTTTTTAATTTTTCCATTTAAAATTCTATTTTAAAATTCTTATTTAAAAACTGGGTATATATATATATAATAATTATATTGTTTTTAAAATTAAAGAGTTAAATACGAAGTTAAAATCATCTACGCGTGTTTCAAGCTGGGCTCTCGGTGTATATATATATATATACTAATTATATATATAAAAATATTATATATATATATATATATATTGAGGTGCGGGAATTTTTGTTCGGAAGTCAAATCAGACGAAGAGGAAAACTGTTCAAATGAAAAACAAAAAACGAAAAACAAATAGCCAAAAGTAGGGACAAAGCGTCTTTCGGGGCAGGTGCGAATCTTTGTTCGGAAGTCAATGTAGTATGTGGCGAACGATAATTTTTTTGTTCAGAAAAAACAAAAACTCGGGAAACCAACAAAGCATCCTTCAGGCAGGAATTTTGTACAGAAAGTAGGAAGAAAAAAATAAGAAAAAGAACACCCGAAGGTGCGGGGAGGACCCAGGAAGCATGCCTTCACCTGCCCTTTGAGCCAGTCCTGTACCACCCCTGGAGGCCTGCGCTGTGTGACGATGGGTACCAGGCACGGGCAGGGACACCTCCATTAAGATATCAAGGACATAACTGCTCCTGAACAGAGGTAACATTGAATACAGGATGCAGCTAATAACAGATCAAAGTAGCATCCCCCATGGGTGTACCAGCCCGTATTTATGACTGCAGAGCCCAACCGGCGAAAAAAACAACCACCACCAGCTGCCGAGCACACCCACATGACCCATCCACCCCTGCCCACGGACAGATGAAGACAGTGGCCACTCCAGACACTGCCATGCCTTTCGCCATACGGTTTATTGCCACTCAGAGAGAATCCAAAGTTGTAGTCTTTCCACTGTCAAACAGACTTGCCCTGTGGTCAATCTTTGTACAGAAAGTCAGTGCAGTGTAGATGAAGAGAAATAAATGTTCTTTCATACACACACACACGCACACACACAACACACACACACAAACACACACACACGCGCGCGCGCGACGTGGCGCACACACACACACACACACAACACACACACACACACACAAACACACACACACCCCGCGCGGATGCGCACGCACGCACACCGTGCACGCACGCATCTCTCACGCGCGCGCCACAGAGAGAGGGGGAGACCAGAGAGAGATACAGCGACAGAGGGAGAGAAGAGAGAGCGACACAGTCAGAGAGAGAGAGTAGACACAGACAGGACAGACAGACAGGACCGAGAGAGAGAAGAGAGAGAGAGAGGAGTCGGAGAGAGAGAACGAGAGATGGAGAGGAGGGAGAAAGAGAGAAAGAGAGGAGAGGAGAGAACAACAGCGAAGTACATAGGGAACCATACAGTGTCAAGTTTTGTTGTTGTAGGGGTTGTTGTTTTTTAATCACCGGGGGAGGATATGATTGTTCGACATAAATACAAGCATCAGCAGCGGTTTGTATGCTTTCTATATCTGGTTCGTCCTCTCATTTTCCCCTTATTCACCGTTCTTGTATTTTTGTATGTTTAACTCCACATCCCTCCTTCACCTCTTTTCCTCCTTCCTCCTCTTTTCTCCTCAGCACTCCTTTTCTTCTCACTCCTCCTCATTCTCCTCTTCATCCTTCTTCTCTTCCTCCTCTCATCCACCTTTCCACTTCTTCATCCTCCTCACTCTCCTTTCCCTCTCCACCTCCTCTTTTCTTCTTACTCATCTCTTCCTCCTTCTTCTCTGTCCTCTACATCCTCCTCTTCCACTACTACCTTTTCTCATCCTCTCTCTTCTCCTCATCCCCATCCTCCTCTCCTCTGTTCATCCTTAGCTTCTTCCTCCTCATTCTCCTCCTACTTTACCTCCTTTTCTCTTCCTCCTACCCCCTCCTTCTCCTCTTCCACCACTCCTCCTCCCCTTTCTCTTCCTTTCCCATATTATCGTTTTGTCGTCGTCGTCGTCGATGGTCGACGTTGCCGTCATTGACATTATCACCATATTCAGTATTGGTCATCATGCAAAACGCCCCCCCCCCCCCCCCCCCCCCCCCCACCCCCCCAACATGCATTAAATGAGAGAGAAGGCAAGACGAAAAGTAAAACTAAACAAGCATGTAGTCTACACATGTCCTTCAGATGACAATGGCCAGTAAACCTCTCCTCCTCCCTCCCTCCTCATCCTCCTTCTCCTCCTCAATATTACCGTCCTCCTCTCCCTCATTCTCCCCCCCCCCCTCCTCCTCCTCCTCCTTCTCTCCCCCTTTTTTCATCTCCTCCCATTATTATTGTCCGTCATCGTAGTCGTCTTCGTTGTCGTCACTGTCATCAGCAGCATGATCACTATCGTCATTATAACCTCAGATTTCAGTCCAACGTGTTTACTTGGCAAATAACATACATACATACCATCCATAAAACAGACAGAGCAAGAGGCACAAAGAACTTTCAAACCAGCTTTGGTTTCCTCTTTTCCTTGAGAGACAATGACGGCAAAAACTCAGTGTGGCAAGGCGTCGTTCTCATTAGGGTGAGGGGAGGCAGGGAGGGGGGGGTGGGGGGGAGGGGGGGGAGGGGAGTACAGTCCATGGATTAGCTGAACTTCGTAGAGGCATTTGTGTTGCAAAACCTGTCTAAAACTATTCGACCAGGGTACCAACACACACGCACGCTGCACGCACGCATGCACGCACGAACGCACGCACAGAGGGAAATGAAATATTGAGAGAAGAGAGTGAGAGAGACGAGAGAGAGAGAGAGCGAGAGATTCAAAAAGGACAAGTACGAACCATTTTAAATAAGAGAGGTAAGGGGGGGTGGGGGGTTGGGAGGAGGAAAAAAACCAATTTTACACACACACACAATACACACACACCACACACCACACCCAACACCCACACACCACACACACACAATGGCCCGAGACGTTGCGGCGGTGCGGACCACACGCTCACGGGAGGGAGAGAGAGAGAGCGAGAGAGATGAGAGACGAGGAAGAAGGAGAGAAGAGGAGAGAGAGACAGAGGGACAGAGACAGACAGACAGACCGACAGGGACAGGACAGACAGACAGACAGAGACAGAGAATGTTACAAATGAGTAGAGAACAAACAGATCGACAGACAGGACAAACAGATCGACAGACAGACAGGCGGGAGGCAGGCCAGGCAGAGGGACAGAGACAAAGACCCCACGGAGAGAAAACTGAACGCCTGAAATTTATATGATTAGCATCACAGCCTATATCAAGGGCTGTAAGGGGGGGGGGGGGGGGGGGCATCAAAAAAACAACGGACGAAGTAGAATATCCAGTTCAAAAGATCTGGCTTGTGGGAAATACTAATAACTGAACGCATTGTTATTCATTTCTGCCTTTTTCAGAATCACAAAAACTGCGATACAGGGTTTTCATAGCCTGCAAGTCAAATTAATGGAGCAAGGAGAGAGAGAGAGAGAGAGAGAGAGGAGAGAGGAGAATAAGTAATGAGTTAGGCTCCAAACGTCTGTTGGGTAAGGAGGAGGGGAGGGTGGGGGGATTTGGACATGTGTACCGTGTCAACGTGGGTCTAATTACAGCGCACACTGGCAAGAAGTTTTTGACATCATGAAAGTCAAATTAGCGTTGAAAAAGTAAGGCAGATCTTGTTTCAACGAACGAAAAAAAAAAAAACTAACTGGCGCACACATTCTGTTAAAAAATCTTAAGAACCAAAATAAAGAGCATTATAACAATAAAAAAAAAACGTAATCCGGCAAAATTGTGTCAAATACAAAAAACAAATTAGAGATTCTGCGAAACTCAAGGCCGCGCGGCACGGGGGCGGAATACACCTTCTCCCTCCGTCCTCAGCACATTTTATTGTTCCTGTTCCCCGTTCCTTCGTCTCCCCCACTCCCATACCTTCACCCCTAGGTTCCCTCCCACACTTTTACTTCTCCGCTCCTCCACGGCCTCTTCCTTTACCTGCTAATGGTTGGCGCGGGGGGGGGGGAGGGGGGGGGGGCGATGAAGAGAACGATGAGAGAGAGAGAACCGAGCTGACTCTCTCTCTCATCTCTCTCTCTCTCTCTCTCTCACTCTCTCTGTTGGGTTCCCCCATTAGCGCTGCGGTGTGTTGGAGACGTCGGCTGCGGTTGGAAATTCAACCTGGCCAGTCCGCTTGAAGGGCGTGAGCACGGCCGAGGTTTTCCGCCTCCAGTTCCCAAGAGGAAGGGTGGTAAGAGACTGGGGGTGGGGGGGGGGGGGGGGGGTTGGATGGCATGAGGAAGGGGTGGGTGGGACAGGCCGTGATCACAATGGCCTTTTCTTTTTTCTTTTTTTTTTCCCTGGATCCCCATTTCCCCCCCCCACTTTCCCCCCCCCCCCCCCCCCCCCCCCCCCCCCCCCCACCCCCCCCCCCCCCCCCCCCCCCCCCCGCCAATTATACTTCTCTCCCTGGCAGTCTTTTTATTTCTGCGCCGATGTTGTAGGTCGAGCTCTCTCTCTCTCTCTCTCTCTCTCTCTCTCTCTGGCATGCATTGTGTCTCTATGTCATAGTCTGTGTGTGCCTAACCGTTAGCGAGACCGTAATCGAAAAGACATTACGAATAACTCGAAACTTGGCTTGTTAAAAGTAGGCTTTTTTTTTCGTCTCAAATACCCGCCAGAAAACAATACAGATGCAATATGGACAGAAAAAAATATATGGGTCCCCTAACCGCTGTTCCCAATGGCCAAAAAATTACACAGCTCTAAAGTTGGCATCTCCTGGCGGCCATTTGAGGAAACCGGAAGTTACGTTTTGGTCATGCTGGTGGACCGGTCTCCCTAATTCCTCTTCTCCTCCTCCACCTTTACTCTCCTTCTTGTTCTTCTCCTCCTCTTTTCTCCTCCTCTTCTTTTCCTCGCCACGGCATCCAGTGTTCCCAGTGTCCCTAAAGTTTGCACAAAACAAGATGAAATGGGGGCCGGGATAGCTCAAGTGGTAGAGCGGCCCGGACACGATAGTCTAGGTGATCTGGGGCTGTGCTGTTCGAATCCCCGCCGGCGCCGTTTCGGTTGCAGGGTTTTTTTTCCCCCACGGAGTTAACATTGCTTCTGACTCCAGTTCCCATACAGTCCTTCAGATGAGACTATAAACTAAGATTCCTTGTGCGAACGCACGCATAGCATCTTGCACACACGTAAAATCCCATCACCAACTTTCGGAAAGAGAAGACCAGTTTGGCCTTTGCTATGGATGACACGTTACACATACCATGCACCCTGCGTGAGAAATGTAAAGAATGAAGGAAGTAAGGAAACTGAGTGAACGATATTGACTGGATGACATGGGAAACGACTGAATGAAGCACCAGCTGGCAGCTCTTCAGTCGGCACTACCCAGGTAGGCAGCCCGTTGTGTAAACGAGTGTGGGTTGTAAAGCGCTTTGAGCTTGGTCTCTAGCGGAGGATAGGCGCTATATAAGTATTCATGATATTGATTATAATGATCATGATAATAAAAAAATCCCCACCGTACTCCTTGAACGCGTGAAATAACAACTTCTTTAGTTCCAGGCTTTAAATGTATGTTGCTGAGAACAGTGACATGGCGTCTGACCGTGAAACATCCTCACAGGCCAACCGATTCGCGACCCAGTTGAGCTTGCAAGAGGTAGATTATAGATGAGCAAATCTTTTCAAAATCTTCATATCAAATGTTTGGGTTCAGTCTGACCTCAATGGAAATCTCTACTTAATCGTTCAGCATTATATTGTTTGGTCAATCAGTGGGAGATTGCATCTCTTAGGAGATCCAAGTAAAGGTTGTTCTGTACAATTCTTAGCCACTTACAATGCATGGGTTATTGAACAGCAGAGCTGACCACTCAAACTGTTCCATATCTTTTTATCTCCCTTCCATCCTTGAATGGATCCTCAAGCATAGGCTCAAAGATTGTCCCCTACATTTTATACTGTTTGAATAATGCTTTTAGTTTTTCAGCAACTTTTGTCTTCTCCACGCTTTCGTTTGGTTCCATTTACTACCTTTCGCTGGCAGCTTTGAGGGTGCTGTTGGATTCTTTTCTGAACCCTTGGCGGTGAGAACACCACAGAATTATAGACTGTGGTGTGTCTCTATTTGACACCAAGAGCACGGACACAACAAGCCGTGTCTCCCTGATGAGTCCGATCCAGCGGACGAAAGGCCTCGGAGCAGGCAATACACATAGATGTGCCTTCGAGAGGGATTACGATGGTGCCCTCAGGCAGCTAGTGGAGGGTTTCTCATTAATTATTATAAAAATTCCCCATTTTCGTCATCTTCAACGAGTTTTTTTTCCAAAAGTTTAAATCTTTGCCAAGTCATTACTATAAGGACTGAGGAATTGTTAGCCTGCACTTGTTTTCCCCACTACTTAATTGTTCAGCATTATATATATGTTTTGTTTACAAAGTTATTCATCAGTCTGTTTGGGGTATATGCATCGGTGAAGCCGTTTATTACATAATAATTGATGCAGGTCGCACTCCATGAGTTAATTCACCAAGGCCAAAAATAATGCCTCTAGTATTTATAGCACAATAGGGTTGTTCTCGGAATTCCTATTGCGTCTGAAAGTCCACTGCACAAACACACACACTCTCCTTCCCCCTCCCTTTCTCTCTGTCTGTCTCTCTCTCTCTCTCTCTCTCTCTCTCTCTCTCTCTCATTGTACACGCGCACATGCAAGGCGGTTCTGAAGAAGAGAGGTCAAGAATGGATGGAACGGACTATTTCGGAAGTCAAATTGGTATGTGTTCGTGGTTGTGACGTCACTCATAGAGCCTTACAAAGAAAAAAAAAAGGTGAGCGGATTGTTTTGGGGGAGATCGAGGATAGGGGTCGCGGTTTGGGCGGTTCTTCTGTGAGAGGTGATGTGGTGTGGTTTGATTTTAGTGTTGTGTCAAGAGCACGCTCACGGTTCTCTATGCCTGTACTGGGGGCATAGAGTGTTCGCAAGCATATTCCTAATAACTGAGAAGTGCGGCCTTCATGGAAACAAGAAATGTGAAAGGAGTGATATTTCTCCAGGAATTTGTTTTTCTAAGGGCGTCGTTCCCTGCCTTCCCTCCTCCCCCCCCCCCCCCCCCCCCCACCCCCCGCCCGGCATTTTCCCCCCCCACCACCTCCATAATCCACCCACCCTGTCCACTATCCCATCGTGTCTGAAGAAGTTGCTTTTAAGAAGGAATTACACCGTATCTAACGTCTTCGAAACACACATGCACGCACGCACGCACGCACACAAGCACGCACGCACTCAAGCGCGCGCGCACGCACACACACACACACACACACACACACACACACACACACACACACACACACACACACTCACACCACACACACACACACACACACACACACACACACACAACACACCGCGCGCGCGCAAATACACACACGCACTCACGCACGCAAACACATGCACGCACGCACGCAAACACACACACGCACGCACGCACCCAATCACACACTCGCACGCACGCACGCAAACACACACACACACACACGCGCACGCGCGCGCGCGCGCGCGCGCGCGCGCACACACACACACACAGACCTGCACGCACGCACGCACGCACGCACACACACAGAGACCTGCACGCACGCAATCACGCGCGCGCGCGCACACACACACACACACACATGCACACCAAACACACGCGCCCACACGACCTGCACACACGCAATCACGCACGCACGCGCAAACACACACACAACACACACACACACACACACACACACACCACACACACACACACACACACACACACACACACACTGACAAACACGCAACCCCTACCCCCACTCCATCTTCTACTCCGCCCGCCCACCCCCACCCCCTCCACCCCCCTCCATCCACCCTCCGTCCCGCCCTTCTCCGCAAACTGTAGGCTTTGTTGCCGAAGGCCCCTTAACGTACGCAAAGTGCCCGTCACACAAGGGGGTCTTAATTGTCTCCGCAGAGTGCGAGCCGACTAGCCAGGTCTGGAACGGAAGCCGAGGACTTAACAGCTATTGACTACCAAAAGAATCGATCATCGGTAAATCGATGACTTGGGTTTTAGAGCCTTGTTGGCTTGTGGTGAATACTTGGGGAACGAAAATTGGGGAGAGAGAGAGAGAGAGAGAGAGAGAGAGGAGAGAGAGAGAGAGAGGGAGGGGAGAGGGGAGAGAGCAGAGAGAGAGAGAGAGAGAGAAGAGAGAGAGAGATGTCCGCCGTAGAAAGCAAGGATGATTGGGGTTCGAGGTTCGAACCTCGAAAGAGCCAGGAGTTCCTTTTGTTCCTCACTCATTCTCCATCCCTGCACTCGCACTTCCCTTGCCTCTTCTGTCCACTCTGGGGTGGTGTGCTGCCTTCTTGTTGTTGTCATTGTTGTTGTTGTTGTCATTGTTTTTTGTTGTTGTCATTGTTGTTGTTGTTGTCATTGTTGTTGTTGTCATTGTTGTTGTTGTTGTTGTCTTTCCGAAGCGAAAACGTTCTGTGGAGAAGAATGTTTTGACATATGGCGACTGAAAATGGGGATGTGTTTGGATCTGTGCGATCAAGCGCGAGCGCAGCGTGTGTTGTGTGTGTGTGTGTGTGTGTGTGTTGTGTGTGTGTGTGTGTGTGTGTGTGTGTGGTGTGTGTGGTCTGTGTGTGTTGTTGTGTGTGTGTGTGTGTGTGTGTGTGTGTGTGTGTGTGTGTGTGTTTGTTTTGTTGTGTGTGTTTTAGTGTGTGTGTGTGTGGTGTGTGTGTGTGTTGTGTTGTGTTGTGTTGTGTTGTGTGTGTGTGTTTGTGTTTGTGTGTGTGTGTGTGTGTGTGTGTGTGTGTGTGTTGTGTGTGTGTTGTGTTGTGTTGTGTTGTGTGTGT
>CM031620.1:29159439-29174439 GCA_018398815.1 Conus ventricosus
GGGACCCCGGGCACACAGGGGAAGGGGAACACCGTTTGTGCGAACGCCGACATCAACAAATGTGTTGAGGGCAGAGCACGCCCTTTGGAGGGTGTTCCCGACCAAAACCCGGGGGGATTCTCCAACCAATTCGCGTCCATCTTTGTGGGGGGCCATACCCCCGTGTTTTGGGGGTGAAAACAGACGGGAAAACCCCCACCATGTGTAAAATAACAGGGGACACGGTTTTGGCCGGGGGGGGAGGGGGCCAGGGCACGGTGCAGGTAGGGACTGGGTCGAGAAAAAAAACTGGAAATGAATTCGATCTGGCTAAAAATGTTAAAGAGAGTTTTTTTTGAATCAAAAAGGGGTTTTTCAAGATGGGACGGGCCCAAGACTACCAGGAAAAAAACTGCTTTTTCCAAATTTAAAAAACATAGAAAATTTAAAACACTAAACTTAATAAATTTTTTTTCGTTCATAAATTTATATAAATGGTTTTGATTTTGTTTGCCTCACTGAGAACATTTTTTTAATAAAAATTTTCGATTTCCTGGTGTGTTTATTGTTTTTTGTGAATTTAAATGCCCACAAAGAAATTCTCAAAACGGGGTCGTCTTTTTCTGGGGGTGAAATTGCAAATGGAGAAAAAAAAATATAAAATGTTTTTTTAATCATTTTCAGTGTAAACTGTGAAAACCCATATGCCCTTAAATTTTAGCAAAACATTTTTTAAAACAACTAAAAAAGTTCTACAAAATTTGCATGTTATGTTGTACCAAGGGGGGGCCGAAATATAATGATTATGCAGTTAAAGATGGAATCGTGATTCTTGAAGAAAACCCTGTTAAAAAATCAAGAAAAAAACCGAGTAAATATCCTACAAGGGTGTTTTTAAATTTAAAGGGACGGGGACGTCAAAAACCCCAAAACGGGAAGACTAGTCAAATTTCACACCTGGAGATGATAGCGATGATGTTTGGATTGGGGAAGTTGCGGGTGGGGGGTGATTAAAATATTGATGTCTTTTAGGTGATGTTTTTAAAGTTTGAAAAATTGTTGTACTGAAGATTTTCATAAAAAAGAGGGAAATGTTTTTTTAAAGCGCTGCTCTAAAACTCGTGTGTAAATTTTTTGGAAAATCTTTGTTAGATTTGTGTTTTATGTTTGACTTAAAAATTTTTAAAAGGTAAAAAACCAAAGTTTACCCAAAAAAGGAGATTTAAAATTTGTGTCACCAAAGGGGCATTTAGCAAAATTTGATTTTTTTTCATTGCACAAAAAATTTTAACGAAAAACCTCCCAGAATAAAGGGTTGGGCCGATTGTTTTTTTTTCCCCTGGAAATTTACCGGGAGAATTAAAAAGGAAAATGGGGTTAATATAAATGGAAAAGAAGAAAAACCATTATTCCCCAAACAGAAGCGCTTTATTTTGGTCTGAAGAACACGCCAAACCCTTACGGGGGGGAAAAAAAAATTTCAGTGATTTAAAAAACAGTGCTTTTACGAAGAAACAAAAGTATCTTGATGTGGATATCAACCCGGGTTTAGAATATTTTGTGAAATTTTTTGTATAGTGCAGCAGCGTGAAATGGAAAGGGCCCAAAGGGGGAAGAACAAAAAAAAGAGCGCCGGTTTGATGGGGAGTCGAAAATAAAAAAAAAGGTTTTGAAGAGGGGGTTTTAAAAACCCGTATCAAAGAGTAAAAATCTATAACCCTAAAAAAGAACAAAAAGGGAAAACTTATTTTCAGGGGAAAGGAGAAAACTAAAATTTACGGGAAGAAAAGAAAAAAAAGAATTTAAATGAAAAACGAATTAAAAAATTTAAAAAGGGCATCTGTTAACGACCCAAAATTGTTCTGGCCCCCCATTGATCGATCAGTAAAAAACCAGTTATTTACAATGAAAAAAACCCGCACAATGGAAAGAACATTTCTACATGAAATTCAATGGATTTGGATAACGATTGAAGATTTGAGGCAGATATAGTTTAGTAAACGAGCAGAGTGCTAAATGAACCACTGTTTAATGACCAAAAACCCAAAAATAGGCCCTTGAACAGAAATAAAACACATAAAAAGGGGAAAAAAAAGGCGGGCCCGGGACAAAGTAGGGGGAGAAATTTTTAAATGTGCTTAACTCTTTTAAAAGTGTTTTCTTGGTTATTCCTTTTTAACTCTGTTTTTTGATAAGGGAATCTTTCCAAATTCGGGGAAAAAAATCCATAATATTTCCTTTTTCACAAGAAAGGTGAAGTAACAACCCTTTAAACATCGGGTGGGCACTGACGATGTCTTTAGAAAAATAAATACCCCATATACTCAGCAAAAGATTAAAGGAAAGGCCCAGAGGGGGAAGATAAAATAAGGGAAGCAGGCTGGGTTTTTGATCTCAATATAAAAACCAAAAATCAAATATTTCACTGTATGCTTTAGTACAAAAAAACATATTAACAAAATCCAAATTGTTTTTGCCTTTATTGAATTTTCCCGAAAGCTTCGATTCAGTCAACAGAAATGTTTTTGTGGTATATTCGAGGAAAAATGGGGGTAAAAGGGAAGTTTTAAAGCAAACTGTTTAAGGAAAATGAGCTTTTCTGGCAAGTGGTTTTTTGGGGAAAAAGGGACTTACACCGATTGTTTTTAGCTCCCACGGGAGTGAAACCCAAGGGGTCCGCTTAGCCCCCTGCTGTTCCCTTGTTTAAAAATGAATTAGCGATAAGAATATCGGGGGGAGGGAAAACCCTGGAATAAAAATGTTTCCTGGTGCTGCGGGCTTTTTTCTAAACTTTTTGCTTTTGATGTTTCCTCCTAAACAGATACCCCTATTTGGGGTTGGGAGAATCAAAAAAAACACATTGAAAAAGGGGAAACAATAGGTTAAAATTAAAAAGGGAAAATTAAACAAAACTAAAAAAAATTTGGTTTTTTTGAAATGGTGGTTTTCTTAACAAAATATAAAGATGGTTTTTTTTTGGGAGTAGAAATTAAAGTGACCCCGTAGCTAAATTTCCTTGGGATTTTTCTTCCCAAAAAAAAATTAAAACCTGAGCAAGTGCTGGCTTGAGAAGTGCAGAAAGGGAAAAAAGGCGTCCATGGGAAAATTTTGAGGGCTATGAAAAAAATTTAACTGCAATGGGTGAAAATTATTTTGGAAATTATTTGAATTTTCAGATACAGGGCCCATTTTGACATATCAAACAAAGTCTGGGGGATGTTTGGGGTAATAGCCAAAAGGAAAAATTTATACCAAAGCGATAAAGCGATCTTTCCCCCTACCCTTCACCAAACCCAAAAAAAAGGTTAATGGCAAAGTGGGCGATACCCCCGGTTTTAAAAATTTAAATTTGGGGTTTGATGTGTTAAATATTGGCTGAAATTAGTAAAACCAAACCAAAAAACCCGACTCTGTGCTCAAAGGGGACAAATGCTCATGCTGCAACATGAAAAGGAAATTTAATTTGGGGCTCCTGTAAAGAAAAAAATTTACCGAGAATGGGTTTTTTTATATTTGGTTGTCACCCAAAGGGGTTTGGGGGAACAAGCAAAATTTATTTCTGAATTCAGGGACCGCTAAAAATTTACGAAAAAACAAAACTGGCATCTGGGGGAAGGATTAAATGAAAAATACGACAGGTTCCCCTCATTTAAATAAACTCAAGGCCCGAAATAATCTTAAAAATTGTAACGCAAAGAGGCAAAATATAGCTTTCAAAATTTTCGAAAACCCGAACGCCGGTCTTAAATTTCAAAAAAAATATGTTCGAAAATTCCAATAATAAATCTTGCCAAATTGTAGACAAAGAGGCCTGTTTAGAAAGAAGTCATTTTTGGGGTTTTTTTTGTCCCGCATAAGCCAATTTTCCGCTGGCTGTAAAATTTTCCAAAGAATCATAGCTCCCAAAAAAGAGATTTAGTACAATTTTAAACCAAATGGAAACGAAAACAAATTTTGATAGAAATTTTCGAAATATTTCGCTGAAGCTAACCCTTTTCTTTAAAAAAAATAACGATGAGAAAGATAACCGCTTGCTAATGTTGCCTTGGCTCAGTAGTAATCACTTAATGTGTCCTGATAGTCTATGTGAATGGTATACTGTGTTGTGCGTGCATGCACGTGCGCGCACGCGCACGCGCGTGCGTGTGTGTGTGTGTATGTGTGTGTGTGTGTGTGTGTGTGTGTGTGTGTGCGTGTGCGTGCAGGGAGGGGGGGGGGGAGTGTATGGATGGATGGGTGCTTGTTTTGTGTTGATCCTTTTTTGTAAGTTATATGTATAGAAAGTTTGTAACATCATGGGGAAGTCTTGCATTTGTTTCCGTTTAGTCGCTGTGGCTAGATAGGACATGATACCCCCCTTGCCACAGGGCCTTTCGCTAATGGCAATAAAATTGTGTCAGTGTGTCAGTGTCTCTCTCTCTCTCTCTCTCTCTCTCCTCTCTCTCTCTCTCTCTCTCGCTCGCTCGTCGCCCCCCTTCCCTGTAATGTGTTTAGAGAGTCATTTGCAAAAGTGTGTTTCACGTTTTCATCCCTTTCTGATTTCCTTCTTCAAGATGGTGATGTCTTCACTGGCATCAGTTGATTTGTCTTTCCGCTGCTACATTTCAAACAACAACAACAACCAACTTACCAACCAACCAACCAATTAACCAACCAGCCAGCCATCCAGCCAACTGACTAACAACCGGAGTCGATTTTGAACAAAATTCGGTTAAAAAGACAAAATGGGGGCAGAAAGACGATCGCGATCCATTTCCGGGAAAGATCTGTCATTTGGATCCAGATCGAAGAAGAGGTTCCAGCATCTATCCAGCCTAATCGCGCGGACACCTCTGACCTGATTTTCTTTTTTTTAGCGCGGGACATGTTTGGAAATGATGAAATGTGTCCCCCCCCCCCCCCCCCCCCCCCCCCCAAGAACAGCCCGTTCAAGCTGGGTGTGAATCTGTGTTGCGGATCCGATTCTGATTGCCGATCCAGGATCCGTTCGATATTGACGGGGTCTGAGCTTTTCCTGAGTGTCCTTCTGGTTAGTGATTGGATGTGCTTGGAAGACCTGACTCGGATTTTTTTCTTTATTGTTGTTTTTTATTATTATGATTATTTTTGTTATTGTTGTTGTTTGTTTTATCGATTTATCTCTTTTCTTTTCATTATGTTAGCTCGAATCAATAAAAGCTTTTCATTAAGTGTTCAAATATTGCAACCCAACCGCCATCGGATGACAGGCCCAAATAAGATGTAATTGAAAACCGAAATCAGCTCGCTCTCTCTCTCTCTCTCTCTCTCTCTCTCTCTCTCTTCTCTCTCTCTCTCTCTCTCTCTCTCTCTCTCTCTCTCTCTCTCTCTCTCTCTCTCTCTCTCTTATACAGTATTCTCCCTCTTTCTCTCTCTCTCTCTCTCTCTCTCTTCTCTCTCTCTCTCTCTCTCTCTCTCTCTCTCTCTCTCTTTCTCTCTGTGTGTGGTGTGTGTGTGTGTGTGTGTGTGTGTGTGTGTGTGTGTGTGTGTAACAAAGATAACCACAGCTTTTCATGAACGGCTTTTAGAGTGCATGAATGAATCAACGATTCGATCGTCCCGTTTACCTAAGCCAGGTCGACCCAGCCTTGAACGTGCCCAATCCGAGACAATCAGCCTCGCCGTCCATTCTTCGCCCAGACAAGGCGATCATCGATCCCCAGCTCTTCACTACGGACACCCAATTAATCAGAAGAGCCATCCAGAGAGAGAGGGTCTGCCTCTGCCGAGATCCATGGAGAGAAGTGGGATCCCCGCCCTGGGATCTGAGCCCAATGCGCGGACGTGCTCCGAAATGGGACGGATCCGTGCCCGGGTGAAAAATCGGTCTTTCTGCCAAATCTGGTTGAAATCAGTCGGGTAGTTTGGGCGTAATCTAGCTCGCGGACGAACAACCAAACAAACAGATGACGGGTGAAAGTATAACCTTCTTAGCGGAGAAGAGTAACTGAACACTGGAAGGGCATTCGGGAGAGCACTGATATCCGCCAAACTCGACCGGATCCTGCGACTGGATCTGCTGTTTTACCGGATCTTCACCATGGATCCTCGCCCAGATTTCATGGATCCGTCCTTGGTCACATTCCGTTTGCCCGTGCTGTTTTGTTCAAATCCGTGGTTTTTGTTTTCCCTTGCTGAACGGATGTTGGATCCGCTATCATATCCGGATCCGCACAACGGATCTACATTGTCATTCAATGGCTCCATCCTGTAGCCATGCTTCTATGTCGACCAAGGGTTTCTACACGATTGTCATATACTGCCTTCACAATGCTTCAGAGGTAGATGTCAGTAGTAAGGGGAAAAAAACGATGTCAAATCTATGACTAAAAGTGTATGAATATGGATTTGGTTATAGAAGAATCAGGGTGTCGGTGACCTGTATACTTTGATTCATGTGTTCTGGCAGAGGATAATCGATTACAATTCATAGAGACGGGAGTGGCATGTTGTCGGCGGGGTTTATTCTATGTTTGCAGAATGTTGACTTTTTTGCATCTGCGTTCCAAGGTATTTGTCAGCCATTACCGACCGACCTTTGAAGGATATTAACACTCAGATTTGTCTGCACATTCAAAACCGTCATGGAAATTTAAGTGATCATGTGAGTACTTGTCTGTAATACCATGAATCACAAGGAAATGAAATTCATTTTGTCCTTTCATGTCCAGAATAAAGAGAGATCTTAGACAACAGTGTATTACACCTGTATACTTCGGGCTTCCTTCATTCTGATAATAAATTTTGTTAGTGACCTCAACAAAAGATAAACAGTAAAACAACTTGCTACATATTTGTGCAGGGGGGGGGGGGGGGTTCAAACGACGAAATTCTGTGAGAGCAACTGGGTCATGCAATGTTATTTTGCTTGTATGCCCTTTCCAAGAGACCAAGGCCTTTATGAATAAACATCTATGTCTTGTCTATGTCTCTGTCTACCAAGGTTTCCTCAAACTGTTTCAGTAGTTTTTACATCTTGCCAACCAACAACAAACCATTCAACAGATGCAGGTACAAAGCGAACCTCCATGGCGGATGAGAACTTGAATGGAAAAAAAAGACATCGTAGCAATCATTGTGTCGGTCACAAAGCCACGCCGACGTGGCGAGCTGATTTGAAACTCACTCCAGGACCACTGGTTGGATGCAGACTGTCTGCATTACGAATCCACCGTTCCACACCCATGCTCTGGCATTTTCCTTCTCTGTGATTGAACTGTTACACTGACTGCCGGGGCTGTTACACTGACTGCCGGGGCAAAACGGGCTTTGGGCGAGTCGACCAGCGGTATCTGTCCCATGAACGCGGAGGGGGGCACTCTAATGAATGCGAGCTCGAACACGGATTATCTCCCTATGCTGATCAACGAACATGGTGCATTTGTTTGTCCATGAGCGAACCGCCGCCTCACTCTTGGCACAACAGTGGCCAGGTCTGCCGTTCGGCTGGTGAGGATACTCGGTCATTTCTTTTCTTCCCTGTCACCACCGACCTCGCTGTCCCTCTCTCACAGCGTTGCCATTGCTGTGTTTGTCCTTGGGAGAGGCAGAGGGTGTTTGTCCTTGGCAGAGGCACGGGAGGGGTTTGTCCTTGGCAGAGGCACAGAGTGTTTGTCCTTGGCAGAGGCACAGGGTGTTTGTCCTTGGCAGAGGCAGAGGGTGTTTGTCCTTGGGAGAGGCAGAGGGTGTTTGTCCTTCGGAGAGGCAGCCGAAGTGAAATGGATAAACACACCACTGCAGTCTTCCAAATTTGTAGAAAAAAGAAACAGTTCGGGGGGAGGGGATGGGGAATAAGCACATCTGAATTTCATAAAAGAGGGGTCGGGTCCCAAATTTCCAAAAATGGAGCTGGGAGGGGGGGGGGGGGGGGTGTTGGAGGTTCGAGGGAAGGGGCACTCTGATTTTCCAGGTTTTCGTAGATGTTCCCTCATTCTCCAAATTCACATGAAAGCGGCGGGAGTTGGGATAGGAAGAGGTCAAGGGAAGAGGTCAAGGGAAGAGGGCAGGGGAGGGGAAGGAGAAGAGGAACAGAAATGAGGAGAGGGGAGGAAGTGCTAACATGAGAAGTGGAGAGGAGAGGAAGTGCTATACATTGAGAAGTGGGAGAGGGGGAGGAAGTGCTATACATTGAGAAGTGTGAGAGGAGAGGAAGTGCTATACATTGAGAAGTGGGAGAGGGAGGAAGTGCTATACATTGAGAAGTGGGAGAGGAGGGAAGTGCTATACATTGAGAAGGGGAGAGGAGAGGAAGTGCTATACTTGCTGTCCAGCGGTCCATTGCTGTCCAAATTTTCGTTTCAATTACAGAGGAAGGGGGATGTAGCGAGGGGGGGGGTGTAGGGGGGCAGGGGGTTGGGTGGGGGGGGGAGGGCAGAAGGTTTCATCTGGGCCCAAATTTATTTTCAAAGGTTAGGGGGAGGGGGTGCTCCGCTGGGCCTTCGCCCACACGGTTTTGACCTAGCTATGATAAACGAGAGATTATATATTATGACTCATCATCTTCTTTCTGTTCGTCATCTTGTTCATCTTCTTCGGTGCTGACGTGATGAATGGCTTGAAGGGCGAGAAGCGATTTAAAAAGATAGGCAGCCTTTTCTTCTTGCGGTATTCCTCCGCAGTGGCGGGCCGCAGTCGGGGGTTTTTTTTTGCCCCCCCCCCCTTTTTTTTTTGGGTTTTTTTTGGGGGGGAAAAAAACCCCCCAAAAAAAAGGGGGGGGTTTTTGGGGGAAACCCCCGGGGGGGGGAAAAAAAAAAAGGGGGGGGGGGGGAAAAAAAATTTTTTCCCCTTAAAAAAAGGGGGTTTTTCCCGGGGGAAAAAAAAAAACCCGGGGGGTTAAAAACACCAGGGATTCCCAAAAAATGAAAAAAAAAAAAGGGGGGGGGAAAAAAGGGAAAACCGGGTTTTTAAAAAAAAGGGGGGCCCTTAAAAAACCCCCAAAAGGGGGGGGGGGGGGGGGGGGGCCCCCTTTTTTTTTTAAAAAAAATTTTTTAAAAAAATTAAAAAAAAAAAAAAGGGGGGGAAAAACCGGGGGAAAAAAAAAAAAGGGGGAAAAACAAAAAAAAAAAAAAGGGGGGGAAAAAAAAGGAAAAAAAAAAAAACCCCTTTTCCCCCCAAAAAAAAAAGGGGGAAAGGGGAAAAAAAAGGGGGGGGGGGGGGGGTTTTTAAAAAAAAAAAACCCCCTTTTTTTGGGGGGGGGAAGGGGGCCCCCCCCCCCCCCCCCCAAAAAAAATTTTAAAAAAAAAAAAAAAAAAAAAATTTTTTAAAAAAATTTTTTTTTTCCTTATTTTTTTTTTTTTTAAAAAATTTTTTTTAAAAAAAAAAGGAAAAAAAAAAAAAATTTTTTTTCCCCCTTGGGAAAAAAAAAAGGGGGGGGGGGGGGGGCCCCCCCCAAAAAGGGTTTAGGGGGGGGGGTTTTAAAGGGGGGGGGTTTTTTTTTTTTTTTTGGGGGTTTTTTTTTTTTTGGGTTTTTGGCTTTTTTTTTTTTTGGGGGGTTTTTTTTTTTTTTTTTTTTTTTTTTTTTTTTTGGGGGGGGGGTTTTTTAAAAAATTTTTTTTTTTTAAAAATTTTTTTTAAAAAATTTTCCCTTTTTCAAAAAACTTTTGGGGGGGGAAAAAAAAAAAGGGGGGGGGGTTTTTTTTTTTGGGGGGGGGGGGTTTTTTTTTCCCCAAAATTTAAAAATTTTTTTTTTTTTTATTTTTTTTTTAAAAGGTTAAAAGGGGGCCTTTTTTTGGGGTTTTTTCCCAAAAGGGGCTTTTTTTTTTTTTTTGGGGGGTTTTTTAATTTTAAATTTTTTTAGGGGGTTTTTTTTAATTTGGGTTTTCCCTTTAAAAAATTTTTTAAAAATTTTTTTTTTTTTGGGGGTTTTGGGTTTTTTTGGGGGGTTTTTTTTAATTTTTTTTTAAAATTTTTTTTTTTTGGGGAAAATTTTTTGGGGGGGTTTTTTTTTTTTTTTTTGGGGGGGGGTTTTTTTAAAAATTTTTTTTTAAAATTTTAAATTTTTTTTTTTTTTGGGTTGGGGGTTTTTTTTTTTTCCCCCGGGGGGGTTTTTTTTCCCCCTTTTTAATTTTCCCTTTTTTTTTTTAATTTTTTAACCCGGGTTTTTTTTTTTTTGGGGGGTTTTATTTTTTTTTTTTGGGGGTTTTCTTTTTTAAAATTTTTTTTTTTTTTTTTTTTTTTTTAAAAAAATTTTTTTTTTTTTTTTGGGGGTTTTTGTTTGTTTTTTTTTTTCCCCCTTTTTTTTTTTTTTTAAACCCCCCCCCGGGGGGTTTTTTTTGGGGGGGGGGTTTTTTGGGGGGGAAAAAAAAAAAAAGGGGGGGTTTCCCCCCCCCCTTAAAACCCTTTTTTTTTTCCCCCCCTTTTTTTTGGGGGGGGGGGGGGGTTTTTGGGGGGGGAAAAAAATTTTTTTTTAAAATTTTAAAGGGGGGGTTTTCCCCAAAAGGGGGGTTTAAACCACAAAAAAAAAAAAGGGGGGGGGGAAAAAAACCCCCCAACAAACCCCCCTTCGGTCCCCCCAAAAAAAAAAAAAAAAAAAATTAAAAACCCCAACAAAAAAAACCTTAAAAACCCCCCCCCCCGGGGGCCCCCCCCAAAAAACCCAAAACCAAAAAAAAAAAAACCCAAAACCCCCCCCCCGGGGGCCCAGGGGCCCCAAAAAACAAAAAAAATTTTCCCCAAAAAAACCCCCCCCCCCCCCCCCCAAAAAAAAAAAAAAAACCCCCAAAAAACCCCCCCCTTTTTTTTCCCCCCCCCCAAAAAACAAAAACCCCCCCCCCCAAAAAAAAAAAAACCCCCCAAAAAAAAAAAACCCCCAAAAAAAAAAACAAACAAAACCCCCCCAAAAAAAAACCAAAAAAAAAAAAAAAAAACCCCCCCCCCCCCCAAACCCCAAAAAAAAACCCCCCCAAAAAAAAAAAAACCCAAAACCCCCCCCCAAAAAAACAAAAAAAAATTTTTCCCCCCCAAAAAATTTTGAAAAAATTTCCCCCCCCAAAAAAAAAACCCCCAAAAAAAAATTAAAAAAAAAAAAAAAAAAAAAAAAGGAAAAAAAACCCAAAAAAAAAACCCCCCCAAAAAAGGGGGGGAAAAAATTAAACAAAAATAAAAAAAAAAATTCCAAACCCTTAAAAAAAAAACCAAAAAAAAAAAAAAAAAAAAAAAAAAAAAAAAGGAAAAAAAAAAAAAAAAAAACCCCCCCCTTTTTTTTGGGAAAAAAAAAAAAAAACCCCCCCCGGGAAAAAAAGGGGGTTTTTTTTAAAAATTTTTTTTTTTCCCCCCCCCCCAAAAAAATTTTTAAAAAAAAAAACCCCCGGGGGGGGGTTTTTTTTTTTAAAAAAAAACCCCCAAAAAAAATTTTTTTTTGGGGCAAAAACCAACCCCGGGGGGGGGTTTTTTCCGGGGGGTTTTTAAAGGAAAAAAAAAATTTTAAAAAAAAAAATTTTTTTTTAAAAATTTTTTTAAATTTTAAAAAAATTTATTTTTTTAAAAATTAAAAAAAAAAAAAAAAAAAAAAAAAAAAAAGGGGGGGGGGGGGGGGGGGGGGGGGGGGGAAAACCTTTTTTTTGTTAAGTTTGGGGCCCTTCCCCCTTTTTAAAAAAAAAAAATTTTTTTTTTTCCCCCGGGGCCCCTTTTTCTCCCCCAAGGTTTTCCAAGTTTTTTAAAAAAAAAAAAACCTTTTCCCCCCATTTTGAAAATGTGAGCCAATGCTGGGGGAAAACCCCCCAAAAAGGGGTTTTTTTTGGGTTTTTTTTTTTTTTGGGGGGGGAAAAAAAAAAAGGAAAAAAAAGGGGAAGGGGAAAAAAAGGAAAAATTTTAAAAAGGGGAAAAAAAATTTAAAACTTTTTTTTTTTTTTTCCCAAAAAAAAGAAGTTTTTAAAAAAAAAAGGAAAAAAAATATTAATATAATAAAATTAAAAAAAAAAAAAAAAAAAAAAAAATTAAAAAAAAAATAAAAAAAAATGGGGAAAAAAAAAAAAAAAAATTAAAATAAAAATTTTGGGAAAAAAAGGGGGGTTTGGGGCCCTTTTTTTTTTAAACAAAAAACCCCCCCCCCCCCCTTTTTTTTTTTTTGGGGGGGGGCCCAAAAGGAAAAAAACCAAAGGGTTTTTCAAAAATTTTTTTTTGGGTTTTTTTTAAAAAGGGGTTTTTTTTAAAATTTTTTTAAAAAAATTTTTTTTTAAAAAAGGGAAAAAAAAAACCCCCCGGGGAAATTTTTTTTTTTTCCCCCCCCCCGCCCCCCCCCCCCCCCCCCCCCCTTTTTTTTTTTCCCCCCCCCCCCCCCCCCCCCCCCCCCCCCCCCCCAAACCCCAAAACCCCCCGGCCCCCGGGGGGGAAAAAAAAAAAAAACCCCACAAAACCCCCGGGGGGGGAAAAAGGGGGAAAAAAAAAAGGGGGGGGGAAATAAAGGGGGGGGAAAAAAAAAAAAGGGGGGGGGGGGGGGTTTTTTGGGGGGGGGGGCCCCCCCCCCCCCCCCCAAGGGGGAAAAATTTTTTTTTTAAAAAACCCCCCCCCCCCCCCCCCAACCCCCCCCCCCCCCCCTCCCAAAAAATTTTTTTGGGGAAAATTTTTTTTTTTTAAAAAAAAATTTTTTTTTTTTGGGGGGGTTTTTTTTTTTCCCTTTTTTTTTCCCCCTTTTTTTTTTCCCCTTTTTTTTCCCCCCCCCCCATTTTTTTTTTTTTTTTTCCCTTTCCGGGGTCCCCCTTTTTTTTTTTTTTGGGCCCTTTTTCGGGCCCCTTTTTTTTTCCCCCCCCCCTTTTTTTCCCCCTTTTCCCCTTTTTTTTTTTCCCCCCCCCCTTTTTTTGGGGGGGGGTTTTTTTTTTGGGGGGGGTTTTTTTTTTTTTTTTTTTTTGGGGGGTGGTTTTTGTTAAAAAAAAGGGGGGAAAAAAATTTTTTTTTTTGGCCTTTTTTCCCCTTTTTTTTTTTTTTTCCCCCCCCCCCCAACCCCTTTTTCCCCCCCCCAAATTTTTCCCCCCCCTTTTTTTTCCCCCCTTTTTTTTTTTTCCCAAAAAAAAATTTTTAAATTTTAAAATTTTTTTTTTTTTTCCCTTTTTAAAGGGCCCGGAAAAAAAAAAAAGGGGTTTTTTTAAATTTTTTTTTTTAAAAAAAAAACCCTTTTTTTAAAAAGGGGAAAAAACTGGCCAAATTTTAACCCCTTTTTCCCCCGGGAAAAAAATTTGCAAATTTAAAATTTTTCCCCCGGTTTTTTAAAAAAATTTTTTTTTTTCCCCCTTTCCCCTTTTTTTTTTCCCCAAGGGGCCCCCCCAAAAAAAAAAAAAACCCCCCCTTGTTTTCCAAACCCAAAAACCTTTGGTTTTTAAATTTTGGGGGGGGTTTCCTTTTTTGGGGGGGGGGGGGGGGTTTGGGGGGGGTTTTTAAAAAAAAAATTTTTCCCCAAAATTTTCCCCACTTTTTTTTTTTTCCTTTTTTTTCCCCTTTTTTTTTGGGCCCATTTTTTCCCCCGGGGTTTTTTGGGGGAAAAAAATTTTTTGGGGCCCCCCCCTTTTTTTCCCCCCCCCTCAACCCCCCCCCCTTTTTTCCCTTTTTTTTCCCCCCCCCTTTTTTTTTCCTTTTAAAATTTTTTTTCCCCCCCCCTTTTTTCCCCCCCCCCCCTGGGCCCCCGGCCCCCCCTTTTTTTCCCCCCCCAAAATTTTTTTTCCCCCCCCCCCCCTTTTCCCCCCCCCTTTTTCTTTCCCCCCCCCCCCCCCCCAAAAAATTTTTTTTTTATTTTTCCCCCTTTTTTTCCCCAAAAAACCCCCCCTTTTTTTGCCCCAAAAAATTTTCCCCCCCCCTTTTTTTTTAAAAAAAAAAAAACCCCAAAAACCCCCCAAAAAAAAAAAAACCCCCCCTTTTTTTTCCCCCCCCCCAAAAAAAAAAAAACACAAAACCCCAAACCCCCAAAAAAAAAAAAACCCCCCCCCAAAAAAAAAAAAAAAACCCCCCCCCCAAAACCCCCCCCCCTTTTTTTTTTTTCCCCCAAGGGGGCCCCCCCTTCCAAAAAAAAGGCCCCAAAATTTCCCTTTTTTCCCCCCCCTTTTAAAACCCCCAAAAAAAAAATTTTTTAAAAACCCTTTTTCCCCCCCCCCCAAAAAACCCCCCTTTTTTTTTTAAAACCCCCTTTAAAACCCCCTTTTTTTTCCCCCCCCCCCCCCTCCCCCCCTTTTTTTAAATTCCCAAAAACCCCCCTTTCCCCTTTTTAAAACCCCTTTTTTGGGGGGTTTTTTAAAAAATTTTTTTTTTTTTTTATTCCCGGGAAAATTTTGGGGGGTTTTTTTCCCCGGGGGGGGGGGGGGGGGGGGGGGGGGGGGGGGGGGGGGGGGGGGGGGGGGGGGGGGGGGGGGGGGGGTTTTTTTTTTGGGGTTTTTGGTTTAAAACCCCGGGGTTTTTTAAAATTTTTTTGGGGAAAAATTTTTTTCCCCCCCGAAAAAATTTTAAAAATTTTTTTAAAGGGGTTTTTTGGGGGTTTTTTTTTTAAATTTAAAAATTTTTTTAAAAAAAAAACCCCCTTTTTTTGGGTTTTTTTTTTCCTTTTTAAATTTTTTTTTTTCCCCTTTGGGGGGGCCCCCCCCCTTTTTTTTCCCCCCCCCTTTTTTTTTTTTTTTTTTTTTTTTCCCCCCCCCTTTTTTTTTTTTTTTTTTTTTTTTCCCCCCTCCCCTTTTTTTTTTTTTAAAAAAACCCTTTTTTTTGGGGGGGGCCCCCCCCCCAAACCCCCCCCCCCCCCCTTCCCCCCCCCCCTTTTCCCCCCCCCCCCCCCCCAAAAACCCCACCCAAAAAAACCCCCCAAAAAAAAAAAATTTCCCAAAAAAAAAAACAAAAAAAACCCTTTTTAAGATTTGGGGGGGGCCCCCCAAAAAAAAAACCCCAAAAAAAAAAAACTTTCCCTTCAGGCCAGGGTCGGTGCAAGCACTGGAACCCGGGTGGTTTTTCTTTTGTTAGACCAGTGCTGCATCTTCCCTCTGGGTGTCTGTGTTCACTGGGGGGGGGGGGGGGTTTACAATGCAGTTCTGTTGT
>CM031620.1:29179439-29184439 GCA_018398815.1 Conus ventricosus
GAAGAGAAAGACTGTAAGAACTAGAGGTGATGAAGAGACAGTCTGTAAGAACTAGAGGTGATTGAAGAGAAAGTCTGTAAGAAACTAGAGGTGATTGAAGAGAAGTCTGTAAGAGCTAGAGGTGATTGAAGAGAAAGTCTGTAAGAACCAGAGGTGATTTAAGAAAGTCTGTAAGAACTAGAGGTGATTGAAGAGACAGTCTGTAAGACTAGAGGTGATTGAAGAGACAGTCTGTAAGAACTCGAGGTGATTGAAGAGACAGTCTGTAAGAACTAGAGGTGATTGAAGAGAAAGACTTTAAGACAGAGGTGATGAAGAGAAGTCTGTAAGAGCTAGAGGTGATTGAAGAGAAAGTCTGTAAGAGCTAGAGGTGATTGAAGGAAAGCTGAAGAGTAGAGGGATGAGGAATCTGTAAGAACCAGAGGTGATGAAGAGAGAGTCTGTAAGAGCTCGAGGTGATTGAAGAGACAGTCTGTAAGAGCTCGAGGTGATTGAAGAGACAGTCTGTAAGAGCTCGAGGTGATTGAAGAGACAGTCTGTAAGAACTAGAGGTGATTGAAGAGAAAGTCTTTAAGAACTGGAGGTGATTGAAGAGAAAGTCTCTAAGAACTAGAGGTGATTGAAGAGAAAGTCTTTAAGAACTAGAGGTGATTGAAGAGAAAGTCTTTAAGAACTAGAGGTGATTGAAGAGAAAGTCACATTGCGAAACACTTGCGCTTGTTTCTCAACACATCTCACCTCGCGCTTCTCTTGCCGCCAGAAAACGCTCGCCACACGGAATTCTCGCCTCTGTGATACTCGCCTCAGGACAAGAATGTAGGCTCACTGAGCCTTTATGGCATGGCAGGCTGACAACAGTCTGGACAGGGGTACTAACCACCACCTGTGCGGGGTCTGGTGGCCAGGTGTGTGGCATCCAGTGTGCCTTTTGATTAGAGCGTACACCGGTGAGGACTGAGAGGGCGGCGTTCAGTAATGAGCTTTGGATGAAACGACTGAAAGCTTTGGACTTGTCTTTCCAGGGTGGAGGAGTCGTCCATGCGTATACATTTAGATGGGATGGGTAGGGTTTTAACCTCACTTGATGGGTGAGGGTTTAAATCTCATGAATATGCCAGGAGAAGAGACAGGAGGAAAAATAGATTGTACACTGGTTTTCAGTTTAGAGAGCCTATAGTCATATTTCATTTGATTACTTGATTGACGTTGTTCGCCTTTTTAATGAAAAGCAAACGAACTGTGCGTTCGTTCCTTTGCTAACACGAGCAAATGTTGTTAAATTTAGTTTTTATTCGTTTTCAAGAGACATAACAACAGAAAATTGTTCTGCTAGCGCTCGTTTCGCATTGCATCTCACCTTTGGCTTCCCTTGCCGCCAGATGACGCGCGCCATTCACGAATTCTCGCCTCTGTGAAACTCGCCTCAGGACAAGATTGCGGTTTCACTAAACCCTTCTGGCATTACAGGCTGCCAACAGTCTGGACAGGATGCTAACGATCACCTGTGCCGGGTCTGGTGGCCAGGTGTGGCATCAAGTGTGCCTTTTGATCAGAGCGTACACCGGCGGTAGCGTTCAGTAATGAGCTTTGGATGGAACGACTGACAGCTTTGGAGTCGTCTTTCCAGGGTGAGGGGGTGGGCGGTGCATACAGATTTAGATGGATGGGCACGGTTTCGACCTTTCGTGTGGGTGAGGGTTTAAGTCTCATGGACATGCCGGATGAGGTGGCAGGTAGGAAATGGTTTGGACTGAGAATGGTAAATTGTGGATTCTTGTAACAGTGTTGCCTTTTGCTATCTCTTACAGCAGTTAGTATCTCGTGAAATTCTGACACCTTAACCCCAGAAGGGGTGCTGTTAACAGAAGTGTCCCTGGTGTCTGGGAATTCTCTTCCAGATCCTTCCTCTTCGTAGTCCTCTTTGATTCTAGAAATGTACTTTTCATAGTCCCTATGTCTTGACAATTCCTATCTATATTTGTCAATGAATCTACAAATTTCTATTTGCCGTCCCCTTTGGATATAGAAATTATTCCTTCACAATCCTTTCTATTTTCTAAGTATTTGCTTTTCATAGTTCACTTTATTTCTAGAATTTCACATGTCTTTATCTTTTTTCTATAAATTTCCTCTTCATAGTTCTCTTTGTCTCTAGAGAAAAAAAAATCATTATTCTGTCTGTTTTTTAAATAATCATGTTATGTTTCTAGTTGTTTGTATCTAACGAAGAGTAGTTTGTCTTCACATGTTTCCTTCTGACAAACAATGCCCCATTGTTTTCAGCTGAATGACCGAGTACCTGTTTCCTTGGATTTGCAGGGATGGAGAGTCCCGACAACAGTTTGATTGTAGGTATGTGCGTCCGATTCAGTTTCGGTTTCATGCTGATGACAATCTTCATAACATTAGGCATAATGAGGCTACTGTGTCTAGGTATGTGTGTTGAAACATTTGGCCATGAACTGGAGAATGCGGTGAGAGACAGGGTCTTTTCATGAGGCTACTGTGTCTAGGTATGTGTGTTGAAACATTTGGCCATGAACTGGAGAATACGGTGAGAGACAGGGTCTTTCATGAGGCTACTGTGTCAAGGTATGTGTGTTGAAACATTTGGCCATGAACTGGAGAATACGGTGAGAGACAGGGTCTTTTAATGAGGCTACTGTGTCTAGGTATGTGTGTTGAAACATTTGGCCATGAACTGGAGAATACGGTGAGAGACAGGGTCTTTTAATGAGGCTACTGTGTCTAGGTATGTGTGTTGAAACATTTGGCCATGAACTGGAGAATACGGTGAGAGACAGGGTCTTTTAATGAGGCTACTGTGTCTAGGTATGTGTGTTGAAACATTTGGCCATGAACTGGAGAATACGTGAGAGACAGGGTCTTTTAATGAGGCTACTGTGTCAAGGTATGTGTGTTGAAACATTTGGCCATGAACTGAGAATACGGTGAGAGACAGGGTCTTTTAATGAGGCTACTGTGTCTAGGTATGTGTGTTGAAACATTTGGCCATGAACTGGAGAATACGGTGAGAGACAGGGTCTTTTAATGAGGCTACTGTGTCTAGGTATGTGTGTTGAAACATTTGGCCATGAACTGGAGAATACGTGAAGGACGGTCTTTTAATGAGCTATGTGACTAGTTTGTGTGTTGACACATTTGGCCCATGAACTGGAAATCATGACAACGGATCTTTATCCATGTAGCGAAGATCAGATAGCAACATCAGTCCCTTGTGTTATGATTTTCCATCACGTTGATTCTTTAAATTGCTTGCCCAGTGTGACAAATGTCCATTTACACCTTCCTTTATGCATGATAGAGCTGAGGTACATGTAGACAGAAGTGCATAGCTGGGCACGCTCTGGTTACATCTCCGCATCAGGTTCACACTGTGTTGACATAGACAGAAGTGCATAGCTGGGCACACTCCGTGTTACATCTGTGCATCAGGTTCACACTGTGTTGCATAGACAAAGTGCATAGCTGGGCACACTCCATGTTACATCTGTGCATCAGGTTCACACTGTGTTACATAGAAGTGCATAGCTGGGCACACTCCGTGTTACATCTCTGCATCATGTTCACACTGTGTTTACATAGAAGTGCATAGCTGGGCACACTCTGCGTTACATCTCTGCATCAGTTCACACTGTGTTGCATAGACAGAAGTGCATAGCTGGGCACACTTGCGTTACATCTCTGCATCATGTTCACACTGTGTACATAGAATGCATAGCTGGGCACACTCGCGTTACATCTGTGCATCATATTCACACTGTGTTGCATTGCATAGCTGGGCCACTGTGCGTTACATCTGTGCATCATGTTCACATGTGTTACTGAATGATAGTGCACACTCCGCGTTACATCGTCATCAATTCACACGTGTTGCATTCGGCATGGTTCCTGACATCCAGTCCGACATGCGCAGGTGGAAGTAGGTTTTCTGTAAAACTTGATGTCACACAAGTATTTGAAACAGTTGGCAGTTACAGACGCACGCGCTTCATACAACTTGTTGTAGGACACATGTCACAGCTTCATACAACTTGTTGTAGGACACAATGTTTTGAAAGTTCTACGAGAGTTTCAGCATGGAACTGAGCGTTCTGTTTCTCAGTAACGCGTTTCAAGAACTTTTGCCTGCGTCAGCTGATGAATGAGCGCGCCATTTTCTTTTTCCTGTCATGTGACTGCACCCGCTTTGCCAGAAAAGTAAATGGCGGGCAGTGCCAGCTGGCTGAACGGTCCAGCACCAAGTTTACCATCAGTGTTTGCGTGTTCGAATTTTGCTGGCACCCGATATTAATTAAAATCAGAGTTTTTGTGTTGTTCGTTTTGGGGCATCAGTGTGGTGTAGGTTATTCCCCCTGTCCGCATTTTCCTGTGGTGGTTATCCCAGTCTGCGGTGTCACCTTTCGTTGGCTGGGCGTAAAGATGAATGTGGAAGAGAGAGAGAGAGAGAGAGAGAGAGAAGACTGGTTGGTTTAGCGGTAGTGTACTCAGTACGCAGACTGATGTTGCCACGTAGAATCATGCTGACATCCACGTTAGTTCCATTTGGATCAACAGAACCCTGATAATCCACAGGGGAATTCATTTGTGCATTCTCTATCTAATAATGAACACATCATGAACTGATTACACACATCCCACAAGATCAAACCTGGGTCAAATAAAGGTCAACTGCACCGTCCACGGACCCACAAAAGCAACAAGCATCAGTATACTTGCTGCACATAATCTGAGGTTAAAAAAAATAATGATAATCAAAAGACAAAGAAAAGAAAAGACATCTGCACAGAAAGCAAGACAGCCATTGCTACACTTTCAAAATACGAAAATAAATATGATTTATGACATTAACCTGCAACCATTACCATTCACCCTGAACGCAAGGTTTTATGCACTTAACGTAGTCAGTCAGCGGGATCTCGCAAACAGTACAGCGTATGGAAAGTCCGTCCCAACTTGAACACCAACATCTTCCCTGC
>CM031620.1:29186939-29190327 GCA_018398815.1 Conus ventricosus
CCCCCCTCCCCCCGGAAAAAAACACACTCATAATGGTGCCTGTACTATCCGTCTATACAGATCATATACTAAACACAGACCTTCGCATCACTGAAGTGAACACAAGCCAGTGAGTCTTCCTTTACCAGGTAGCTCTACCCCCACCCCCCACCCCCCTATCTCCACCTCTCTATCTCACTCTTTTCTTCCCCCTCCCCATTCCACTCCATGCCCCTGTTGACTCTCTCCCCCCCCTCCACCCCCCCCCCCCCTAACGCACGTCAGTTGCACCGTGAACGTATCTCAATTCAACCCCCGTGTTTTTGTTTCTTCCCATGGTCCCTTTGGGTGGTTAACAGTCTAAGGGGGGGGGGGGAGGTTGGGGGGGGGGTGGAGGTTGGGGGGGGGTTTACAATGCCGTTCGTTGTGCACCCACTCTGTGAGGGGAATCTGCAGGGAGAGAACTCTGTCCACAGAGGTTGGCTGTCTGCAGTGAAGTCATCAGTGAGGCCTCGGCAGTCCAGTGCCCAGGCTGACAGGGGGGGAGGGGGGGAGGTTGGAAGATGGGATGAAGACTGATGATGACTAATTATAGAACAGACCCCTCTCTGTGGCTCTGTATCTCTTTTTGTCTCTTGTCTGTCTCTTTGTCTGTCTGTCCTCTCTCTCGTCTTTTCTTCTTTCTGTCTGCTCTGTCTTTCTGTCTGTCTGTCTATCTTCCTCTCTCTCTCTCCCTCCCTCTCTCCCTCCTCTCTCCCCTCTCTCTCTCTCTCTCTCTCCTCGCTCTCTCTCTCTCTCTCTCTCTCCCTGTCCCCTCTCCCTCCCCCACCCACCCTCTCTCTCTCCTCACTTCTCTCTCTCCTCCTCTCTCCTCTCTCTCTTGTCTCCCTCTCCCTCACCCCCCCTCTCTCTCTCTCCTCTCTCTCTTCCTCCCTCTCCCCCCTCACCCACCCACCCCTCTCTCTCCCCCCTCTCTCTCTCTCTCTCTCTCTCTCTCTCTCTCTCTGTTGTCTCCCTCCTCCCACCCACCCACCCCTCCCTCTCTCCTCTCTCTCTCACTCGCGCGCGCATGCTCCTGAAAGATCATCCAAGCTTGTGGATCACCGTTGTGACGCATGCATTTCTGCCAGAAGTACACTTTTGATAGCTAACGTCTGCCAACAGAAACAGGAAGAGCTGGGAACATCTTATCCTTTATCCTTTGTGGCAGAGTTTGCTTGGGTTGAGAACATCATTCTTGATGCCATTTTTTTTTTTTTTTGCGTTTTGTCCACTGATCATCCGCAAGTCCTGACGTTAAACCATCCTCAACGCTGCATTCTAAGAACTTCTTACTGGAAACGCAAACCTTACATGGTTCCTGTCATGCCGTGAAAACAGAGGATTGTAACAATGTTCGTGACTCCTCCATGGTGGGAAGATTTATTCGCAGAAAGAAACGGCTGAATCTCCAGTCCACCTGCCTCTCCCTCCCCCTCCCTCCCTCCCTCCCTTTGCCCACTTACCCCGCCTTTCTCCATCATCTGTAAGAGTTCTTCTCCATGTATTTCATGGTGATAATGACACAGTCTTGGAACTCAGAGACAACGGAGGAACATCCCAGCCTCTTCTTTCAGCATGAAACAGCACACAAGAGAGAGAGAGAGAGAGAGAGAGAGAGAGAGAGAGAGAGAGAGGAGAGAGAGAGAGAGGGGAGAGAGAGAGAGAGGGGGAGACATGGGGAGTGATAGTTATAAGAGAGACGTCTTGAAGAGGAAGGAGCTAAAGGGGAGGAGCTCGAGAAAGCGAGAGAAAGGGCGAGGGAGAGGGGAGGGGGGAGAGAGAAAGGGGAAAGGGGGGGGGAGGAAGCGGGAAGAACAGAGGAAGGGACGGAGAGACGGACTGAGAGGGGCAGAGACAGACAGAGACAAGGAGAGTGTCACACTGTCACTTTTGCACACACGCATTCATGACAGCATTTACTCCATACGCACACGCAATCTTTCCAATCAACCAAAAGGCGCACTACCGAATGTTTTTTCTTCTCCCCCTCTCCTTCAGGGAAAAACACTTTACTAAATCACATCAAACAATTTATAAACAGATTTTATACATGCATCCTTGTAACCAATTTTCCCATTTACATCAATACAAGTTTCTGTAAAGTCATGGCCTTCACATAACACTGGTCCAAGATCCAGACCAGAAGAATAATTAATTCTTTCAATCACTGATGCAATGCCTGCATCAGATATAAGACTCGTTCCATACTGTCATGATTCCCTGTCTCTCTCAGACATCGTATCGCCCCCTTGAATTCTCCCGTCACTGGAGATATGAGTTCCGACTCCTCTCCCTGACTTCTTCTGTCACTGGAGAGATGATGAGTTCCAACTCCTCTCCCTCGACTTCTCCTGTCACTGGAGAGATGATGAGTTCCAACTCCTCTTCCTGGAGTCTTTAATTGCTGGGCTGAACTACCGGTGTGTTCCCCACACCATGGCCATCTTTAACCACCTCACGGGGTGAAAAGTGAAGGGCGAAGGGCTGAAACACGAATAAGGTTCGTGTAAGTAATTTAATAATTATGAATTCTTTCTTTCTTTCTCTTTCTTTAGGTTTTCCCCTGTAGCTTTCCCCAACTATCTATGGCTCACCTGGTAATGACTGGTCAGCAGTGAGGACCAGCGTCCTGACAGGTTCGAGTCTCTAGGCCATCTGCTGGCTAAAACTGATTCTTTCCTCCCTCCTCCTAGTGAGTGCATACTCAGTGTTCAAAACACATGACCAGCACCTTACCAACCCTTATTAAACTATCTCTCAGTGGTCACTTTCACCAAACGACCACCCTTCTTTCTTAATGAGTCATTCTCACCATTATTTGGGGACGCCCGCTACACTAGTCAAGCCACATGAATATTCTTCCTTTTTAGTAGTGGCATGGGGAAATGATTCATATCACTAACTACATGTGATGGAGCGTCACATGCCTTGATGTGAGGCTACGTCACATGACAGAGATAGATTAGAGAGAAGGGGGGAGGGAGAGAGAGAGAGACAGAGACAGACAGACAGAGTAATCTGCAGCATTACAATGCCGGCACGAAACGTGATGCCTATTCTCAAGGCCCTTCTCTCGTCAGCCACTGTCCACCTGTCTGGTTGACACGAATCGATCCTCGACCAAGCCAAGTACTGCAGACCTCAGAACGCCTCCCCTTCATACGGAGTTCATGGATGAGAAACATGGCACTGTGGGAGAGACCCAGCCTGCAGTAGGTAGCGCGGAACGGCGAAGGTTAAAGACAAGACGTGGTGCCATGCAAAGCACAGCTAGTTGCCCAGAGACAGCGCGGGACAAGGACGTGGATTCACTGACCATCAGTCAATGGCACTATGGGCTGCCAACACTCTGGACAAGTCACTAACC
>CM031620.1:29190427-29212927 GCA_018398815.1 Conus ventricosus
GTCACTTAGGTGGGCCCCTACAAGAGCCATTTGCTTGGTGGTCTACTAACACCATTTTATTCTCTATGGGGGGGGGGGGGGGGGGGGGGGGGGAGAGCAAAAGGAAAACTGGTTGTTCGATGATCATTTTCTCTGTGTGCATAGCAAAACTGGGTCAATGGCAAAATGATAGCTAGTTCTCCACACACACACACACACACACACGCACACCACGCACCACGCACGCACCGCACACACACAACACACACACACACACACACACACACACACACCACACTGACACACGCACACACGCGCACGCACACGCACGCACGCACCACGCACGCCACGCAGCGCACCACACACACACACACACACACACACACACACACACACACACACACACAACACGCACACACACACACTGACACACGCACACCACGCACGCACGCACGCACGCACGCACACACCACCACACACACACACACACACACACACACACACACACACACACACACACAAAACCCATCATGCTTTCCTGGCGTGATTGTGAACAGGTCTCTCTGATCGTTACAGCGGGCCTTGCCGAACATGGGGTGTTCAGAACGGGGTTTCCTCTGGTCTGGAACCGCCGTTAGTGTAATGATGCTGAAAGGAATCAGGGTTTTACGAGAGTGCAGGCTTGAAAAGAGTCTGTTGTGTTCTCCATGCCTAAAAAGATGATTCGTTGGTGATCATCTCGTCGAGTGTGGAATCAATGGAGACTCATTGAGGCATTGATAGTGGTCTGCTACAGGCATGTAATAGTTGCAAGAGAGTTTGATATGATAAATATTATTCTTTTATTCTGTCTGTCTGTCTCTGTCTTGTCTGTCTGTCTGTCTGTCTGTCTGTCTGTCTGTCTCTCTCTCTCTCTCTCTCTCTCTCTCTCTCTCTCTCTCTCTCTCTCTCTCTCTCTCTCTCTCTCTCTCAGTGTGTGTTCACAATAGCTTAGTATATAGTTATACCAGAAACACGTCATTAATGGCTAATCTCTGAAAGCACACAGGGAGTGTGGAGAATACCTCATCCTTTATGTGCCATTACACCATTTGTTTGAACAGAGAGGAGTTGCTTCATGTCATTTTTACGCTCCACTGATTATCCCATAGTTCAGTATGATGAACGAGTTGTATACGCAACATTCCAAGAACTGTCTCATCGAAATGCCGATCTTTCCATTGTTCCAGCCGTTCGATCTAAAACAGAGGATTGCAGCAGTGTTTGTGAATCCTCCGAGGTGGCAGCAGATGTTCGCAGAAATACACACACACCCATATACCCCGTCCACCCACCACTTCCTCCCTTACCCCTCCCTACCCTCCTCCCTTTGCCCTCCCCACCCTCCTCCCTTACCCCTCTCCACCCTCCTCCCTTACCCCTCCCCACCCTCCTCCCTTACCCCTCCCCATCGTCCTCCCTCACCCCTCCCCATCGTCCTCCCTTACCCATCCCCACCCTCCCCCCTTACCCCTCCCCACCTCCCCCTTACCCCTCCCCACCCTCCCCCCTTACCCCTCCCCATCCTCCTCCCTTACCCCTCCCCACCTCCCCCTTACCCCTCCCCACCCTCCCCCCTTACCCCTCCCCATCCTCCTCCCTTACCCCTCCCTCCCCTACCTCTCCACCCTTACCCCTCCCCACCCTCCACCCTTACCCCCCTCCCCACCCTCCTCCCTTACCCCTCCCATCCTCCTCCCTTACCCCTCCCCACCCTCCACCCTTACCCCTCCCCATCCTCCTCCCTTACCCCTCCCCACCCTCCTCCCTTACCCCTCCCCACCCTCCTCCCTTACCCCTCCCCACCCTCCTCCCTTACCCCTCCCATCCTCCACCCTTACCCCTCCCCACCCTCCTCCCTTACCCCTCCCCACCCTCCTCCCTTACCCCTCCCCACCCTCCTCCCTTACCCCTCCCCACCCTCCTCCCTTACCCCTCCCCACCCTCCTCCCTTACCCCTCCCCATTCTCCTCCCTTACCCCTCCCCTCCTCCTCCTTACCCCTCCCCCCTCCTCCCTTACCCCTCCCCACCCTCCTCCCTTACCCTCCCCACCCTCCTCCCTTACCCCTCCCCACCCTCCTCCCTTACCCCTCCCCACCCTCCCCTTACCCCTCCCCACCCTCCTCCCTTACCCCTCCCCACCCTCCTCCCTTCCCTCCCCCCTCCTCCTCCCTTACCCCTCCCCCCTCCCCACCCTCCTCCCTAACCCCCTCCCACCCTCCTCCCTTACCCCCCCCCTCCTCCCTTACCCCTCCTCCTACCCCTCCCCACCCTCCTCTTACCCCTCCCCCACCTCCTCCCTTACCCCCCCCTCCCCACCCTCCTCCCTAACCCCTCCCCACCCCTCCTCCCTTACCCCTCCCCACCCTCCTCCCTTACCCCTCCCCCCTTACCCTCCCCACCCTCCTCCCTTACCCCTCCCCTACCCTCCTCCCTTACCCCTCCCCCCCTCCCCCTCCCCACCCTCCTCCCTTACCCCTCACCTCCCCCTCCTCCCACCCCTCCCCACCCTCCTCCCTTACCCCTCCCCACCCTCCTCCCTTACCCCTCCCCACCCTCCCCCTTACCCCTTCCCATTCTCCTCCCTTACCCCTCCCCACCCTCCTCCCTTACCCCTCCCCACCCTCCTCCCTTACCCCTCCCCATCCTCCTCCCTTACCCCTCCCCACCCCTCCTCCCTTACCCCTCCCCATCCTCCTCCCTTACCCTCCTCACCCTCCTCCCTTACCTCTCCCCATCCTCTTCCCTTACCCCTCCCCACCCTCCTTCCTTACCCCTCCCCATCCTCTTCCCTTACCCCTCCCCACCCTCCTTCCTTACCCCTCCTCACCCTCCTCCCTTACCCTCCCCATCCTCTTCCCTTTCCCCTCCCCACCCCCTTCCTTACCCCTCCCCATCCTCTTCCCTTACCCCTCCCCACCCTCCTCCCTTACCCCTTCCCATTCTCCTCCCTTACCCCTCCCCCCTCCCACCCTCCTTCCTTACCCTCCCCACCCTCCTCCCTTACCCCTCCCCACCCTCCTCCCTTACCCCTCCCCATCCTCCTCCTTACCCCTCCCCTCCCTCCCTCCTTACCCCTCCCCACCCTCCTCCCTTAGCCCTCCCCACCTGTAGAAAGACAGGCAGAAGGATCTAGTTGCTTCGGGAAAGCAAAGACACGGCAAACCATTTCTAGGTCCGTTTTATTGGAATGCATTCTGGGAGTCAGGTCGTCATGGATACAAAGATGCATAGGCACATGCATCATAATCACATGCATCATAATCCTATATCTCCCCCCAAGATGTTTTTTAGTCAACAACAACAAAAATCAATAAATGAATAAATTAAAATAAAATGTAACTGATTGATTTACAATTATGTCCATATCTTCAGGGCCAGAGTCTAGTGGGCCCGTTTGTTCAACGTATATTTATGGAACAGAGGGAGAACAGATAATGTCAGATTGGGGCAGAAGCACGAGGGAACTTCGATTGCGTCGGACAGTGCCTGATCGAGTGTTTACGAGGTAGGAGCGCGAGTGGAATTGTTTTTCAACAGTTCCAGTCAAATCCATGTCGCGCACCCACACTCTGTCGCCCGTCCTTGAGCACAGGCAACTCCCGAGCCTTATGGAGGCGATCAAAGTTCTTCTTCTGGGTCTGCCTGTTCTGGTTTTCTTTCTCCCGCACTGTCTTGAGGTCAGGTGTCTCGGGCAGAAGCAGCTTATCGACGACGGGAAGAGTTGTCCGCAGCTGCCTTCCCATGAGAAGCTGACAAGGGGACAGCCCTTTTGCAGTGGAGCAGTGCGGTAAGCCAGAAGTCCCAAGTAGGGTCGTCGTTCTTCTCAAGAGCTGTTTCAAAGTCTGGATGGCCCTTTCTACTTCCCCCATTTCCTTGAGGTGCCTTGGCGAGCTGGTGATGTGGTTGAAACCATATTTGACGAGAACTCCTTGAACTGACGACTGCTGAATTGCGGCCCATTGTCTGATATGACAATGTCCGGAATTCCGTGGCAGGCGAAGATGCTTTTGATCTTTATGATGACGTCATTGCTTGACTGGCTGTCGAGTACCCTGAGGTCACCCACCTGGAGAAGTAGTCCACAGCTACAACGTATGTCTTGCCTGAGTATTCCATGAGGTCGACCCCAACTCGTGACCATGGGCGCTCAGGGAAAGGAGTAGCGAGGAGGGGCTCTTGCTGAAGATGCCTGTTTCTGGCACAAACTTCGCAGTTTGACACTATGGAGGAAATGCAGGCAGTGATGTTTGGCCACCACACTGACCTCTGTGAACTGGCAACACACTTGGTGACTCCGAGATGGCCCGTGTGTAGGCAGTTGAGAATGTCTTCACGCATGGACTCGGGAATAACGAGGCGATCGTCATACAGCAAGAGGTCGTCCACAATGGTGAAGTGTTGACGATTTGTCCAGTACTGTCTCAGAGAAGGGGAATCGGGTTTGTCACTCCGGCCACCCTGAGTGCAGTAGTTCCTGATCTGCATGATTTCAGCATCTTTTTTCTGCTTCCGTCTGATCTCGTCGAGGCGTTGTGTTGTTGCAGGAAGAGTAGTGATCGCAGCGCTGACATAAGATTCTACTTCTTGGACTAAGTCCTCGTTGCTTGATTCATTGAGCGCTGGCGCACGTGAGAAAGCATCAGCACTGATCTGGTCCTTTCCTGGGAAAATGAACGATAGTTGGGGAGAAACGTGTCATCCGAAGTCGAAATCTAAGTATTCTTGGGGCAACTTTGAGAGATCTGTTGAACCAAGAAGCGGTACAAGAGCTTATGGTCAGTCTCTAGTTGGAAGTCAAGTCCCAAAAATGTATTCAGACAGTCTTTCACAGCCCCAAACAGCTGCTAAGGCCTCTTTTTCGATGACGGCATAGTTTTTCTCAGTCTCTGTGAGGCAACGAGAGATGTAGAAAACGGACGACGGCTGCCATCATCCTGAATCTGAAAAAGAACTCCCCCAAGTCCAGAGAAGACGCGTCAACAGAGAGAAGGTGCGACGCTTGGGGTCGTAGTGTGCAAGGACGGGAGTCGAGGTGAGGAGAATCTTGATCTTGGTGAATGCACTGGCTTGGCTGGTCCCACAGCCAGGTGCTGTCCTTCTCAGTAACTGCCGTAGTGGGGCAGTGATGTCAGCTAGACGGGGCAGAAACTTGGCCAGCTGGTTGACCATCCCCAGGAAACGCTGCAGCACAATGATATTTGTGGGCTCTGGGAAATGGGTTATAGCGGACACTTTGCTGTTGCATGCATGGATGCCTGTGGCGTCGATGATGTGTCCAAGAAACTTGACGGACCGTTTTGAGAACTCACACTTTTCGTTTGAGAGGGTCAGTCCAGCTTCTTGGAGACGGGCCAACACAGCACGTAAGCGCGGTCATGTTCCGTGACACGTCCATGGACCAGAACAATCGTCCATGTGGCAGATGACAACCGTCCAGACCTTCTAGGATGGTAGACATGGTGCGTTGGAACACCTCCGGGCGCTGGAGATTCCCATTACGAGGCGGTTGTAACAAAACCTGCCGAAAGGTGTGACAAAGGTTGTCAGCAGTTTGGGACCGTTCATCAAGGGGAATTGATGAAAGCCGCTATTGGCATCTAGTTTGGTGAAAGTCCGGCTTCCACTGAGCTTTGCTAAACTTTCGTCGACTGATGCCATGGGTGAACCTCCCTTCTAACAGCCTTATTGAGACGGGTGAGGTCGACGGTGATTCTGACATTGCCGTTGGGTTTCTGGATGACCACGATACCCGAGCACCACTCTGTAGGTCCGGTGACAGGAGAGATTACACCCTGCTCCAATAGTTTGTCAATCTCCTCCTTCACTTTAGGTAGCAGTGGGGGAGGGACCTTTCTTGCCGTGTACTCACACACAGGCTCAGCGTCGGGCGAGAGCATAATATGGTAAGGATGCTGAAGCTGTCCAAGACCCGTGAAGAGGCGAGGAAACTCGGTTTTGAAGGTGGAATCAGTTTGGTCGATGCCGTCGATTCTTACCACTATTCCAAGGTTTTCCGATGCCTTTTTGCTGAGGGAGAGAGCATGATTGGTTTTTCAGAACGTACACAGTTTCTCTGAAGGTTCGCCTTTGTACCGTAGGGTGGCCTCAAACCATCCCTTATGCTGTAGCTTGATGCCACCAGCTCCACGAAGTCGCCGCCCTTTGGGATTGAGGGTGACAGAACTGAGCCACGTTTCTTTGTCGCCGAGTAATAGATACTGAAGCGCCGGTATCGATCTTTAAGTCAACGCAGTGACCATTGACGTCGATCTTTGCGTTCCCAGCTTTCATTGTCGCCGCCAACTTGACCAATGAGGCCTAGGTCCACTTCTTCGTCTTTTTCTTGGAGTTGCTGCACGCGATTTTTTCGTCGGCGAAGGAATGTCGGGGACTGGCTTTTCCTGCAGACTGATTGCCAGTGTCCTATGATACCACAAGCATGACAGGTTGCTTGTTTTGCTGGACACAGGCGTCTGGGATGACCAGAGAATTGGCCACAGTAATAACACTTGCGATCATTCCGAGCTGCTGCGTCACCCAACCAAGTCAACAACAGCCACCGAACAACCTTCACCCAACCCTAAACTCGTCATCACTATTCCCACAGGTCTTCTACTAACAGAGGCACAGCGCCTTCTCCTTTCGAGAGGACTGAAATTCGTCCCCCGCCAACGTCAAGCCAATAAATCCAGCATGCTCTTTGACTGTGAAAGGTACTTCAGACGCCTCCGCCTGGCTGCTTTCTTCGAGGACACGTCACTGCCACGTGACCTGGCCCCAGACCCCCATGATTTGACCAACCTGTTTCCTCGAGAACCCAGCTTGTGGGCCCCCAAACCAGGCCAGTCAGCAGCCCTCGACTACTACATTGACCAGTGCGAGCGCGAGATTGCTCAAGTGAATCCGAAACCCCTGAAGAGATCCAACATTAGCCAGGCAGAGCAGCAAGCTCTCATAGAACTCAAACAACGGACAGACATTGTCATCAAACAGGCAGACAAAGGCGGTGCGTTGGTTGTTTGGCGCAAGGATCTGTATGAGGAAGAAGCCCTGAAACAGCTGTCAAACACAGCCTACTACACCCCCATGAGTGGATCCTCTACCAAGAGAGACAATGCCCTCGTACGCCGAACTGTAAAGGAAGCGATCTCCAAGAACCACCTTCCCTCAGAGGCAACAAGAGCCATCACCAAAGAACCGAAAGAATCCAGTTTTTACATGCTTCCTAAGATCCACAAGCCAGACAGTCCAGGGAGACCTATAGTGTCTGCCTGTTCCTGCCCCACCGTTCAACTCTCTGCTTTTCTGGACCGGCTTTTCCAGCCACTTGTGAGAAACTTCCCACATACATCAAGGACACAAACCATGCCCTGAATCTCTTCCGTAACTTCCGTCTACCAGATCAACGAGAACCTCTGCTCTTCACCATGGACATCACCTCACTCTACACCAACATTCCCCACAAGGATGGTCTCATTGCCCTCAAGCACTTCCTGAACCACAGCACCTACAAGGTCCATGTGCCCACCATCCTTCGCCTGGCGGAACTGGTACTCACGCTGAACTCGTTCCAGTTTGGTCACTTGCACTATCAGCAGACAAGTGGAGTGGCCATGGGAACACGCATGGGTCCCAGCTACGCGTGCCTGTTCGTCGGCTACGTGGAGTCCCAAATTTTCCAACAATACAGTGGCCCCATGCCAGCCCTCTTTCGCCGTTACATTGACGACTGTGTGGGCCTGTGGACAGGGGACAGAAGCGAACTGCTGTCCTTCATCAGCTTTGCTGATGCCTTTCCACCCATCTCTGAAGTTCACGTACGAAATATCTGAAAGCTCTCTTCCCTTCCTGGATATCAAACTCATGATCACACCTGGCAACCTAACCATCTCAACCTCAGTCCACTACAAGAACACAGACCCTCATTCCTACCTTCTCTACTCTTCAAGCCATCCAACTGCCACCAAACGCGCCATTCCATTCTCCCAGTTCCTCCGCCTCAGACGCTTGTGTAGCAACGAGGAAGACTTCCACACCCAGGCAGCCCAGATGATCAGCTTCTTCAAACGAAGAGGATACCCGATGAGCTGATCAAACAGGCACTGAACCAGGCCAAGGACATCCCCAGAGAGCAGGCCTTAACACCAAAAACGAAGGAAGATCACAATGATCGCACCGTCCTGACGCTGACCTACCACCCTCACAACCTGGAAGTGAAGAAAATTCTCTTCAGGAACTTTTCCATCCTGCAGACTGACCCTAGAGTTGGAAAGACCTTCCAGAAACCCCCCCGGATGGCCTTCAAACGAGATCGAAACCTTGGCGACCTTCTAGTTAGGTCATCCTTCAAACCTACAGCCTCTCAGGACCGTCACCCCCTTGGCAACAGCTGCTGTGATAAACCGAAGTGCAAGTGTTGCCCCTTTCTCAATACGAAGACACTCACCTTCAAAGGGCCCTCAGGACGCCAGTTCGCCATGAACAGCAGCTTCACCTGCCAGACCAGTGACTTGGTCTACATAGTCCACTGTAGCCTATGCGGCCGTCTCTATGTAGGCGAGACCTACCGCACACTGGAGGAGCGCTGCAAGGAGCACAGGGACAGCATCCTCCAGAGAAAACAAACCCCTGTGGCAGCCCACTTCAACACCGACCTCCACAACATCAGCCACTTCTCCATTGCAGTGGTTTGGCGCAACAGCATGGGAGACTTCTTAAAGAGAAAAAACATGGAGAAAAAGATCATCCACCATCTGGGTACCACAGCGCCAGATGGCCTCAACATTAAAGACTAGATCAAATCACAGCTATCCCTACCCCCCCCCCCCTCCCCATTTTTTCCTATTTGCTCCCCTCTCCCTCCCCCCCCCCTCATCTTCACCATCCCCCTTCCCCTCACTATCTAGATTCTTTCTCACCTCTTTTTCCAACTACCACCCCCCACCCCCACCACCCCCTGCAGTATATCCATACGTCATAATTTATTTCGTCACTGAGATATTCCATCGACGTCATAATTTTTTCCGACAGTGACTTGTGTTTAAGCTGCACCCGCTCTCTTTAGCTGCTTTGAAGGTTCTACGAACCGAAGTACCCAGTTCTTCTCCTCCCAAGTGGGTTCAAGTGTTTTTTCTACCTTTTTTTTATATCACTTGCGATCATTGTTCGTGGAATTTGATGACGTTCTGTTCTGTGATGTTTTCTTCTGCGACTTGACGTCATAGACCGGAACAGCGTCATTTTCTTTTTTCTTCCTTGATGACGTCTTTCGACTGCTGACGTGAGTCTGTTTGTCTGGAGAATCTTATCGCTTCGGCCAGGGAAAGATTGTCTTTACTCTGAAGTCGATCACTTAGAGCTTCATTGCGCACACCGACAACAATTCGATCTCGAATCAGTTCATCGCGAAGTGCGCCGTAAGAACACTTACCGGCCAGTCTGTGCAGATCATGAATAAATTCTTCCACAGATTCGTTCGCTTTCTGAGTCCGTCGATTGAATCTCGCTCGTTCCAAGATGAGGTTGGTTTTCTGTGCGAAGTAGTCGTTCAGCTTTTAGTCACATTATTGTATCTGTCTTTTTGTTCGTCGATTCCAAGAACAGCAATCAAATCATCTGCAGAGTGTCCGATGGAGAACAAGAGCGTAGCGACCTGCTCCTTGTCAGGCTTCTGATTGAGCCCAGTCACAGTCCTGAATCGCTCGAAACGATGGAACCACGGTTCCCACTGATCCGTCAGTGGGTTTGAAGGAAGAAGGCAGGTGATTTAGAGGTGCGCTGTCCATCCCACCGCTGCCACCATGTAGAAAGACAGGCAGAAGGATCTAGTTGCTTCAGAAAGCAAAGACACGGCTACCATTTCTAGGTCCGTTTATTGGAATGCATTCTGGGAGTCAGGTCGTCATGGATACAAAGATGCATAGGCACATGCATCATAATCACATGCATCATAATCCATATCCACCCTCCTCCCTTACCCCTCCCCACCCTCCTCCCTTACCCCTCCCCACCCTCCTCCCTTACCCCTCCCCACCCTCCTCCCTTACCCCTCCCCATCCTCCTCCCTTACCCCCCCCCCTCCCCCCCCCTTCCCACCTCCTCCCTAACCCCCTCCCACCCTCCTCCCTTATCCCTCCCCACCCTCCTCCCTTAACCCCTCCTCCCTTACCCCCTCCCCACCCTCCTCCCTTACCCCTCACCACCCTCCTCCCTTACCCTTCCCACTCCCCACCCTCCTCCCTTACGCCTCCCCCCTCCCCCCTCCCCACCCTCCTCCCTAACCCTCCTTACCCTCCTCCCTTATCCCTCCCCACCCTCCTCCCTTACCCCTCCTCCCTTATCCCTCCCCACCCTCCTTCCTAACCCCTCCCCATCTCCTCCCTTATCCCTCACCCCTTCCCCCTCCCCACCCTCCTCCCTTACCCCTCCCACCCTCCTCCCTCCCCCCTCCCCCCTCCCCACCCTCCTCCCTTACCCCCTCCCCACCATCCTTCCTTACCCCTCCCCACCCTCCTCCCTTACCCCTCCCCATTCTCCTCCCTTACCCCTCCCCATTCTCCTCCCTTATCCCTCCCCATCCTCCTCCCTTACCCCTCCCCACCCTCCTCCCTTACCCCTCCCCACCCTCCTCCCTTACCCCTCCCCACCCTCCTTCCTTACCCCTCCCCACCCTCCTCCCTTACCCCACCCATTCTCCTCCCTTATCCCCCCCCATCCTCCTCCCTTACCCCCTCCCCACCCTCCTCCCCCTTTCCCCTCCCCACCCTCCTCCCCTTACCCCTCCCCACCCTCCTCCCTACCCCTCCCCACCCTCCTCCCTTACCCCTCCTCAAACCCCCCTCCCTTACCCCTCCCCATTCTCCTCCCTTACCCCTCCCCATTCTCCTCCCTTACCCCTCCCCACCCTCCTCCCTTACCCCTCCCCATCCTCCTCCCTTACCCCTCCCCACCCTCCTCCCTTACCCCTCCCCACCCTCCTCCCTCCCCTACCCTCCCCATCCTCCCCCTTTCCCCTCCCCACCCTCCCCCTTACCCCTCCCCACTTCCCCCCTTACCCCTCCCCACCCTCCCCCCTTACCCCTCCCCATCCTCCCCCTTACCCCTCCCCACCCTCCTCCCTTACCCCTCCCCACCCTCCTCCCTTACCCCCTCCCCACCCTCCTTCCTTACCCGTCCCCACCCTCCCTTACCCCTCCCCACCCTCCTCCTTACCCCTCCCCACCCTCCTCCCTTACTCCCTCCCTCCCCTTACCTCCCCCCTTCCCCCCCACCCTCCTCCCTTACCCCTCCCCACCCCTTTCCTCCCTTACACCCCTCCCCACCCTCCTTCCTTACCCCACCTCCCCTCCCTCCCCTCCCTTACCCCTCCCCACCCTCCTTCCTTACCCCTCCCCACCCTCCTCCCTTACTCCTCCCCCTACCCCTCCTCCCCACCCTCCTCCCTTACCCCTCCCCACCCTCCTCCCTTACCCCTCCCCACCTCCTCCCTTACCCCCTCCCCACCCTCCTCCTTACCCCTCCCCACCCTCCTCCCTTACCCCCCCCACCCCCTTCCTTACCCCTCCCCACCCTCCTCCTTACCCCTCCCACCCTCCTCCCTTACCCCTCCCCACCCCCCTCCCTTACCCCTCCCCACCCTCCTCCCTTACCCTTCCACCCTCCTCCCTTACCCTCCCCACCCTCCTCCCTTACCCCTCCCCACCCTCCTCCCTTACCCCCCCCACCCTCCTCCCTTACCCCTCCCCACCCTCCTCCCTTAACCCGTCCCCACCCTCCTCCCTTACCCGTCCCCACCCTCCTCCCTTACCCCTCCCCACCCTCCTCCCTTACCCCTCCCCACCCTCCTCCCTTACCCTCCCCACCCTCCTCCCTTACCCTCCCCACCCTCCTCCCTTACCCGTCCCCACCCTCCTCCCTTACCCGTCCCCACCCTCCTCCCTTACCCCCCTCCCCATTCTCCTCCCTTACCCCTCCCCACCCTCCTCCCTTACCCGTCCCCCACCCTCCTCCCTTACCCGTCCCCACCCTCCTCCCTTACCCCTCCCCACCCTCCTCCCTCACCCCTCCCCATCCTCCTCCCTCACCCTCCCCATCCACCCCCTCACCCCTCCCCACCCTCCCCCTCACCCCTCCCCACCCTTTTTCCCCTTACCCCTCACCCTCCCCACCCTCCTCCCTCACCCCCCCCCACCCTCCTCCCTCACCCCCCCACCCCTCCCCATCCTCCTCCCTTACCCCTCCCCCTCCCCCCCCTTCCCACCCTCCTCCACTAACCCCCTCCCACCCTCCTCCCTTATCCCTCCCCACCCCCTCCCTTACCCCTCCTCCCTTACCCCTCCCCACCCTCCTCCCTTCCCCCCTCCCCACCTCCTCCCTTACCCTTCCCACTCCCCACCCTCCTCCGTTACGCCTCCCCCCCTCCCCCCTCCCCACCCTCCCCCTAACCCCTCCTTACCCCCTCCCCTAACCCCTCCTTACCCCCCCTCCCTTATCCCTCCCCCCCCCTCCTCCCTTACCCCCCTCCCTTACCCCCCCCCACCCTCCTTCCTAACCCCTCCCCATCTCCTCCCTATCCCTCACCCCTTCCCCCTCCCCACCCTCCTCTTACCCCCCACCCTCCTCCCCCCCCCTCCCCCCTCCCCCCTCCCCACCCTCCCCCCTTACCCCTCCCCACCATCCTTCCCTTTACCCCTCCCCACCCTCCTCCCTTACCCCTCCCCATCCTCCTCCCCTTACCCCTCCCCATCCCCCCTCCCTACCCCCCCCCCCTCCTCCCTTACCCCTCCCCACCCTCCTCCCTTACCCCTCCCCACCCTCCTCCCTTACCCCTCCCCCCTCCCCCCTCCCCACCCTCCTCCCTTACCCCTCCCCACCCTCCTCCCTTACCCCTCCCCACCCTCCCCCCTTTACCCCCTCCCCACCCTCCCCCCTTCCCCCTCCCCATCCTCCTCCCTTACCCCTCCCCAACCCTCCTCCCTTATCCCTCCCCATCCTCCTCCCTTAACCCCTCCCCCATCCTCCTCCCCTTACCCCTCCCCACCCTCCTCCCTTACCCCTCCCCACCCCCTCCCTTCCCCCTCCCCACCATCCTTCCTTACCCCTCCCCACCCTCCTCCCTTATCCCTCCCCATCCTCCCCCTCCCCCCCCTCCCCACCCCCTCCCTTATCCCTCCCCACCCCCCCTCCCTAACCCCCCCCATCCTCCCCCTTATCCCTCCCCACCCTCCCCCTTATCCCTCCCCACCCTCCTCCCTTACCCCTCCCCATTCTCCTCCCTTATCCCTCCCCACCCTCCTCCCTTACCCCTCCCACCCTCCCCTTTACCCCCCCCATTCTCCTCCCTTATCCCTCCCACCCCCTCCCCTTAAACCCCTCCCCATCCTCCTCCCTTACCCCTCCCCACCCTCCTCCCTTACCCCTCCCTACCCTCCACCCTTACCCCTCCCCACCCTCCTCCCTTACCCCTCCCCCCCTCCTTCCTTGCCCCCCCCCAAACCCTCCTCCCTTACCCCCCCCACCCTCCTCCCTCCCCCCCCCCCCTCCCCACCCTCCTCCCTTACCCCTCCCCACCCTCCTCCCTTACCCCTCCCCACCCCCCTCCCTTAACCCTCCCCACCCTCCTCCCTTACCCCTCCCCCCCTCCTCCTCCCTCCCCCCCCCCCCCCTCCCCACCCTCCTCCCTTAAACCCCTCCCCACCCTCCCCCTTACCATCCCCCCCCCCCCCCCCTCCCCCACCCTCCTCCCTTAGCCCTCCCCCCACCCTCCCCCTTACCCCTCCCCACCCTCCTCCCTTCCCTTTCTCCCCACCCTCCTCCCTACTCCTCCTGACCCTCCCCAAACTTGCCCTCCCCTCCCTTCCCCCTTACCCCTCCCCCCCTCCTCCTTACCCATCCCCATCCCCTCCCTTACATCTCCCCACCCTCCTCCCTTACCCCCCCCCCACCCCCCTCCCTTATCCCTCCCCACCCTCCTCCCTTACCCCTCCTCCCTTAACCCCTCCCCTCCCTCCCCCCTTTACCCCTCCCCACCCTCCTCCCTTACCCCTCCCCACCCTCCTCCCTTACCCCTCCCCACCCCCTCCCTTACCCCTCCCCCCCCTCCTCCCTCCCCACCCTTCTCTCTTACCCCTCACCCCTTCCCACCCTTCCTCCCTTTAAACTCCTCACCCCCCCCACCCCCTCCCCATTTTTTTTACCTCACCCCCCCCATCCTCCCTCACCCCTCCCCACCCTTCTCCCTTACCCCTCACCCCTCCCCACCCTCCCCCTCACCCCTCCCCACCCTTCTCCCTTACCCCTCACCCCTCCCCACCCTCCTCCCTCACCCCTCCCCACCCTCCTCCCTCACCCCTCCCACCCTTCTCTTTAACCCCCTCCCCACCCCCTCCCTCACCCCTTCCATCCTCCTCCCTTAAACCCCCTCCCCACCCCTCCCCACCCTCCTCCCAAACCCCTCACCCCTCCACACCCCTTCCCACCCTCCCCCCTTACCCCTCACCCCTCCCCACCCTCCTCCCTCACCCCCTCCCCACCCTCCTCCCTCACCCCCCCACCCCGCCATTCAGGACTTCGCTCCACACATTTGGTGAGTTCCATGAGAACACCTTGTAGCACAGGAGCTGCTTCTTTATTAACGGGGGGAAACCCCGCAGTTCTTTTTGTTTTTCAAAATGCAAAACCCGGGGAGAAAGGCTCTCACAGAGAAAAGGAGAAAGGGATGGGAAGGAGAGGGGACAACAGGGGGGGGAGAATAGGGAAAGAGAGAGAAAGAGGAGAGAGAGGGAGGGGGAGAGAGAGAGAGAGAGAGAGAGAGAGAGAGAGAGAGAGGAGAGAGAGCCAGAGAGAGAGAGAGAGAGAGAGAGAGAGAGAGAGAGAGAGAGAGAAGAGAGAGACGGGGGGAAAGATGATGAAGAGAAGAAGAGAGAGAGAATAAGGAAGAGAGAGAGGGAGAGAGAGAAGACAAAGGAGAGACAGACAGACAGACAAAACAGACAGACAGAGAGGTGTAACCCCAGCACAGCAAAGTCGGCAAGGAACACGATCTTGTTCCCAAGGGAACATCAAAGCCCTTCTTCTTCCAGTCACTGACTACCTACCTGTCTGGCTGACAGGAATTTCATCATCCCTGGCCACGTCGCCCTTGAGACTCTGTCGATGGTCAAAGCTGTAAGCAGGTAGCATGGAACCCGCCACTACAGACAGAACAAGGACAGTGGGGTCACTGACCATCAGTGGCAATAAAGGCCGGCTGAGAAATATCTGCACGTGCTGTTAAGTAACCCACCTGCCTGCGTGTGTTCATTCACTGGCCAGTTGGGCATCAAGTTTGGCCACTGATTATGATGATGTCCAGGGCGCGAGGACTGGGCGGTTGGCGTTCAGTAATGAGCTCTGAATCAGATGACTGACAACGTCTGTCTCGTCTGTCCACGGTTTGTTTTTGTTGTTCTTGTTACTAAGAACTCTTCTGAACCTTCACTATCCTACTACAAACACAAACGTGAACGCAGGCACACACACGCATGCACGCACGCAAACACAACACACACACACACACACACACACACACACACACACACACACACACACACACACACACACACACACACACACTTACACACACCACACACAGAGCTGTGAAGCTTATTCTTTAACCCTCAATAAAGACAATTTTGACTTGACACACACGCCCGCGCGCGCACGCACGCACACACACGCACACGCGCGTGCACACACACACACACACACACACACACACACACACACGCACACGCACACGCACATGCGCTCGCGCATCGTATACACTGGCACACACACACACATGGGTCCGTGACCATACACCCATACACGCACGTGTACACTCACCACACACATATATAACGATAATAATGGCACAGCCGATGTAAGTTAGGTAGGTACTCAAGGTATGACCAGTGCGTTGGGCTAATGCTGCAGGTCACACGTCTGCGAAGTCGTAGCCGCGAGACCATCTTCTTGAATTCTGTGATCTTAATCATGAATTCATTCATCCCTGCGCAGTGTGGTCTCAAAACTCACCATAATATGTGATGTAGCGCATGAGGACCAGTACGCACGTGGTGACACCTCCTTGATGAAACTGAAACTTCCCAAGGTGTAGCGGCGTCCGACATGTCCAGATCTGGAGGAGTGGGTGAGGATTTCGATCTCTCTGAATGCGTGAGGGTTTGCATCTCTTAAGACCTGTGGGATTAGGAGGCAGGAAGACGATGGGTGGAGGCTGAGAGTTTGTGCTTCCTGAGTCTTGCCAGAGTGTTGTTCTCTGGTGTCTCTTTGTGGGGAACGGGTTCTTCGTGGCTGGCTGTCCCGTGCGCAAGATGAAGTGTGGAACTAGTGTCCATGGGTAGAAGTAGAATTTTGGCATCATGGTCCTGTAAGAATGCAGTGGCATCTTTTGGTTAAAAGAATTTCCTGATGTGTTTGAATTCGCAGTCTTCGTTGCGTCTATAACATTGCTCTTCACTGGACTCTATACTTCCAAACAATTCGTTCGGTTTTAGCTTTCGCGTCGTTTGTAGAATTATTTTTCTTCTTTTTTTTCTTTCTTCTTATTTCTTAATTTTATTTTCTTTTTTTTTTATTCTTTTTTTTTCTTCTAGATTTCCTCTTATCGCGGTCTTATTTTGTTTCTCGTCATAATTCTGTTTGTTTCCCTGAAAAATCACTCTTAGTAGTTCTTTTATTTCTACATATTTCTTCATGTTTCAGTTTCTCTCTAGAAATTTCCTCTTCGTGCTGTTTTGATGGCTAGTTTTTCTTGCCCATATTTCTTGAAATTTCATTTTTCATCCACGTTCTTTCTAGAATTTCACACAGAAAGTTCCTCTTCTTAAGTCTGTATTCTGTAAATATTTCCTTCTCTTCGTTTAAAAATTCCCTTCCTCATAGTCCTCCAGTTTACAGAACTCTCCGTTTCAAAGTCGTCTATGCTTCTTCAAAATTCATGTTCAAAGTCTTTTTCGTTTGTTGAAATTAATTCACTGCAGTCTTCATTTTCCTACAGTTTTTCTTCCCATGGTCTTCCTTTTTTTCTGGAAATTTCCTGCTCAAAATTTTCTTTGAATTTGAACTTTGCTGTTTATGGTCCACTTTTCTGCCAGAATCTTCCGCTTGATGGGTCCTTTTAAGGTTTTGTTTTATAACTCCCTTTGTTTCATAATAATTTCCCTTGATATCATTGTTTGTTGATTGAGTTTTCTGCTTCCTATTCCTCTGACGATCATTTGTCTTACTAGTTTGTGTCTTGTTGTTTTCTTATTCCTCTGTGTCTAAGAATGTACTCGTCATAGTCGTCTTTCTTTCATGTTTTTCTCATCTCTGTTGTCCCTTTCCTTTTCCCCATTCTCTCTCTCTCTCTCTCTCTCTCTCTCTCTCTCTCTCTCTCTCTCTCTCTCTCTCTCCTCTCTCTCTCTCTCTCTCTCTCTGTCTGTCTGTCTGTCTGTCTGTCTGTCTGTCTGTCTGTCTCTCTCTCTCTCTCTCTCTCTTCTCTCTCTCTCTCTCTCTCTCTCTCTCTCTCTTTCTTTCTCTCTCTGTATGTGTCTATGTGTGTGCGTGCGTGCGTGCGTGCGCGCGCGCTTGCGCGCGTGTGTGTGTGTATGTGTGTGTGCGTGTGCGTGTGTGTGTGTGTGTGTGTGTGTGTGTGTGTGTGTGTGTGTTTGGAAGGGGGGTAGGGAGTGCCAGTTTTTTTTTATATGTTCATATCATTTTATTATTTTCTTTTCTAGCGGACAGGAAAGTGGAGGGTTGAGGTGGAGATGGGTTGTACCATCCTATTACCTGCACACTTTCCCAACAGAGGTTTCTTTTATCTTTGGAACCCATGAACAGTTGCCAGACTGAACAAGGACTGTGTCTGGGTTGTCATTAAAGTCAAGCCTTCGCAAGAAATGGCGGTTAAAAAATTGCAAGAGAACTGGCCTATCTCAGAACTGGAATGGAGGGTAGGCTATGAACAAGATTCAGTTGCCCTTCGTTGGCTCTCTAATAGGACAGGGACGTACCGACGTCTGCGATCCCACAGGGCTGGATGCCCGAGAAGAGAGCAACTCAAAAACTGAATTACCCATTCTTTCAAATCTTGCTGGGGCCGAGGTGATTAGGTTTGGGTCCTCCCCAGCACCTTCGGGTGTTTCTTTTTCTTCTTTGCCTTAACTAGGCTGACCCTGGAGAAAGGTCCAGTGACGGTGAGGAAAGACCCACTGACCACAGGGAAAGTCCTGTTGACAGTGGGAAAGACTACAACTTTGGATTCTCTCTTGAGGGCACATAAGACCGTATGGCGAAAGCTTGGCTGTGTCTGGAGTGGCACTGTCTTCATCTGTCCGTGGGCAGGGGTGGTTGGGTCTGTGGGGTGTGCTCGGCAGCTGGAGGGTGGTGTTTTTCGCCGGTGGGCTCTGCAGTCATGAAATACGGGCTGGTACACCCATGGGGATGCTACTTTAAGGCTGTTATGACTGTATCCTGTAGTCTAATTTACCTCTGTTCAGGAGCAGTTATGTCCCTTGATATCTTAATGGAGTGTCCTGCGCGTGCCTGTACCCATCGTCACACAGCGCAGGCCTCCAAGGGTGGTACAGGACTGCTCTAAAGGCAGGTGAAGACAGTGTTTCTCTGGGTCCTCCCCAGCACCTTCGGGTGTTTCTTTTTCTTCGTAATGCATAGTGACGCCTCGTGATATGGATGAGAGATGAACCATCCCGGGGAAATGTGGAGAGAGAGTCTTTTTTTTTAACACAGCTGTGACACCACTAGAATTGCAAGTGTTTTTTACTCCTTTTTTTTATAGCACAATTGCATGCAAAAACATTCCATAATTACAAAAATGAAAGGTAAGGCACAATGCATCAACACATCCCAATGTTACAATAATCCAATCAAATTCACAAATGCACAACAAATTGTGAAGAGAACATTAGAAGGTGTGAACATTTCTACAAACCGTTAGTTTTATCTGTCACTTTTCACAAAATTTTGATAAGGATACCACTTTTTACACACATTCTGTGAGTCGCATTTCCATGCAGTGTATGTATTTTTCGATTTTATATTTGTTCTTTAGCTTTGATAATAATAATAATAATGAATATTTCTATAGCGCAAATCCTAGATTAGCTCTAAGCGCTTTACAATACAAGGACTAACGAAAACACGCACGCACACACACACACACACACACACACACACACACACACACACACACACACACACACACACACACACACACACACACAAACCGCATACTCAGGCACGGGGAAGCAGATACGTACAGCACACACGGGAAAGCAGACACGCACAACCACTCACGCTCACCTTCGCACACACGCACTAACATAAAATGACATCTGTGTATGACCGGGTCTTATTGATTTTACACTTATATACAAAATATTCAACAAACAGTATAATTTGGGCAAAGCCTTCGTCTGTTTTTTTGTTCATCATTTGCAAATAATACCAATTGTATATTTAACCTGATTCTTGCACAGTTTTCGCAATTTTCACTTAGTATGCTCACAGTTTTTCGCAATTTTCACTTAGTATTCTCTTAAGTTCGCTCCAAAAACTGCGAATATGATTACAGTGCCATAAGTAATTTTGTAGGGAATCTTTCTCTGTCTCACAAAATGAACACTTATCACTATTAGTTATACCCATTTTCTTCCAAACGTTTTTTGGGTTATATAAGAGTGCTATGGCATATTCTAATCTGAAACCGTCTGAGTTGGATTTCTTTAATGTTTACTAGAACTGTAACTTGTTAAGTTAGTGAAAATGGCCATTTGCATGTCCGTGCTGAGCATGATTCAGAGTTGCAACGTCTGAATGCGAACTGGGGCACGCTACCGCTGAATCACAACTCGGATTGACCTTGTGCAGTTTCACGTGTCTGTTCTAACACATTAGGCGATTTAGTAACACCGTGTTTATTCTCCTAGGGGATGACAAGAAAGAAAATCGGTCACTCAGTTTATTTTCTCACTCCGTAGCAAAACTGAGGGCAATGCCAGATTGATGGCTATTTTTCCGCCCGTGCTTTAGGAGTCTGCAGTGTGGTCTGTGATCCGTTAGATCTTGCTCCTTTGAGCCCAGGGTGTTGGTGGGACGAGTTTCCTGTGAGCTGCGGCCGTCAGTAGTGTGATGATGATGGACGAGACTGGTGCTCATCAAGACTGCCCCAAACGCTGGAAGTGGATCTTTCTGTCTGAGGGATCGTACGTTTGGCTCGTCTTGCAGATGAATGGAATAAGCAAACTAAGTACAGGATTATCGAGGGATTATCGAGGGATGGATTTAAACTGCTCAACTATGGGCATGAGTCAACGCCAGTGATTTCAATGTGGAAATTCTCTCTGTCTCTGTTTCTGTCTCTGTCTGTCTGTCTCTGTCTGTCTCTGTCTGTCTGTCTCTGCCTATCTGTCTGTCTGTCTGTCTGCCTCTGTCTCTCTCTCTCTCTCTCTCTCTCTCTCTCTCTCTCTCTCTCTTCTCTCTCTCTCTCTCTCTCTCTCTCTCTCTCTACCAGTTTACGATTATACAGTTGGTGTGAGCAAGTTTTGTAAAATGATCGTGATCAGTAGAAATGTTACAGCGTCAATGAGTGTGATTTCATTTTTTGTTTCTTGACCTCATTGCAGATAGGTCGGTGGCCTTTGCAATTAAATTTTCCGAGCTCTCTCTCTCTCTCTCTCTCCCTCTCCTCTCTCTCTCTCTCTCTCTCTCCATTTTTCAATCTAAACGCATCCTGCTTTTTTACTTGTCGCATCTCACCATCTCTAATTCCTCTCACCCACCCACCACCCACCCCACCTTCTCTGCCCTCCCCATCCCCTACACAGACTCAACCCTGAACAACTCACCACTTGCGCATACACGTAAGACACGCTAAACGCAGGCCCTCACATTACGGAACACACGACCCGGTGAGTCCTCTTCCAACCACCACCTTCGGGTCCACATCCCTCCCCTGCTGAATCTTCGTCCTCCTCCTCCTCCTCCTCCTCCTCCTTCAGTGTGTTTCCAGAAGTTTACATTCATAGTTCTTAACTGACAGAACATTCATCTTCTTAGATCTCTCAGTTTCGTCAATATTTTCTCTCTCATGATGATCTTTGTTTCTAGACTATTTAATTAGCTGTCGATGTTAGAACTTGGACTGTATCTTGATAGTATGGGACTCCAGCTTCTCACATGGCAAAAAAGGCCTGCAGCACGAAACGGCAGATGGGGACAAAAAGGCTGTGTGTAAAAGAGCTGGCCTATATCAGAACTGGAACGGTGAACTAATCAGAAATGAGATCCATTTGCCCGTAACTGGGTCCCTGATTCAATAGAAATACATGATTGGGGGTCCCTCGGGGCCGGAACCCGGGGAAGAGATCAGCCTAAACTGATTTACCTCCGAGTTTGGATCTTGAAGCGGACCAGCGTTATTAGGTTTGGTCATCTTCGGGTTTAACGTGCAGTCATCTCTTGTAATAAATGACCATACCGTCAGGTTTAACATGCAGTCATCTCTTGTTATAAATGACATTACCGTCAAAGGAAACTGTGGACGGACAGACTTTTTAACCACTGTTCTGACATCCACCAGAACTACAACTCGTCAAGATAGCGAAAATGGTCATTTGAATACAGGTTCTAGTTATTGTTGCATTCGTGTCATCACATTGCGAACTGGGCATGTTAACACCCAATCACGCTAGTTTATCTTACTTGTAAAACACGTGTTACTTCTGTCTTATCATGTGTTGCTTCTATACATGTCATGGTCTAGTAACAACAGTCTGTATTCCCTTAGAGAACGAAAGGAAAGAAAACCAGTCCTCCCATTTCCATTTCCCCCAGAGCAGAAAATGGGGCGCTGCTAGATGAATGGGTAGATGTTTTTCCAGTGCTTTCATTATGTGTCTGAACTGATGGGGCGCTGCTAGATGAATGGGTAGATGTTTTTCCCAGTGCTTTCATTATGTGTCTGAACTGATGGGCGCTGCTAGATGAATGGGTAGATGTTTTTCCCAGTGCTTTCATTATGTGTCTGAACTGATGGGGCGCTGCTAGATGAATGGGTAGATGTTTTTCCCAGTGCTTTCATTATGTGTCTGAACTGATGGGGCGCTGCTAGATGAATGGGTAGATGTTTTTCCCAGTGCTTTCATTATGTGTCTGAACTGATGGGGCGCTGCTAGATGAATGGGTAGATGTTTTTCCCAGTGCTTTCATTATGTGTCTGAACTGATCTGTTTCAGTTGGAGCTTTCTGTTTCTTGCATAAGGTGTTTGTGGGACAGGGTTCCTGCAGCCTGTGGCCGTCGTGCGTGTTTCTTGCATAAGGTGTTTGTGGGACGGGGTTCCTGCAGCCTGTGGCCGTCGTGCGTGTAATGAGGATGAATGAGACCGGCGTCCATCAACGCTGATCCAGACGCTGGAAGTGTAGCGTGTCCCTAT
>CM031620.1:29217927-29227927 GCA_018398815.1 Conus ventricosus
TCTTGGTTCTGCTGGACGAAGGAACCGCTGCCAGGATGAGTCCCGAACCCCGGTTAAGAATGGAACAGTGACTATCACATCGAGCTGGTCTCCTTTCTTCCGTCCTGCATTAACGTAAGTCTCTCCTCTCTTCATCTTCTAGGCGCTCTATCAAATGGACATGGTTTCTTTTCTTTTCCTTTTCTTTCTTTTTCTTTTTTCTCTTCATTAGTTACTACTCTCTCTCTCCACAGGCGCTCTTTAGTCCTTCCTCTGCAGACTATCTCCTGCTAATCCTCCATCTTGGTTCTCTTCTCATCCCCCCCCCAACTCCTCCCCACTAATCTCTCTGCATCTTCTCTCTTCTCTTCTCTCGAGCAAACACTAGAACCTCTTCCTCTCTCTGTCCCTCTCTCTTCTTCTGTCCTCTCATCTCCCTTTCACTCCCCGCATCTCTATCTTATCTTGAAAACTCATTCGTGTCTCAAGGGCGAGTACCATTGGTCATATTTTTACCCGCCTCGTACCCCAAGTGACTCCCTCTAATTCCTCGATTTTCAATTCATTACAGTCACGCACTACACACTTACTCCTGTGGTGTCAATGTCTTTTAATTATTAAGCTTGATTTCACCCCACCACACACTACCTTCCCCCCTCCTACTTCAACTGGCACTCAGACTTAACTTTGGGCGCTAGTCCTACAAATTGGCTAGATGATTCTGGCCAGGCACTGAAATCACGTCCGGGCAGACATCGAGCTCGGTGCAAACGCTTAGTTCGTCTGCTGGACCGTACCGTCCCACAGTCTCCGTGAAGCCTCTCCGACTAAGCTTTAATTGGCTGCCCCGACCAGGTCCCCGACTTAACCTCCCTAGAATGTTTAGTTGAACGAGGTCCGAAACAAATTGCTGGCGACAACCACGAGTTTGTTGTTTCAATTTTGTCCGTGACCAATTTCCCTCCTTCCCCCTTGCAAAAGACCTTTCTCCGCATGCTCTCAAAACAACGTACAAAAAAGACAACAACAACCACCATTTGCTGAACACACACTACACTGCAAAGTTTGAAAAATACTTTTACACTAAACTTTTTACAAATTATAAAATAATATCATTAGGAAGAAAACAGTCCCAATGATTATCATATACGTGCGCTCTTTGCGTTATTTAAATTCGACTCATTTTAATAACGACACTCGTGCGCAGTAACCTATGCATTCCCCTACCTGCGGATTGGCCAATCTCTCCTCTTCTCAACTACTTTGAAGAGCACCATATAATAGTATCACGATCCATGAAAACTTCACTGAGGAATCTCCATCCTCACTTATTGCCAAAAATGCCTCATACTAACACAACGACAGTAATGCTCCAAGCATAACTTACATTCACATGAACAAGTCTCACAAAGAAATATGAACAAGTCTCACACGAGAAAAATATGAACCACACCAACTGGAATGAACCCATATCACTCAACAAACTGTAAATCAACACATATATCAACAAAGCACCCCAGATATGACTGTCTTCTCTGTGTGCAATTCCTAGACTACACGACTTAATATCACTCCGACATTCGTTCCGTCCCGGCATGTACTGCACTCGTACCTTAGGGCCGTAATGCCATTGCCCAACGCAGCAACTCTGCTGTTTTTCAACTGCGCCTCATGCAGAATTTGAAGTGTTGAGATCCGTGCTCTATCTACGAACTCTTTCCATACAATATTTGTGAATTGTCTGCACGGCCCACAACGACAAGCTAAACTACTCCTTCTCCTCCATTGGTCCCGTCTTCACACTTTGTCCAACGTCTCTGCTAGCATACCTCACAGAAACTCGACCCCCTTCATGCTCCTGCAACAATACTGCACCTATCCCCACCACCTGATCATCTGTCCGCAACAAAATTGTTTGGACATTAACTTGGTAGCTTCAAATGTACGGTAACCTACCGTCTTTCCAACACCGTCTGCAGCTTCTCTGCAGCGTCTGCCCACTCGACCAACACGCCGTTTCCCTGCCTTACCAAATCCCAGAAGGACTCGTATTGCAGCGAAATTTGGAACTAACTCCTATTGCAACCAAATACTAACCAGCAAATCCTACTTCTGTTTTGGGCCTTTGTCTCTTCTGAATTCATCATCTTCTCCACCTTTCCCTCTTTCCGCTCTTTGTGTCGCCTCCGACAATAAAACCTAGAACTCCTACGGTCACCCTTCTACAGTTAACAGCCCTGTATACCTTCTGGAAACTTAGGCAACAAAATCTCCCCTTACTTCTGCTTGGTCTCTTCCACCGCATCAATGATGGCGCTGCCCTATGCTGAGTCCACACGCGAATATATTTGCGGATAAATTCGCATGGAAAAGTTGTATTGCCCATTCACATCAATTCGTAACCCGACCACTCTATTCACGATGGTAATGGTCCTTTCCAATGCCTCTAGCAGCTTGTTGTGACACGTGGAAGCAGTACCAGACTTGATCTCCCATCCTTGAGGATTGCTTCCGCACCTTCCTGTCAAATTGCTTCGCTGAACGACCCTCCTCCTCAAACAATCCCTTTGCAAACCTTACATGTCTCTTACCCCTTGCCAACCTTTGTACAGTGATATTGGGCCAATCAATCAATAGCCACCCCCTGAATGTGTGTCAAATTAAAGGGTAATTTTAAAGCACATTCCCGTCCCCCTCTGTGGCTGACCTTTGTAACAACAAGAACTCAGTCACATGACATGCAGAAACCGCTTTGATGTCTGCCATTGCCCCTGGCCAATAAAAATCATCAAATTCATCACTTTTTGCTGTTGCCGAGATGACCCCCAGAGCGAACCTCGTGACCCACTGACCATGCTGTGTACGAGTAACCTCTTGGTACCTCTAACTAGTGTCCTGCCTTACTTTCATCCCCTTGTGAATACACTCGTACGGGACTGGCCCTCCTTTCACAAGAAATTCTGTCTAACCTCCTCTAACCACCTGTTCTCTCCACCCTCTTGCCAACTCCCAAGACTTCACGACGAAGGGTCTGCCTGCGCTGGTAGAACCCGAAACTCTTCAGCTACACATCTATCCTGACCTTCCCGTTGCTGGAGACGAACTAAGGTTTATCAACCTTTTCCTCCTTCTTGCTCTCGTGTTATCTGCTGCCCCTTAGCAGTCAACAACTCTCAGATCCCCTGGAGCCCTTGCCCCTAATCTTTCCAATGATCAAATCATGAAGGTTTCTCCATCACCATCGCAACAAATCGGCCTGAGAATAGGTGGGTTTACGTACTTCTATCTTAGCCAACTGGAAACTCCCTCACAGTGCCATCGATTAAGTACTGAGTCTGGATTTGCCCTGTCAAATCCCCTTGTCTCGACCAGCGTGTCTCACCACACCGCATGAACAACCATGTCCGCGTAACACTTTCAACCCTCTGCTGGCCATTCCCACCCCTATCTTCTTCCACTGTAACGAACCACTCACCTAGTCCCATCCTTCCCTACACTGAACTGCGGTCCAGTGCTAATCCATAGGCTGCACTCCAACTCTTCAGACGAATCCCTTTGGTTTCCACTGCAGTCGTTTTCCCCTGGCGAACCCTTGTCCACTCTTGCAAGGCTGCTGCCTTCTGAACACCTCATGCGACAATCCCCTTCTTGTACAAATGAAACACATAATGTTCCCTTGCCCTTCCTCTGCCCCACCACTGGGTTTGCAGACTGTGCAGAAAACTCCCCCTGGTGCTCCTTGCACGCTCCTCACACTGTGCCTGGCACCTGTTTCTCCTGCACCTTAGTGCCCAAACGTGGCCTCTCTATGACAACTATGCGAACTTCAACAACTCTCCTTCTGGTCGCTGGCTGGCGCTCTTCAAATGTAAGGTTATCTCAGGCCGTCAACCTACATAATCTGTTCCTTCATATATAGCTCTTTCAAAACCCGTCGAACTCCTTCCGTTCGTACCGCACAACTCTAACCTCTACACAAAAAGTGATCTAAACTGCACCAAAACTGATTGTACGTATTCACCTGCGTGTAATTTAGCTGAACGAAATTTCGTCTGAAATCTTCCTCTGTGAGGTCAAATCCCGTCATCAACGATGTACTTCACAGCACCAAATCAAATTGTTGGTCTGCTGGTAACGCAGTGAAAATCTGCAATGCTACCCTTAATAGCGCTGACAAAAGGACGGCCCACTCTTCTGGAGATCCATCCCTGACTGGCGCAAAACGTTTCGAAAGCGACTGATGTATGCTTCAATCGAAGCGGTTCCTTCAGAGAATTTTTTGGCAACTTGGGTCGGAGCATAGCGTGCGCACTGAGTCACTGGAAACTGAACTGAACCATCCTCGGTGTAACTGTCTCCCGTTGATTCTCACTTTCTCTAAACTCTAATGAACCTTTAATCTGTCCGTTTCCTGCTTCATTCTTTTCTGTTTTCCTGTTTCTCTGCTTCATTTCTTTCAGTGTTCCTGCGCTTCCCTTATGCTTTCTGTTTCCTGCTCATTCTTCTGTTTCCTCGCTTCCCTTAGTCCCCTTTCTGGTTCCTGCGCTTTCTAACGCGATACGCGGTCTTTTGTTCCGCGCCTCATCTCTTTCCAATCTGTTGTTGGTTTTTCAACGAATGCTCGCTAACTCAAATCTCTGAGTAACCTAGATCACGAGCGACGCTCACAGTTGTTCATTAGGGTGTTCTTTTGCTTTTTCTTTTCTTCCCCATTTTCTCTTTTTTGTTTTTGAACAAGATTTATAACTACGACTCAGCAACTGGTGTTACTGACACTCGAGACGAATAGGCACAAGGCCTATAAATGACAATATTAGCTTGACAACGTAGTTAGTTTAATAAACCCCAGCGCCTGAACCAAACTATGATAGCGAATTATAGGCAAAATCTTGGCGAAATAAGTGACTCTGGGCTGAAATCCAAGCCTAGTATTAACTATCGTGGTACAATGCCAAGCCTATATTTAAAATAATAACGATCTTTGGGAACATACAGTAAGACAACGCCTTGTTTTAAGGATTACAGCACTTAAATCCCACCCGAGCTTTCCTCTCTGAAAGTTGAACAATTATAATAATTGGGCCAAATATACGGCATAAAGCTCGCAAAAAATTGTCAACCTCGGGTGATGCGATGGAGGAAGGACTAGGCGCACAGTCCCAAACACACTCACGCGTGCTTAAGATCATCATCATATATCAGGCATTCCGCCACATCATACCACTTAGTAAAGTCTATAACTTTTACTACCATGATCAGAGGAAACGAAACATCATGCATATGGAATTCAAACAAAAATACAACATTCGCTCTTTCCCTGAAGCTTCACAAAATCATTTATCTAAAACATTATTAACAACCGGGTATAAATAGATTTCTACTTTACCTGGCCAGTGATCTTAACTATTCACGAATACACTGCTCCGGTTCTTTTCTTTTTTTTCCTTTTTCACTGTCAGCGTTCACAAGTAAAACACACACAACTCTGGCACTGGTGTTGGTCTGCTGGCGACCTGTCAGGTTAGACTGCTGGCACGGCGTTGGTCTGTGGTTCTGCTTGACGAAGGTGACGCTGCCAGGTATGAGTCGAACCCCTGTTAAGATGGAACAGTTGGACTATCAACATCGATCGTTCTCCTTTCTTTCTTCCTTCCTGCATAAGTGTGCACGCTCTCTCTCTCTTCGAGTCTGCTGCTATCAAAGGACATGGGGTGCTTCTTTTTCCTTTTCTTTTCTTTCTTTTCTCTCATTAGTGAGCAACTCTTCTCTCTCCCCCCACATCTCTCTGTATCCTTCCCTCTGCAGACTTACCTCCCTGCTAAGCGTCTCAACTTGGTTCTCTCTCACTCCAATCCTCCTCCCCTATTCTCTCTGCTGTTCTCTCTCGAGCCGTAAACCTAGAACCTCTTCCTCTCCTCTGTCTCTCTCCTTCGTTCGTCCACTCGTTCTCCCTTTCCTCCCGCATCACTATCTTACTTGTAACTCATCTGGCCAAGGGCAGTTACCATTGTCAGTATTTTTACCCGCCTCGACCCAAGTTTTTCTCTCCCTCTAAATCCTTTGGATTTCAAATCATGACAGTCACGCCTACACGCTTACTCTCTCTGGGTGGTGCAATTGGTCATTTTAATTGATTAGCTTGATTTTTTTCACCCCCCACCACACACTACCTTCCCCCTCCTACTTCACTGGCGACGTCCGACTTAACTAGTGGCGCTAGTCCTACAAATGGCTAGATGAGTCTGGCCCAGGCACTGAAGAATCCCGACCGGGGCAGGACATCGAGGCGTCGGTCAAACGGCTGAGTCTGTCTGCTGACCGTACCAGCCCCCCCCCCCCTCCGTGAAGCCCTCATCCGCTATAAGCGTAATTGGCTGGTCCCGACACATGGGCCCGTCTACCTGGCGCCTAAATGTTTAGGTTGAAGCTTATGCCAACAAATTGCTGTCGACTAACCACGATTTGGGTGTTTCTTTTTTTGGTCCGTAGACAGTGTCCTCAATCTGATACGAAGAGAGAGAGAAGAGGAGAGAGAGAGAGAGAGATGAGAGACTGAGAGAGAGAGAGAGAGGACAGAGATAGAGAGACAGAAGAAGAGACAGAGAAGATAGAACACAGAGAGAGAGAGAGAGAAGACATAGGAAAGAGAGAGAGACAGAGAGAGAGAGAGACAGAGAGAGAGACAGAGAAGACAGAGAGAGAGAGACAGACAGAGAGAGAGACAAGACAGAGAGACGAGACAGAGAGAGACAGAGACAGAGAGAAGACAGAGAGAGAGAGACAGAGAGAGAGACAGAAAGAGAGACTCACAGAGAGACAAGAGACAGAGAGAGAGAGACAGAGAGAGAGAGAGAGGCGGAGAGATTCCTTTTCTCCAGAGACAGACGGACTTAGATAAGGAACGGTTTTTTGTTTGTTTCCATCACCCCCGCAAGTGACGAGAGAGAGAGAGAGAGAGAGAGAGAGAGAGAGAGACAAGGAAGAGACAGAGAGAGACAAGAGAGAGACAGAGAGGAACAGAGAGGACAGAGACAGAGAGAGAGAGATGAACAGAGAGAGAGAGAGACCCAGAGAGAGAGACAGAGATAGAGACAGAGGAAGAGAGACCAGAGAGGAGACAAGAGAGAGAGAGAGAACAGAGAAGAGAGAGAGAGAACACAGAGAGAGAGAGAGAGACAGAGAGTGAGAGACAGAGAGAGAAGAGAGCGAGAGAGATTTCCAGTGCTCAGAGATCAGACGACAGAGATATAGTGGACGTTTTTTTTTTATTCCATCCCGAGAGAGAGAGAGAGAGAGCGAGAGAGAGAGAGAGAGAGGGAGAGAGAGAGAGAGAGAGAGAGCAACCTTTCTTTTGTAGGGGAATGGACACCTGTGTGAGTTAAAACAAATGAAAAAGACAAAGAGAACAGAATTCCCAACAAACATCAAAAGATGAAAGAAACAAAATTGAAATGTGTTTGCTCAAAGGCTCTGTTTACCCCCCCCCCCACACCCCCCCCCCCTTATCTCCTGCCTTACGTTCCCCCTTCTCCAATTCCTGCTGCTTTTCTTCCCAACTCCCGCCTCTCCCCTCCCCCTCCCCCTCCCCCACACCTCCTCCTTTCTCTATCTCTCATCGCTATCTCTCTCTCTCTCTACTCTTCTCTTTTTATCTCATCCTCTTCGATCTCTCTCTCTCCTCCCTCTCTCTCTCCTTCCTCCATTTCTCCCTCCCTCTTGGCTCTTTCTCACTCTCCTCTCCCCTCGTCTCTCTCTGTCTCGCTCTCTGTCTCTGTCTGTGTCTCTCGTTCCTCTGTCTCTCTCGCACTCTCTCTCGCCTTGTCCTCTATCTCTCTCTCTCTCTCGCTCTTTCTCCTCTCTCTCTCTCTCTCTCCCTCTCTCCTCTCTCTCTAACCTCCCCTCTCTGCTCTCTCCCTCCTGTCTTTTTTTTTTTTTTTTCTTCTCTCTCTCTCTCTGTCAGCCTCTCTTTGTCTTTTTTTCTCTTCTTTCTCTCTCCCCTCCCCTTCCTCCCTCTTCTCTCCCTCCTGTCTCTGGCCTCTGTCTCTCCTCTCTACCCCTCATGCTTCTCTCCGTCTCTCTCCTCTCCTCGCATCTCCCTCTACTCCTCTCTAACTCTCTCTCCCTCTTCCTTCCTCTTCTCTATCCCTAGCGCCTTTCTCCCTTCTCTCGCTCTCTCTCTCGCTCTCCTCTCTGCTGAAAGTAGTCTCCAATTCATCGAGTGGCAGAAGTCCAAGACTGGCTTAAAAAGTTCCACTGCTTTTGGCTTCTCTTCTTCCCCTCCTCAGCCACAAAACGTTTTCGGCCCACGGAACAGACAAACCGGCGTTTGTAGTGATTAGGGATTAAAAAAAAATTTAAAGAAAAGGGGAGGGGTGGGGGGGGGGGGGGGGCAAACAGTTTCTTGAGTGTGGTTAACCACGGGCTGACTGTAGGTAGGGGAAGACCATGGATGGTTTCGGATAGGTGTGGGAGGTGGAGAGGGTGCGTGTGTGTTGGGGGAGAAAGGGGATGTGGTGGTGGTGGTTAGTTGGGAGCAGAGAGAGCGAGGAGCTGGGTATGGGTTATGGGTGTGGGGGGGGGGGGGAGCGGGGAGGGGGCGGGGAAGGTCCTGGGGGGGTGGGGGGGGGGAGGGGGGGGGGGGGCTTAGGGATAGCGGGATGAGCAGATATGATAAATGATGTGTCCCATGGCTCATTGCAGTCTGTTCTCTGCTCTGTCCCTCCCCCGTTACACCCTCCCCCCCGCCCCCGACCTCGTTGGTTCCTCTTCCCACCCCCCCACCACCTTATAGTCCTTGCCTGTCTTGTGCTGTTACGCGACAGGATAAAAAATTCGTGTGTGTAGGTGTGTGGGTGTATGTGTGTTGTGTGTGTTGTGTGTGTGTGCGCTGGTCTCTCCCTTGTCTCTGTCTCTGTCGCCTGTTTTATATATCTTCTGGTATCGTCTCTCTATTCTCTGTTCTCCGCCTCTGTCTGCTGTCCGTCTTTCTTTTTCTCTCAATCTCTTCTCTGTATCTGTCTGTCTGTCTGTTTTCTGTCTGTGTGTCTGCGTCTCTCTCCCTTGTCTCTCCTCTCTCTTCTCTCTCTCTCTATCCTTTCTCCTTTCTCTACTCCTCTCTTCCTCCCGCTCCTCCTCCGTGCTCGGCTCGTTCTTCTCCTCTCTTCTTCTCCTCTCTCTTCTCTTTCTCTCTCGTCTCGCTTTCTCACTCCTTCTCGGCTCTCTCTCTCTCTCTCCCACTCCTCTCTACTGCCGCCTCTCTCTCACGCTCCCCTTCTCTCGTTTCTCCTTTGCGTCTCTCTCTCTCTAGTCTCACCAACCCTCGTCCTCTCTCTCTCCTCGCTCTTCTCTCGCGTCCTCTCTTCTCTCGCGGCATCTCTCTCCTCTCATCTTCTCGCTTCCTCTCTTCTCTCGTCGCCTCGCATCTCCTCTCATTCCTCTTCATCTGTCCTTCGCCAGCAGCTCCGCTCAATCCTTGCGCAGCCGTCTCTCTTGTCTTCCGCTTACTCCCTCTCTCTACCTCCTCCTCTCCCTTCCTTCTCTTTCCTCTTCTCGTCCCTCCGTTGTGATACATAGGGACAGCGCGCTCAGGTAGCCTTCATCGTTTTTCCCTCTTCTCTCTCTCCCCCCCCTCTCTCTCTCCTCATCTTCTCTCCTCCTTCCTCTCTCTTCTCTCTCTCTCTCCCTCTCTTCTCTATGTCTCCTTCCATCTCTCTCTCCACCATCCTCTCTTCTCTCTTTTATTCCTTCTCTCTTCTTCACCTTTCTTCTACGCTTCTCTCTCTCTTCTACCTCTCCCCCTCTTCCCCCTCCTCCTCCTCTCCTCTCCTCCTTCTCTCTCTCACTCCTACTTCTCCCTCTCCACTCCTGTCTCTCCTTTCTCCCTCTCTCTCTCCTCCTTCTCCTCCCCCCTCCCTTCTTCTCTTCTCTCTCTTCTCCCCTATTCTCCTCTCTCTCTGTACCCTTCTCTCCCTCTCTCTTATCTCTCGTCTCTCGGCTCCTTCCTCTCTTCGCTTTCGCTCTT
>CM031620.1:29230427-29233113 GCA_018398815.1 Conus ventricosus
TCCAGAACTGCCGCTTAACGGGGCGCTGTCGAGCATTGAAGACCCATAATCATGGAGCAACTGGTAACTTTCTCTCTGTTTCCAGAGTGAGACTTAAGCGCTCAGCTACTACAATCAGTTGTCTTTTTTTAATTTGAACAATTTTTCGGTTTGTGCAAGACACTTAACCCAAGGCCCAAATATATATGTATGGCGCTAATTAGTAAAAATTTCTCTAAAAAAACATAATAATGACGATGAAAGGAAAAAGGGACAATGAAGTAAGGGTAACACTGCTAAAGAAGCAACATTAATCTTAACAGAACACTTGGGTAGGTTAGCATAGAGTAGGTAAGACAAGTTGCAGGAATGCTTAACAAGTAATACTGAATGGTTGTCTCATCCGTGTCACAAACCGCCACCATCATATTTATGAGCATGATTAAACATCTTTTTGTATATGTTATCATAGTGGTCATTTATTCTTGAATCCTATGGTAAAATACATCATCTCTCTGCCGCCTCCTCCTCCTCCCCCTCCCCTCCCCACTGTCAGCGTACGTGGATTTGATTAAATGAATTTGATAACAAATCATTCTACTAATAAAATCAATCTTTTTCCATGCTAATGAAACCTGTGCCCTAACGGCAGATCTACGAAGAAAAAATAATCCAGGCAATAGAAATGAGATGCTAACGCAAAATCATACGCGTCTCCTGCACAGACCATGTGTTTAAAGAAGAAGTGCGCAAAAGAATCGAGGCAGTCACTGGCGTCTTTGGAGACCTGGTGATGACAGTCAGGGCACCAAAACTGAAATGGTGTGGTCACATCTGCCCACCCTACCCTTTCTCCGCCTTGCAGAAACCATCTTTCATCACAGGGCAGTGTACCAGGACTCTAGAAGGGGCAGACAGAGAAACGTGATGGACACCATTGAGGGACGGACAGTCTTGACTGTTGGCGACTCCAAGAGAGCGGCAAGAGGGACAGACGATAATGGAGGAGGATACTCAGTTCAGGTGGTGGGTCCCAACCACCCTCAGGTTAAGGGACTGATGATGATGTGATGATGATGACGATGACGATGACGATGATGATGACGATGACGATGATGACGATGACGATGACAATGACGACGATGACGAGCGATGACGATGATAATGATGATGACGATGACGATGACGATGATGAATGATGATGATGATGGATGTGGGGGTGTGATGAGTGTGGTGGTGGTGGTTTCAGGTTTAACTGTGAGTACTTACGGATGTCCGGGGTTTTTGGTGTTCAAGAGTATTTTGGCTGTATAGGTTGGTTGCGAATGCTGACACTGCATTTGTTTCGGTTAAAGCACTGAATATTTTGTAGCCGTTAGTTGTTCGCAGTACCTCGCCATGATTAATTCCTTTCAAAAAAATTGGAAGATAAGGTTACTGTTTTTGATGCTTGGTGTTTTTGTTTCCCCATTTGTTCTAAATCCTTTCTTTTAAGAATGCTGAGACTTGAATAAAAAAGATATATCTGTTGGTGATAATTTATAGAGAACATCAATATCTGTTAATGTTTGTTGTTCATGCGTTTCCAAAGACTGTGTATTGTTCGTTGGTCACAGAAAATATTGTCAATAAAATCAACATAATCTGGCAGTTCGAATACCTGTTGCTCTCTTCACTTTCAGGGTTTTTTTTTCCGGGAGATTATTGGTGGGGTGACAATGTGCAGTATTTTTCTGTTACAGATCATCAACCTTGTTTCTTTTGTGACATTCTTAGCTCACGATCATATTTCACTGAAAGTAATACCAAAATTTCATATTAAAAAAAAAAAATAAAAAATAATTAAAAAAAGCACTTGGGACATTTTATTCCATACCCGGGGTGGTAAGCTATTTTTATGCGTTCTGATTTTGTTTTCTGAAACTTCTAGCTTCACAGATATGTGTATCTCTTTTTTTCTTATTCCTATCTGCAGATGCAGGAAAGTTCATGTATATGCTCATGAATGAATGAGACAGGTGAGACACAAAGAAGAATCTTAAACAACCTAGGTTATATTCAGCTTCTTTCCGTTTACAATGCGCTTAGTGTTCAACACAAACATGATCAGTGTTCTTGTTAAAGGTACATGTCAAAAGGAAATTCTATTCTCATCATATTCAGCCATTATTTTCCCCCGAGTTAAAAAGAAAAGAATATCCTCTGACTCGTACAAGCAGCGATTGGAACGGTGATCGGAACGGTTTATTTTCTGCCGCTGGAACACTTGGGAATGGATTTGTCTCGTTCCTGTTGACACGGGCAACATTTAAAGCAACTATGAGGATATCGTTGTTCAGCATGACGTCACACATGGATAAATCACCGGAGAAAACTGTTGCTCTCTGTTTTGTCACGGACATGGGATCCCCGTGTGCGACCATTGGAGCTCATTCCAAGACATGGTGCTGCTAAACCAGACAACAAGCCGCGAGCCTGTTTGGGCAGCGGCGAGAAATACAAGTCTGCTGGAGAGAGGACACGGATCAAGTTTTGCTCCAGGCGCGCCTGCCTGCGTTTCTTTGGCTCCCACAGTGAAAAATGTTAGTGTCGTTTACACGAAGTGGGGGCCGGAATAATCAGTGGTAGAGCGCTAGACTCGCAATCTTGGTAATCCTGGGGTTGCGGGATCGAATCTGGGCCCCTTCTCGGGGCCCGGGAAAGTTCG
>CM031620.1:29236861-29269361 GCA_018398815.1 Conus ventricosus
TTATGTGCATGTAGAAAAGTTCATGAATATAGACATGTGACATGATTTTTGGAAGACGGGCATACGTTTTTTTGATATTTGTTCCTACTTGTTAAAATGTTAATGCCCCTAAGAATTCAAGAGCGTTTTATGCCCAACTTAGTACAGCCAGTGAGTATATATGTGTGTGTGGTGGTGGTGTGTGTGTGTGTGTGTGTGTGTGTGTGGTGGTGCGTGTGCGTGCGTGCGGCGTGCGTGCGTCGTGGTGTGTGTGTGTGTGCGGCGCCGCTGGCGCTTGTGTGTGTGTATATATATACACGGAGAGAGAGAGAGAGAGAGAGAGAGAGAGAGAGAGAGAGAAAGAGAGGGAAGGAGGGTGAAGTGAGGAGGTACAGCGTCGGGAGGTGAAGGGCAGGAAGAATGATATCCAAGGCAGAATGTTGAAGGAGGCGGTGATACGTCCTAAGCATTTCTCTGTGACAAGTTCTACAGCTGGCGGTGATACGTTCTAAGCATTTCTCTGTGACAAGTTCTACAGCTGGTCTTTCATCTTTCGAAGCCGTGGTTATGTTTGTGAAGTCCATCATAAATTTGTACTGCTGAAAATCTGGGAATCGCTGCACGATTCTGATTCATATACAGTCACAGTTAACTGTACCTGCTATATTCTTTTCACTTTTTTTTTCTAAAAGCACCCTCCTGATACACCCAAGCTGTGATTTTATAAAGATTGATTGTCGGTTACACACACACACACACACACACACACACACAATTTTTTTCCTTCGAACTTATTAGTCTATTATATATATATATATATATATATATATATATATATATATATTATTATATATATATATTTTTTTTTTTTTTTTTTTTTTTTGTTGCCAAGTCAACACTATAATGACAGGTGAACTGTTAGCCCGCACATGTTTTCTCCCACTAGTGAATTGTTCAACACAACACACACACACACACACACACACACACACACACACACACATTTTTTTTCCTTCGAATTTTTGCCAAGTAATTAATGTAATGATGGAGTAATTGTTAGCCTGCATTTGCTTACCTCCACTACTAAATTGTTCAACATGTACACACACACACACACGCACGCACGCACGCACGCACCCACCCCACCACACCACACACACACACAAGAGAGAGAGAGAGAGAGAGAGAGAGAGAGAGAGAGAGAGAGTGAGAGAGAGGTGCTACTGGAAAAGATGTGTAACAAATAGGAAGAGACGAAAGAAACAAACGACAAAAACAATGGTTTGGGTAGGTAAGAGGAAATCGCCAGCAAGTTTTCCCGAAAACCGGGGTATTTGGCTGTGATAACCAAGACTGACTCGGCATTCCAACGCCGAGAGCGAGGCTGGAGGCGGTTTGCCTTGGCCCTTCTCCACACACAGTGAAGGGCCTCACGTAAAAGCCGCCGTGTCACCAACTGACCGGTGGAAAGGTATGTGACTTCCCACCGCTAATGGAAGGGCGGTCAGCGGCTGAGGTGCGTGTCATTGCCTTAGTAAGGTCAAAGTTCGCTCAAAACAAACTTAAAGGTCTGCCCAAACCGGAACCGAAGTGGCCGTTGCCGTTAATTGAAGGACGTGGGCCATCTCTTTCAGTTTGCTCGAAGACATCAGCGGCTTCGCCATCGTTTCACCCCAGACTTAAAAAGAAGTAGCCGTGATTTTGAAATCACAAACCGAAAAAAGAGAGAAAATCAAAAACACCACGACAAAATACGCTTATAATGTCCCTCTTTCAACTTTCTATTTAGACCCAGGGTAAGAAAACAATGAAAGATCGGAATGCAATGCAAGCTTATGGAAGTAAAAAAAAAAAAAAAAAAAAAGTGTGAAAACGTTCCTTCTGATTCATTTCTAAGTTGTGTCGGTTATGAAAAAAACAGAATCAGCTGCTGTCCGGATTTGTCATTTCAGTTTCTAAAGTGTGAAGACGTCATACAAAGGTGGAGTCTATAAGTGAAATCAGTTATTGAAATATATGAATTTGTAATATATGAAATACGATGCATACTCTCTATTTTCTACTCGGCATCAAATACCCCTGCAGTTTCATGGGAATTTCCTTTAGTTATGCTCTGTAATGAATGACTGCTATATCAAATAGATTTGGACAATGTTGTGTATGGAATTACTAAAGAATGATAGTATAGTCTTTACTTATTGGTGCATGTGAATTCATTGAATGATATATTACATTGTTTATGTAAAATGTTTCAAAAAGGAAAAGAGAACCTTCGTTGCAAGGGGAAAAAAAAAATACGATGCATACTAGTCTCTCGGCCTCTTTGTCTTCCACGTTAAAAAAAACCCAAACCATTTACTGCTGCCCAATTAAGCCACCTCCCAATATCATATAGGAATCTACATCCTGCGTCCGTATCTGGAAAAACTGACACGTGGAACCTTACGTAGAGTAATGTTTCATTTTTTCTTGAATATTTCATGACTGACAAAAATTCAGTATAGATCCACACTTTGAATTCTGATTTTGAGCGAGTCGCTGTCAGATTTGATCACTATGTAGAGTCGTACAGCACCAAGTAGAGAAATAATGAGAACAGAATAAACTGCTACATTGGGGAAAAAACCCCCAGCAACAAACAAAAAACAAGCAAACAAGCAAAAACAGAAGATAGAAGAGAGGAAAGAGAAAGACAAAATGATGAAGCGGAGGAACAGGATCGTACTACCCTAGCGTCTCCGGCTGAGCCAGTGCTGTTATAGCGGTCCCCAGGGAGAAAACTCGACCGGCACACTAAGTCATCATCGGCGTTGGTTAGCTGGGAATGAACAAGGATGTCGAGGGGACAGTATCTTCGCCTTTCGCTTGTTGGAATTTCTATGCGCACGTTGAAGGCATTCCTCACTTCCTGTTGGTCCGATCAGTTTTGCGTCTTGTTTCCTGTTCACGAATTAACTGTCTGCCCACCACACTTTGTAACGAACAGTGTCACATTCTCAAGTTTGAAGCGTTAGCACGGTGATGGCTCATGCACAGGCAAAACCGACATGCAGGCAGCAAGCCGACCTCGAGGAGCAACAGACAAAAGGAAATTGGGCTACGTGCGTATCTGCCATATTTCTCTTTGCCTGTGAGACGTGAACGCCGACGGCTGAACTAGAGAGAAGGATTCAGGCATAAGAGTTGAGATGCTTCCGCAAGATCCTTGGCATCTCATACAAAGACCACATTACCGACTTGGACGTCCAGACCAGAGAAAGGCAAGCCACTGGACCATAAGAACACCTGTCGCCCACAGTGAAAAGGAGGAAACTGAGATGGTAGGGTCATGTATCGAGATCGACAGGACTTGCCAAAGCCTTTCAACAAGGAACAGTGCGAGGAGGCAGAAGGAGAGGAAGACATAGAAAGAGACGGAGGACATCAGTCAATGGACTGGCCTCACACTCAGCAACCGCCTAAGAGCGTCAGAGAACCGGGAGGAGTGGAGGAAGCTATTGAGTAATTTTCTGTGGCGTCCCAACGTCCTTCAAGACTCCGGGATGTGTGACAGGTAGGCCTAGTTGGTGGTGTTTACCTGACATGGCACATCAGCCAGCTGAACAATTCTCTCCCCTGGGAGTGGTTAGTGATCCATGTAAGCGCACGGGACTCGGACAAAGGGTAATACATCGAAAACGAGGCGAGGTACTGGTCCTCCTTTCTACATATTTGGAATGAAGAACTATTTAAAACTACAACAAAAGCTATTCGCAGCTCCCGCCAGAAGTTGCCTGATTCGACGGCTCAACCATGTTGGCTGGCAGAGAGTTTTTAACGACGGCTCAACCATGTTGGCTGGCAGAGAGTTTTTAACAATGACTAATTTTGGAAGGAAACTTAACTTGAATACATCACTTACCGTTCAGTTTTTGGATATTGTTCGTGTTACAGAACCTGTGCGGACTATCCAAGGTTGTTGGCCATCTTGTTCGGCAGTCAAAGCGGTATTTACATCATTTATTGTCCAATGTTAAGCCACTGTACTGGTGTTGTCGTATCTGTCAGTGGTGTACCATGCTGCTTTTCTGTGTACTGTCTCAATATTCTTACTATTCTCTGTGCAGTATGGGGTTATAAGTGGAAAAGCAGTGGAAAAGCAAAGTTCGTGATGGGGGCGAATTATGTCTGAAGTCCTTCGCTTTTGTTTGTATACTGTAGGTTTTCAGTTTTCCGAGGAGAAACCTAGCTATAATTGTATATGCGTTTTGGGTGACATTTTAAAAATGTTCCCTCCAGCTAAACAGATTGTAGGCCTAATTTAGCCGATGTATATTGGCCGTTGTTTATGACCTTGTAACTAATGGTTATTACTTGTTGTAGTACGGATCTTAGGTTTATAGCTTATGTATTAATGACTTGGTTTTCCATGATAAGGCTGTGGTCATGATGTAAATGCTTTTTTTTGTTTGTTTTTGAGAGGAATTTCATTCCCCACACTAGTCTTTTCCTATGTGGTTAGAAACATGGCATGTCATCCAGTATTGGTCTTGTTGTACAGTGTAGTCATCGGAAAAGTCTGGACTGGCTGATTTAGATGGTCGTTGACAACAAGGAGGAACCACGGAGCCCTGGCACTGTGAATGTACCTAGTGGGTCACAGCCGACTGCTGGGATCCTGGCTTGGGTTGCAACTCATCAACAACTCCCTGCTGCTGTCGATTAGTGTGACAGTCAGCTATCAAGACATAGGCTTGCTTTCTAATTTCGCACTGGGCAAGCTTATGGAAACATCAACTGTGATGCACAACCCTATGCCTTGGAGAAGTTTAGAACACAAAGTCAATGTTGTTTATTTCATTAAAGGAGGAAGGCCTGACCAAAAGTCAAAATCTGGGTCTAATTTTTCCTTCTGCGATTTAGGGAGGATGGGTGGGTTGATGTTTATAGGTTTTTCTTTTTTTCCCATCTGCTCTGGTGTAGCAGAGAAGAGGCGGATGGGAGAAAGTGAGGAGAAGGGGAAGAGGGTGCGTTTTGTGCTCGTGTATATGCATGCATCTCTGTTTTTGTTTATACGTCTTCAATGATTCTAACACACATCCTTTTCATGGCAAACATTTTGTTGTTGTTGATGTTTAAAAAAAAATTATAATAAATGTCTCCCATTCCCAATCATCTATCCCTCTGGAGGAATATGAATGAAGAACTACATGTCAATTTCTTTCAAGTAATTTATGCAAGTTCAGTTTAGAAATACCTGCAAGCTCGGCACAAGCGCTACGTTAACATTTCTGCACTTTGTCACCCCCTCCCCTCCTATCCTCCCCTCCCTCTCTTTTTTTTTTTTTTTTTTTTTGCTGTCCCAACCTCTTCGCCACCTCAGAGGCAGTGCACCCACGCCGCTCATTCCGACACCCCGTCGCCCCCGCCGCAACCCCGGCACCGGCAATCCACAGGGAGCAGTCAATGTCAAGTCGTCAAGAGGCAACCCACCGAAGGAGACACTGCACTTGTTGCCGAGTTACTTCGGTGGTGTTCAGTGGCGCCTGTTCTGATCTAACATACGCATGACACCACCTACTAAGCCCCCTACTGACGACAATAATTGCTTAGTCGCGGAGCCGGCGTGAGTGAGCTCTCCCTCCGGAGGGCGCCACCACGTCCGTCCAACGACAGCCCCATAAACTCACCGATACCGGTGACCCCGACGGAACCAAACCAAGGCCACAGACGTGGAGAGGACATCGAAATTGAGGTCACCAAGAGAGCAGGGCATGAAGGGCCACAGAATTTGAGATTAAAATTTTTTTTTTTAATGCTGATCAGTGAGAATGAGGATGATTAAGATGATGCTACGGTTTTCCATTTCGGTCTGAGACTACATGACAGGGCTGTACTCTCAAAATATATCCCTGCATCAACTAGGCCCGAGAGATACAGGCACCTGCAGTGTTGGTCAGGAAATTTGAGCAACACTCTCAGAAACGCATCCATTAAGTGGATGAAACTCGACTGTGTGGTCCCAGTCTTCCAACTGAGTCCGCAGCAACTCAACTCTGGGTAGGAGCCGGTCGGGGCAGAAAAACCCACATGACTTCTGATAGGATTTGAACCCACGACCTCCCAGCCAGGAGTCCGCGACGCTAACCACTTCGTCACGGCGGCTGGTCCCTCCCTCTCTTTCACCCTCATTTGCAATTACCAGGTCCTATTTGTGTATACCTACCTTATTACACATTATATTTTTACTTGGTGTTGGTGGTTTAAATCAGAGCTTTCTTCATCTCTCGCCCCTCCCATCTCACTCTCTCGTACCATTCTGTATGTGAATTTGTGTGCGCCTTAACAATCAGGTCATATTGTTCATACAAGAGCTGGCTATGCTTTGTAGTTGTTTACCTTTTCCGCTTTCTTTTCTTCTTCTTTTTTTGTAATATCTTAATGATGTTTCAACAATGTTTGAAACATAGTGGAATGCAATTTGCTCTATTATCCATATTCAATGCACCAAAACCTCTACCGCTTTACACATTTGTTTCCTTCTCCGTCTCTCCTCCCTCCATACCCCTCATTTCTCCAGGAGGAGTAACAAAGCTCATGCATACCATTCTATGTCTAACTTGACACAAGAACTAGCCGTTGCGTGAACATGATCGAATCCTGGTGATTGGTCATTGACCGCGCGAGCATGGCATAACATTTGCAAAACAAGTGCCTGCAGAAGAGCCTGTCGACAAGATGGGGCGACGTTAACGTCCTGTTCTTATGAGGCTCTTCAGGACAAGTTGTTACCAGTTCTGAAAGGGTTTTTTTTTTTTTTTCAAATCTCTTTTTGATCCACTCCAGTGGCACTATCCCAAGCCGCTCGTTTCAGTCCCACATCCACATTCACACCCTAGCCCTGGCTTGTCAGCCCTGATGTGGCCCTTTGCGGTCGGCTGAGCTATAAGCAACATTATTTCTTATCTTATCTTACCTGGCTTGTCTAATCGCAGTCATGGTACCATCCACCCAAAAGCAAAGTACAGATCAAGGTTACCCTACCATTATTGTAACTGCCGGAACACTCAAAAGCTTTGAAATTATACAAATATTGGATAGATTACTGCTTCGGCGCAACCGTTTAAATATCCCAGCCAAGTCCATTTCTCTGTGAACAAATTAAAATCCTGAGCCATAGTACTTTCTGGAAGAACAAATTGGATTCCAAAATTAATATACCACCCAAGCTCATTCCTGAATGTACACATCAAAATCCCCAACATATTCTTGAATGTCTATATCCAAATATAAACCATGGAGCATCCTGTAATTTCCACATATTCCAACTAACTTTAAACTCTCTGATTGCGAGACAATAATATTTTTTGGTTGAATTGAAGCAAGCTTACTGTGATTCCCACATTTTGAGATGCCAAAGCAATCAGCCTGCTTTTTTGTCTTGTTTTCAGTGAGTTTGGGCATATGCAGAAAAATCATACAAATCAAGATTAAGAATTAATGTCATATAAGGCAAAATAATATGGAAGAAATACAAGGAAACTCACTGAAATGTTGCTGATCAACTCAGATTGGCAGCTCCTCTATTGTGAAGAGAACACTGTATTGATGTGCCTAGAGAAGGAAGAAAAATGCCCTGGGGGTAGCATCAAGTCACGCCTGTCCAGTGCTGATGTTCTGTAGTATTTTTCTTGTCTATGCTACCTCTACACTTTTTTTCTGCTGAATTCACAGGCACTTGTACACAGTAACCAGAAATTCTCTGTCTGTGAAGTAAATGTGGATAACTGTAAGAGAGACAGAGAGAGAGAGAGACAGACAGACAGGACAGGCAGAAACAGAGAGACAGAAAGCGAAAGAGAATATACCTACAATCAAAGCCTGCCGTCCGCCTGCAGAACACACATATTTTGTATTAATGCTTGTGAATGTGTGGAGTGGTGTGTGTGTGTGTGTGTGTGTGTGTGTGTGTGCGTGTGTGTGTGCACATGTGAACACTATAGAGCTTTTGGAATGGAATGAACTATAAGAAAGAACACAGCAACATTCATACATGTCCACACATTTTCACATCAAGACCCTCACATATTCACCACATATTAATGACAGTTCTCTGACAACACCGCAGTTTACTTTCTTTTAAATCCACATACTCATTACATATACACATCCTTGAAGACAATGGTAGAGAAAGCATAATCACAAACATCTCTCTTCAAATCAGACAAACAATAGAATCACAGGTGCCTATAAAAAAACAACAACATGCAATCATTTTGTTTAACTTCTTTACCCTGGAAAAAGACATTGCGAACAGCAGTCAAAAGTCTGGTTCACATAAACTGAGTTCTCAACCGTATTTGCTCGTAAGATACTAGTTCCTCTCCCTCATGTTTACAAGAACTATCCACATTCAATTCTAAAACAATCCTACAGTTCTAATTTCTCATCTTTTCTTCACAAGGCTAAAAAAAAGACAGAAAAATAATGTGCATATGTTATTAATAACAGAGCATGATCAGGCAATTTCATCTCCAGCAAAAGAATCAAATGGGAACAATTATTAAAAGTTGATTTCCTAAAAAAAAAAAAATTGTCATGCTCCTCCATCCTTTCACCACAATGGTTTCTCATAATACATAATCATCATCACATGAATTGGCTTTTGTTAAAACAAAAAAAAAAAACAAAACACGATAAACAAACAACAACAACAACAAAAAAAAGAAATTAATATGAGTAAGGTACTTCCTGTCATCAAGTGGGGGCTAATCAGGCACTGTTCTGTGTTTGCTGGATCAGATATGCACCCCCTGACCACCACTGGGTGACTTTGCAGCAGTGCTGTCTCCCCTCCAGCAGGTTGCCTCGTGACAACTTGACACTGGTTCTCCCTGTGGATTGTCAGTGCCAGGGCTGCAATGGGACAAGCCAGGACGGGACTGTGGACAGGGGCCAGAATGAGCGACGTGGGGGTAGTGCCCTTGGCTCAGCACAGAAGGTGAGACAGCCAAAGAAAAAAAAAATGTTATGAACTTGAAAAACGTCAAAAGGATTTACATGTATGCCCTGACCAGCAAACTGAACAGGAAGGTAGGTACCTGTATTACACCATGAAAAAAGCAAGTGTGACATGGAAGGGTAGCGGATGGGTAAAGTCATAGGAAGCTGGGTAAAAAAAAAGAGTCAAATATGATTCCATTTGATATTTTAAGTTTTTAAAACATAACTTTGAATGCACTACCTCAGCCAAGAAGATTGTGTTTTCATCCATGTCTGTTGGTTGGTTGGCATTTCCGTCAACAAGATAACAAAAGTACTGAACCAATTTCAATTAAAATTAAAGGAATGATGAAGTGTGGTCCACAGATGAACTCACCGAACTGGCATGGGCCTGGACCAATGAGCAGGTCCAGGAATAGTTTGGAGGCTATCGGGTGGAATCTGAGCGAGGGTGCGACTAAACGGGAAGAGAACTGTTGTACACTTGTACGTTTCCTGGTGCCCTTCTAGCTCCATATGAAGTCGCACACATACACCTTCAAAGATATTTCTGTGATTTCAGGTCAATGATGTATTATGAGATAATAAAAAAAAAGCACCCCTCCTTCATCACACCTTCCAATCAGTGATTAACCTTTAAAATATTGTGACAGACAGACACAAAATTAACAATTTTATAGCCATTTTCTCCAAATTACTCTGAAAGGCACAGGTTTAAGCATACAGCTGATTGCTTTTTACCCTTATATTAGGTGGGAAACAATACCTTTCAATACTAACTGAACATGCCTATGACTTAATCTTTACCATACATCGCTGTTGACAAAACACACCCAATGATGTAGGTTGCCCGTGATCCATACATTATACATACGCTTTACAGTGTGTTTGTTCCGTGGTTTATCCCTCTATAGATGAATGGTTGTATATCATCCATACTCACTGGGGAACTTCATGTATATCATCCATACTCACTGGGGAACTTCAAGAGTTTATACCTTAATCGACGATGCTGGTCACCCATGACCAGTGCTCAACACACGGCCATATCCAATCACAACTTTCAAAAGTACGGGTGCTCCATGACTGGTACCATTAGAAGTGTATAATTCAAATGAAAATTTTTAATAGTTCAAGAGATATAAAGATTTCATCATGTCTTTGTGTCATGGGCAATCCAGAAAGCACAGCTAAAGTTAATGTAAACAGTTTTCCCAGCAAAATGATGAAAAAAGAAAACTGCATTAAGAACAAAGAACTTACCAAGATCTATGAAATTCACTCTGTACAGCTTTCAGATTGATTCATTTTTGATTCGTCCCAGGAGACCCGAATAGTTCACTTGGTACAGCACTAGACTCCTGATTCTGAGGTGGCAAGTCCAATATTCTGCCAGCCATTCAATTCAGGGAGATTTTTTTCCCCTTTGAATTAGCATTGATTAACAATGGTTCTGACTCCATTTCCTGAAAAATCCTTTGAATAAGACTATAAACCAAGGTTCTGTGTGTGAATCGTGAATGCAAACATATCATCTTGTGCACACGTAAAATGCTATCACCAACTTTCCAAAGAGAATGCCAGTTTGGCTGCTGGCATTTATGAACATACATAACATGCATCCTGTAAAAAAAAAAAGTGTGTGACTTATGTATGACTGAATGACACTTGAAACAAATGATTAGTGCCAGCAGGCAGCTCTTCAGTTGGCTCTACCCATGTAGGCAGCCGTTAAATCGATTCAAAAGCACTTCAAACTTGGTCTCTAATCAAGGATAGGCACTATTTAAGTATTTTCATAATAAAATCAACTGTCATACCAATAAGAACTGATTTGACACGGGATTTCCATGGTATCAACACTACCATAACAACTCCATTACACCAGTCTTTCTCAACAGACAAATGTGAACACAAACAAATCACAGGAAAAAAACAAACACTCTCAAATTGTGTGACCATTTACTATGATCTTGAATGCAACTGAATTCGCTTGAAATCCACAGGTATGTTTCATCCAGGATTTGGAGTCTTTGTCCTTTGTTTTTGTTCAGAATAGACTTTTTTCAACCAATGTTATGATCACATCTTCAAAGACACATGCACTAATTTTGGTTTGAGGATGCAGCTATGTTTTTAGCCCGTTGCAGGCATAGCAGTATCCTGCAAATCACGCCCAACAAGTACAGAGCAAAGGCAAGTCTAAAACTGGTAAAGCGTCATGTTCAAAATGCGTGTTTGAAGAAGCAGAAAGGAATTTGCAGGAATGTACACACTCATATCCAGGTAACCAACGTTTGTGTGTGTGTGTGCGTGTGTGTGTGCGTTTTTGTGTTTTGTGTGTGTGTGTGTTTCTTTGTGTGTGTGTGTGTTTTGTGTGTGTGTGCTTTTGTTTGGTGTGTGTGTGTGTGTGTGTGTGTGTGTGTGTGTGTGTGTGTGTGTAAGAAAGAGAGACACAGAAAGACAGACACACAGACAGCCAGCCAGCCAAACACTGAACAGACAGCAAGAGATTTCAAAAACCAAGGGGAAGGAAACATTCAAAGTTACTGGATTTTTTAAACAAATGTTCCACAGCACATAACTTTTTTTCCCCCATTCTCACATTATGCACTTAAGTCTAGCTCCTCGCAGAAGAAGACAAGAAGGTAGAATGGAAGGTATACGGACTGTCTTTCTGATGACACTTTTCTGCCACAGAATAATTCACTTTCGCTCTCCCAAACGTCTGAAAGGCCCTCACCCCCATGATTGCATAACTGCAGTGTTGCAAAGTCACAGTTCGTGCTTTGGTTACAAAAGTCATTCTTTATTCCAAACTTCTCTCACGTTTTGCTGCATGCACCCTGACATGCAACTTTATCTTTCATCACCTTTTCGACCAGTTCCCAGTCGATCGTGCAGACACCGTCATTGTTCTTCACAGCATTCAGCAGACGGGTGAAATCAGCATAGCAGCGTTTTTCTGCCCCAGCGGTTGATGAGAGTGGTGATGGCCACACTGACACTGTGTGTACCCATCACTGCCTGTTCAATCTTTGCCTGCGAGACGTCAAGCTCCAGAAAGATGTGCTCCCAGCCTTTGCCAAATGCTGCAGATAAACGGCTGGCATCAGCTTCCGTCGGACTTAGATGCGTCACCGAATCTGGCAGCTCATCGATCCAGCAAGAGGATCTGAAAAGTTCAACAGAGCATACATGCTACTTGAAAACAGATTGAGTCCGGCGATGAACACGTTAAATAATCCAAACCACATGTGAATGTTCTCCACAAATATACACTTTTTAGTGTATTGCTTTCCCTATCTTTCCTCCTTATTCTACATGTATGAAGGAAGACATCTGGGTGTCAACATACGCATATGCGTCTATGCATATATAGGTAATGTGTGTGTGTGTGCATGTGTGTGTGTGGTGTGTGTGTGTGTGTGTGTGTGACACTAAGTTTTGAACATAAACATATCCAAAGGATATCACTAGTTCTTGTTTAATTCTCAGAGTTTGGTAAATCACTCCCTTTGCTTCTAACAGTCTTGTTGAACTTTTAGAAAATACACTACGAGGAGGAATTATGGTAGTTTGATATTCTTTCCTGGATCTTTCTAAACTAGAAGTGGAATTTCAATGGTAAATCAGTTTTCAATTTTAACTGAATTTGTCTAATTTTTTTTTAATCCACAAGTGAATGCAAAATGCAAGGACACATGGTAACAGACTTGAGCCTGAAGCATAGAACAGCTGCCTGGACCCTGGATTTGAAAATGAACTACAGAAAACAAAGAACATGTTAACAAGCAGGCAATAAAAGAACACAGACAGAAAGATCATGGGTGTGCTGCTCACGAGAGTGCATGATGTCAGTGAGTGAGCCTATGCATAGGAGTTTGAAGCAAAACCAATGTTTTCATCAAATTTTGTTTAGATAAAAATCCCCACCTTTCTTATTGGCTTCGGGAACATCAGTTGATTCCAACTCTTCCGCTACGTGTTCATCCCAGTCGCTTTCAGTGCTGATATAAAGTGCTGGTATGCATCTGGGCCTGTGAGAAAAAAGGATTTATTGCAAAATATAAAGTTAAAAAATATTTATTGTTTCAAGACTGGATCTTCTGAAGTTTTCATAATAACTTAAGAGTAAAAAACCATAAAAAACAAACAAACAAACAAAAACGACCCTCCATGTACGTTTTAACAAGAAAATCACTGACCATAAAAAAAAACAACTACTGCTGCTGTAATTGTATTGAAGAAAGTCATGAACCCAGTGCAGCACCTTCTCTTCCACCCTTTTCCTCTGCAGTTTCAAGAACAGTCCTTTCCTGACTTTGTAAAAGCAGAAGATCTTTCTTTCTGATGTGCTTCATGCGTATAGTTTCAAGAACAGTCCTTCTTTCCTGACGTTGTAAAAGCAGAAGATCTTTCTTTCTGATGCGCTTCATGTGTACACAAATGCTTGCTTTTTATTTCACTAGGCACTAATTTGGTAAGAATAAAAAAGAAAAAAGCGTCTGGTATAAGTTTGTACACTGTTTCCACCATATCTGAAATGAATCAAATTCCCCACCAATGAATAGTCAGAAATGGCTTGCATATTTACATAACATTACGCAATTTTCATTTTGAGTTTGATGAGATTCTGATGATATACATGAGAGATAGTGCACTGTTGTGAGTTATTTTGGTGGTGTGGCTGTGCCAGTCCTCATATTGCATACAAAGAGATTGTCAGCTAAGCCCTCTATAGACAACCATCGCTGCTAAGTAAAGTCACACTGCCAGATCAAGTGCTGGCAACTCTGGAATGAAAGGCACTACCATGTCGTTCCTACAAACTCAACTCCTCCCCTCCCCCCTCCAGTGAATCTGCTGACACTGAATAATTTGACAGAAATCATCGTAGAGAGGCATGTGAGGCCTGGAATAACACTGACCACTAGCACACAGTGTATATGGGCTACATAAATGTAATGATGGATACATGTAATGATGCATTCATTCTATCGGTAGCATCATTTCATTCTCTCTCAAAGCCTGTCAATCTTGTTTTTCTAGCATCATTTCATTCTCTCTCAAAGCCTGTCAATCTTTTTTTCATGCTATCTGTGCGCGTGTGCATGCACGCGTGCATGCATGCGTGCGTGCGTGCATGTGTGTGCGCAGGTCGACACAATGTATGAGTGTGTGCGAGTATGCATATGTGGGGCAAGCAAGCATGTGTGTGTGTGTGTGTGTGTGTGGTGTGTGTGTGTGGTGTGTGTGTGAGTGTGTGTGTGTGTAAGATAAGATAAGATAATGTTGCTTATAGCCCAGCCGACCGCAGAGGCCACATCAGGGCTGTCACCACGTTAAAAATCAACTCACCAGTCATTTGAAAAAAAAAAAAAAAAAAAAAAAAACCAACTTTCACACATCGCATTAAATGACATCGTCTAGAAACGCACCAGAAATTGCATTAAAAATCTTTCTTCCGTAAAATCTTAAATCAGATGAAAAATGTTAATCTCTTTCAAAAACCCAAGGATCACATCAGGCGGGACATCCCTGAACAGGATCTTCATGGACTCCGCTGTAAAATGTTTGTGTCTCACATCGTGCAAGTCCCAACACTCTAAAAGAACATGTTTCATTGTGAGTGCGCATGACATGGAATACACCACGGAGCTTCTTCACTCTTTAAAAGATAGGAATGGGTAAAATACGAATGGCCGTGTGCAGCCTGCACAGAACCGTTTCCTCTTTACGACCTCCCGACGAAGATGGGAGGAAGTCCTTAAGGGTTGGACGGATCTGAAAGAGTTTGTTATTCGTCTGTTTGTTCCAATCCTCCTGCCAGAGGTCTCTCACATAATCGTTAATTTTCGGTTTCACATCTGAGCAGGGGATATAAGTGTTGGACAGTTTCTCTCTTGTGGCGTTCTTGGCTAAATGATCAACCATTTCGTTCCCGCCGATGCCAACATGACCAGGAACCCAAGCAAGAGTAATGTTTAACCGTCCACCTTCAACTTGCTAAAAAGTTAAAAAAAAAAAAAAGTTCTGGATGCTGAAGGTTGCGGCCAGCTATGGCCTCCAAAGCTGACAGCGAATCCGACAGAACCAGAAAGTCCCTCTTCGAAGAATGTGAGATTATCTTCAAAGCCAGTACCAGAGCAGTAAGTTCAGCAGAATAGACAGAAGCATCTGAATGGATATGTTCCAACAGTATCTGAGAAGGAGCCCCAGGGCAGTAGGCTGCACAGGCCACTCCATCCTCAGACTTGGAACCGTCAGTGAAAACTTTTGATAGGATGGGAATTTCGAACAGAGCTCAGCATACAATGCCTTGTACGCCAGAGAGCTGGTAGACTCTTTGCGAAAAGCTGCAAGATCGAAACAAATCTCTGGTGTGAAAAAGGTCCACGGAGGTTGATCCGGAAACTTGGAAAAATCGGAAACTACTCCCAGGTCTAGACCTGCATCTGCACATGAGGCTGCATACGAAGACCAAACGGCGGAATACATTTAGGGTTGTTTTCAAACTTACTTTGGAATGGAGGGTCAAAGACACAGTCATAGGCAGGATTCTGCGGTCTGAGAACAGTCGGATATAATTAAATTTAATGACAGTTTCAGCCTGCGGTTGGACAACGAAGGTTCGCCCGCCTCTGCGTACAGGCTGTACACAGGGGTGGTGCGGAACGCTCCAAGACAGAGACGAAGCCCTTGATGGTGATAGGGTCCAAAAGTTTGAGGTAAGAGGGTCTTGCGGAGCCGTAGACAGCACAACCATAGTCCAGTTTGGAACGGACCAGGGCTCTGTAGAGGTGCAGCAAAGTTTTCTTATCAGCGCCCCAGTCGGTGTCGGTGTGTGCTACGACCCGCAGAATATCAGTGCCTTTTGGCAAGCAGTTTTGAGGTTTTTAATATGGCTGAGAAAGTTAAGTTTTTGGTCAAAAATGACTCCCAGTAAATTTGGCCTCTTTAACAGCTGGAATGGGAGATTTCCCTACTTGAAGTTCCGGATCTGGAAAAAACTGACGGAAATTATGGAAGTGAATACACTGGGTTTTTGTAGCAGAAAAGGTGAAACCGTTTTCATCCGCCCACCGATGGATTTATCTACGCAAAGCTGGAGCCTGCGCTGGACACTCGGGTACAGGCTTCCAGTTGCGTAGACAGCAAAATCATCCACAAACAATGAGCAGTCTGAACCCTGCTGAACTGATTGAACAATGTTGTTGATCTTAATACTAAAGAGGGCAGGAGATAGTATGCTCCCCTGTGGAACACCCAACCCTGCTCGTGGACATCAGAGAGAGTGGTGCCAACCCGGACCTGAAACTGTCGTTCTGCCAAAAAATTTGAATAAAAAGCGGAAGATGACCTCGAAAACCCAGATCGTGGAGATTCATGAAGTATCCCCGACTTCCAGGTGGTATCGTAGGCCTTCTCCAAGTCAAAGAAAATTGCCACTGCATGCTGTTTGTTCAGAAAGGCGTTCCGAAGTGTAGATTCCAGACGAATCAAATGGTCAACGTAGTCCGATGTTTGCGGAAACCACACTGTTCTTTCGCCAAAAGGCCATCGGTTTCAAGTTTCCACATGAGCCTAGCATTGACCATTTTTTCCATCAATTTACAAACACAGCTGGTCAAAGCTATGGGACGGTAATTTGAAGGATTAGAAAGATCTTTTCCAGGTTTGGGGATGGGAATAATGAGGGCTTTTCGCCAAGAGGGTGGAAAAAACCTGTAGTCCACACATGGTTGTAGACCTGTAGCAGTATGTTCAGACCTTCTAGCGGAAGATTTTTCAACAGCTGATAATGGATTTCATCTATACCTGGAGAGGAATCGCTGCAAGAAAGCAAGGCAGATTTCAGCTCGTTTAACGTGAAAGGAAGATTGTAGTCTTCCATGTTGTCGGACGAAAAGTTGCAGGGTGATTTTTCTTTTAGGGCTTTGTTTTTGACAAAAGTGGCTGATTTATTAGAAGAGAGAATTCTTTTCAATGGTTGAAGCAAGCAGATTAGCAACTGCTTTCTTCTCTGTTATTAAAGAATCCGAAAACTTGAGATGGTTCACAGTGGGACAGGTGTTCTTCCCTTTGATTTTCTTAATGATGTTCCACACTTTTTTCTGGAAGTTTTTGATGTCAGCCTGGAGCAGAAGCTTCTCCAGGACCGACGTTTACTGATTTTAAAAGTGTGTCTAGATTTAGCACGGAGTTTTTGATGGGCTCGAGCGTTGGGACCCGAAGGTCGTTGGTACACCTGACGCTGAGCCCGTTTTCTAACTTTGGAAATTTGTTGGCAGTCTGAATCAAACCAGGGTGTTTTTGGCATTGAAGTTTATCGGAAGACACTGGAATACAAGCTTTAGCACACTTGATCACAGTGTTAGTCAGTGATTCAGCTGGGTCCGGACTCTGAAGAAAATCATGTCCTGGAATTCTTTAGAAATAGTGGTTGCAAATAGATCCCAGTTTGCTTTCTTGTAATTTAGATGTTGAGAGACAAGAGACGTGTTCAGTTATGACGGGTTGTAGTAAGACAGGGAAATGGTCACTTCCGTGCAGATCGTCATGGACAGACCACTCATAGTCCAGGACCAGCGAGGGGTCACAAACCGACAAATCTAAACACGAAAGTGAACCTGTGGAAGAGTGGAGGTAAGTTGCAGATCCGTCGTTCAGACAACACAAATCCAAATCCGAAAGGACATCCTCAATTAGCAGACCTCTGGATGACGTATGGACACTACCCCAAAGAGGATTGTGACCGTTAAAGTCACCCAACAGCAAAAAAGGTCGAGGAAGTTCTTCTATCAGATTGACAAGGTCCTGACGACAAACCGGGACAGAAGGAGGTAAATAAAGAGAACAGATTGTCACAGTCTTGTGGAGAGTGACTCTCGCAGCTACAGCCTGAAGGGAGGTAGACAAAGTGACAGGACTATACAACAAAGTTTTATGTAGGAGAAGGGCAACACCGCCCGACAGTCCCAACGTGGATGGTTGTGCAGGTTTTGAAAGAATATTAAAGCCAGAAAGAGTAAAGGTCTTCTGGCTTTGAATTGAGTTTCCTGAAGAGCCACGACGGAAGGTTTTATAGATCGACACAGAAGCTGCAGCTACCTCGAAGTATGGAATTTAGTCCACGGATATTCCAATGGAATATTGTACTATCCATGGTGCAGAGGGTGAAAAGGAGAGAGATCAGGTCATCTCCTCATCAACGTCTGCCTCCAATGGAGCGAATTTAATTATTCAGCTTGACTGGAGTGTGTTGGTCTACGACCTGCTGGCAGACTTGCCAACAGGCGAAGAAGGTCTGGATTTGGGAGATGGTGGAGGTTTCTCCTTATCTCCACCATCTCCACACTGGGTGAACTCCCTTGCCCACACGGGCACTGGACTGAGGAGTTCGAGGTTGGGGTGCTGGCTTTTTAATCTGCCCAGCAGCAGATGTTGTAGACTGCTGGGCAGTCTGAGGGGTGGCGGATTTTTGCCTCCACCAGGGGCATTCATTTTGGGTTGGAAGGTGGTGGACCTGCTACCACCAGAACTGACAGATTTTACTTGCAATGTCTTTGAAAACATGAATTCATCAGTCTGGCAGCAGACTGACCTAGTAGAAACTGTGGGAATTTTCTTTACAGCCGAAGCATAGGAAGAAGCTGTGGGCGTCTGACTGCCCACAACCTGTTTCCGGGCTTCAAAAAATGAGATCTTCTTTTCGTTTTTGACACGTTGGATAGCAGATTCTTGAATCCAAAGAGGACAGTTTCATGAAGAGGAGGATGGTCGCCACCGCAGTTAGCACAATGTGCCGGATCTTTGCACGGCCCATCATGGGTTGCCTTGCAGCAAATACCACACACCTCCTGCCCAGAACAGCGGTCCCTGACATGGCCAAACCTCTGGCACCTAAAACACCTCAACGGGGATGGCACATACAGTTGAACCCGAACATTCAGGTAGCCGACTTTGATGACCGGAGGCAGCACAGGGTTGCAGAATGTCAGAAAGAGGGTATTGGTGGCCACTCTTTCTGCACCCTTCTTTACTGTCACCCTGCGCACCTCCGTCACACCCTGGGACGCCAGCTCCGATTTGATCTCTGCTTCTGTGACACCAGATAAATCCCGGCAGCGAATCACGCCTTTCGATGAATTTAGCTGTTTGTGGGGAGTTACCTTGATCTCCCTGTCCACAAGTTTCGTTGCCTTCAGCAGCTGTTCAGACTGTTTTTTTTTTTCTACATTGAATGAGGAATGAGCCATTTCGCAATCTTTTGATGGATTGAGGGTCACCTGCTAAACCCTGAAAGCCCTTCTGGATAGCAAAAGGGCTCAGAGCTGAAAGGGTCTTTCCTGCTCCGTCCCTTCCATTACGAGCCAGGAAGCCCAGAATCCTGTCCTTTGTCGTACCTCAGTATCTGAATCACTGTCACCTTCGAAATCCCCTGAAACAGGGGATGCTGCCTTCCTCTTCCTTTTGGGGGGATATTTTTTAAAGAAGCCATATTAGTTTATTGTAATTCATCCCTCCCTTACCCACCCACCTTGGAGTCCAACTAAGGGGCCAGGGCCAAGAAACCAATGTCTTGACCCCTTCCAGGCTCGGGAGAGATATACGACAAACAGAAAACCACCAACCCTATCCCCCCTGATCATGCTCAACTCCCGGGGACAGAGAGCTGAGCACTGCAGGGGTTCACATGGCCAGCAGGGGACTGCCTGTCTTGACCCAGCCCCAAGAAGGGGAGCCGATAGTACACCCGGGCCAAAGTGTACCCCTGTCTAGGAGAGGTCCGAGCCAAAGTGATGTGTTGAGAGCGCTGGCTCTCTCAACCACCAGGATCTCATTCCCCTCCGACACAGGTCGCACCGCACGGCAAACGCGGCGGATCTTAAGGAGACCACAGAGAGAAAAGGAGTGTGTAAAAGAAGACTTGAAGGGGAGACGAAGATAGAAAAGGGCCAAATAAGGGAGGCAGAAAACAAGAAAAGGAGAAAGCGGGTTACTCTTAGTCAGGATCCTCACCCTTAGCCTATCTGACATGGGAAGCCCTACCAGGGGCATCAACTTCTTACCACGTTTCGCTTAGGCCATACAGCATCTTCACCTCTCAGGCCTACAAGCAGTGTGAAAAAACCAGCCTATCTCCCAAGTATTGATGCCCCCGTCAGCATAGCCTAAAGGATCACTGGACCACGCAAACCCTCCGACCACGACAAGGTCGCAACCCCCCGGAGGTGTGTGTGTGTGGTGAGAGAGAGAGAGAGAGAGCTCTAGAGAGAGAGAGAGAGAGAGCTCTAGAGAGAGAGAGAGCTAAGAGAGAGAGAGAGAGAGAGGAGAGAAAGTGTGTGTGTGTGTTGTCTATGCACAGGCAAGCTTAAATGTATGTGTATCTCATCTAATCATGGACCTTTTTTCTTTTTTCTTTGGCAAACTACTGGAAAGACTATATAGCAACTTAAATCAGTTCATATATGATCTCTTCTGTCTGAAAATCATGTCAAATCATCCAGATCTCCGTTCAAGGTGATGAATTCAAGGAAGAGCTTAAAGTAATTTATTCATTTAAATCAAATAGACTGAACTATCTTTATGACTCTGAAATGGATGAAAAATTCTGAAAACAGACACTATTTGAGTTCCCCAACTCTCACATCATAAAGATAATCCAATCTGCCTATAGTTATAAATTGTGATTTCTGAGTGTGGGTGAGTGAGTGTGTGTGAGTGTGTGTGTGTGTGTGCGCGCGCGCACATGCATGTGTGCATGCGCTCACATGTGTGTATGAGTGCAAGGTTCATACAGATTTCCTGACAAAAAATTCAAGGAATTTTTTAAAAAGAAATTCAAGGAAAAAGAAATTCAAGGACTTACTTCAAGGAAAATTTTAAAGAAAAATAATCATAAAATACTGACACAAATCAAATTATATACTGTCTAGGACCTTTTTGCATATGAGGTAAAAGCCCTCGTTTTCTTCTCTTACTGGGTCTGCCTGCAACCATTTCTTGCATTCTTTTTTAGCCAAACAATTTTAAACAAACACACTAGAAAATGCAATGGTTAACAAAAATGTTACTTATATAAACTGAATTTCCATTCATATTCTTTTATTCCAGTTATCCTCATCACATTCAGACTAACAGAAGACATCAATAAAATTTCAAGTATGGTCTGTTATGTGATCTCCACCAGAATGGAATCATGTTCTTAGATTTTGCTTTGAATCAGTAAAGTGGAGAAGGTCTACAGTCTGAAAAGTTAACTCCTTACTTCTGTCACTGACTGGGTACCTTTTCCACCCACCTGAATTCTCAAGGACCTGAACAAACCGTATCACTCTTCCCTCAGCTGTGGTTTCTCCAGCATTTTTCACAAAGTCCTGGTCGCGGGGGTTCAAACACAAAGATGCTGATCAGATGATCCATGATTCCATTTATCGGATCAAAGTTCTCTTGCAGAAATTTGTATTTTTTTCTGATTTTGTAGTCATCTTCTGGTTTTAGACGTCCCTTTTTTACTGGCATTTTCAGCAGGCTTCTGAAAAAAAGTAATCACAGTGATCATCATTCTTAAAAAAAATCAGCACCACCACACACACACACAAAACAGCAATAACGACAAAGGCCTTTTCGGAAAATGAAGTCAGAACCAACGTTAACTCCAAGGAAAAAATCCCCCATTCCAAAACGCATCGACAGAGATTGGAACCCTGACCTCAGAATCACCATTACTATGACTATATGAGTCCGGTATTCTATCTGCTGAGTATTCCAGCCCCCACACTCCCACCCCCATTTGATCTAATGGATTGGGGTCTGTCATCAGAACATGCAATTTCCACCCACAAAGGATGGAGCACACCTTTGCCTGCAGTCCGAGCAAATCTGCTATTGATGTTGGGCTCCTCACTTACATTCTGCTGTGCCTTTAAGTGGTTATCACTTACAAGACCCTGTTTATTTACCACATAAATGATATGCCTGATGTTGTCAGTAATCTGGTCAAAATTTTTGCTGATGATACAAAAGTTCACACCCCATAGAGACAGTTGATAATTCAACGAATTACAGAAGAGTATTGATGAACTTGTTGCATGGACAAATGCCTGGCAGATTACATTTAATAATACGAAGTGTAAAGTTCTTCATGCAGGTAAAAATAATCCTAGGTATGATTATTATACGGAAGGTGTGTTGCTTGAAGAAACAAATGCTGAAAAAGACCTAGGAGTGATAATAGACCCTGATTTATCATTTGATAAACAGTGTTAATGAAACTATTAGAACTATAAAAGAGCAAATAGACTAGCAGGGATGATTGTAGGCATATGCAGTGCAAAGATAGTGAAGTTATGGTTCCATTATTTAAAACACTAGTCAGACTGGTTATTGAATATGGCAATGCTGTATGGACAAAAAATTTGGAAAAAAACACAGTAATCCCATCAAAGGTATTCAGAGAAGATTTACAAAAAAGATTATTTGTTTGCAGAAGTATTCATATGAACAAAGGCTTCAATTTTAAAAATTACCAAGTTTGGAATACAGGTGGCTATGTGGCGACATGACTGAAACTTATAAACTTACACATGGTTTTTATGACATTAAAACCACCAGACTGGCACATTTATTTCAGTTGAATAGAGAATCTAACAACTAGAGGGCACCTGTTCAAACAAACAACAAAATTACTAAAACTTCAAAGCAGCAAACTTTTTCACTAACAGAATTGTCAATACTTGGTATAACTTGCCAGTCAAAGTTGTTGGAGCAAGACTGGAAACACTTTCAAAAAATGTCTTGATAAACACTGGATACATCTTATGTTTCAACAAATATTGACTTGCATTTTTAAAACCATGCATACATGTCCTTTATAAAAACTGCGAGAATAAGACCAAAATATTTCTTGCTAAAACCATAAATAATGCACATTGAGCAGGCTAAAGCTGAAAATGCTAATAGCCACCGATATGATATGATATGTAGTGACGCACGTTTCGCACACGTAGGCGAGCTCAGTGGAAGTGCACCTCACGTGAGAAGTGTTCACTGACAGTCAGGTAAACAAGCAGATGAACTCCGCATTACAACACTAGGCCTTGAAGAGAGCGGACCATGCTAACTTGTTGTTAGCTTAGGGAGTTCGACACTCGGGCTTGAAGGAGACGGACCAGCTAGGACATAACTTGTTTGTAGTTAGTGAAGGAGTTCATCGTGCTGACAGTTACACTAGTGACAGACCAGTGCTAGGGCCTCCATTAACAGGAGACAGTTTAGCCCTAGCACTGCGACAGTACAGTCGTAGACGGTTACAACGGCTTGGACGGCTTTGACAGTACCACTTGCTGGACCCGGAGACTGACACTGACAGAAACTGAGAAAGACAGTGACTGTGACAGACCTTACTTGGTAGTTCATGCCAGTGAAGAGCTTGGGTAAGAATCCTGATGAAACCCCCAAGCCAGAGTCTGGACTGACCAGGTTAGGTAGAGTGCGTGTTTGTGAGTGTGCAAGTGCTTATATATTTAAAAACGAACTTCTCTAGAGTGTAGGGAAATCACTTCAGATATGATATCAAGTTCAACTTGAGCTTGAGGAATCGGCATCTGATCCTGGTTAGTTGCCTTTAAACTCTCAGCACAGAAACAATAATCAAATCAACTAAACCTTCATTGAAAACAAAACAGAAGTTGTTTTGCCCTTAAACAGAATATGGTGGTCAGCAACTAGAAAGGGGTTGAATTAGAGCGAACACTCAAGTTCTAAGATTATCTCCTCAGCTGACAGAAAAGCGGAATTCAATGGACGTTTTTCCACAGAGAAAGTTTACGCCACTGACCTAGGCTTAAATCGAGAAAGAATCTTTCCTGTTATATTTTTCTTTTTAAATGTTAATAAAATATTTCATACCTTTCGAGGGTGACTCGCCTAAGAAGACACTTTTCCCTAAAAATAATTGCAGCGGATCTTTGTTGAATGGCACACCATAACTTGAAATAAAATCAAATTTTTTTCTGATTTTGTAGTCATCTTGGTTTAACTCCCTTTTTTACTGGCATTTTCAGCAGGCTTCTGAAAAAAAGTAATCACAGTGATCATCATTCTTAAAAAAAATCAGCACCACCACACACACACACAAAACAGCAATAACGACAAAGGCCTTTTCGGAAAATGAAGTCAGAACCAACGTTAACTCCAAGGAAAAAATCCCCCATTCCAAAACGCATCGACAGAGATTGGAACCCTGACCTCAGAATCACCATTACTATGACTATATGAGTCCGGTATTCTATCTGCTGAGTATTCCAGCCCCCACACTCCCACCCCCATTTGATCTAATGGATTGGGGTCTGTCATCAGAACATGCAATTTCCACCCACAAAGGATGGAGCACACCTTTGCCTGCAGTCCGAGCAAATCTGCTATTGATGTTGGGCTCCTCACTTACATTTCTGCTGTGCCTTTAAGTGGTTATCACTTACAAGACCCTGTTTATTTACCACATAAATGATATGCCTGATGTTGTCAGTAATCTGGTCAAAATTTTTGCTGATGATACAAAAGTTCACACCCCATAGAGACAGTTGATAATTCAACTGAATTACAGAAGAGTATTGATGAACTTGTTGCATGGACAAATGCCTGGCAGATTACATTTAATAATACGAAGTGTAAAGTTCTTCATGCAGGTAAAAATAATCCTAGGTATGATTATTATACGGAAGGTGTGTTGCTTGAAGAAACAAATGCTGAAAAAGACCTAGGAGTGATAATAGACCCTGATTTATCATTTGATAAACATGTTAATGAAACTATTAGAACTATAAAAGAGCAAATAGACTAGCAGGGATGATTGTAGGCATATGCAGTGCAAAGATAGTGAAGTTATGGTTCCATTATTTAAAACACTAGTCAGACTGGTTATTGAATATGGCAATGCTGTATGGACAAAAAATTTGGAAAAAAACACAGTAATCCCATCAAAGGTATTCAGAGAAGATTTACAAAAAAGATTATTTGTTTGCAGAAGTATTCATATGAACAAAGGCTTCAATTTTAAAAATTACCAAGTTTGGAATACAGGTGGCTATGTGGCGACATGACTGAAACTTATAAACTTACACATGGTTTTTTATGACATTAAAACCACCAGACTGGCACATTATTTCAGTTGAATAGAGAATCTACAACTAGAGGGCACCTGTTCAAACAAACAACAAAATTTACTAAAACTTCAAAGCAGCAAACTTTTTCACTAACAGAATTGTCAATACTTGGTATAACTTGCCAGTCAATGTTGTTGGAGCAGAGACTGTGAACACTTTCAAAAAATGTCTTGATAAACACTGGATACATCTTATGTTTCAAACAAATATTGACTTGCATTTTTAAAACCATGCATACATGTCCTTTATAAAAACTGCGAGAATAAGACCAAAATATTTCTTGCTAAAACCATAAATTATGCACATTGAGCAGGCTAAAGGCTGAAAATGCCTAATATGCCACCGATATGATATGATATGTAGTGACGCACGGTTTCTGCACACGTAGGCGAGCTCAGTGGAAGTGCACCTCACGTGAGAAGTGTTCACTGACAGTCAGGTAAACAAGCAGATGAACTCCGGCATTACAACACTAGGCCTTGAAGAGAGCGGACCTGCTAACTTGTTGTTAGCTTAGGGAGTTCGACACTCGGGCTTGAAGGGAGCGGACCAGCTAGGACTAACTTGTTTGTAGTTAGTGAAGGAGTTCATCGTGCTGACAGTTACACTAGTGACAGACCAGTGCTAGGGCCTCCAGTTAACAGGAGACAGTTTAGCCCTAGCACTGCGACAGTACAGTCGTAGACGGTTACAACGGCTTGGACGGCTTTGACAGTACCACTGCTGGACCCGGAGACTGACACTGACAGAAACTGAGAAAGACAGTGACTGTGACAGACCTTACTTGGTAGTTCATGCCAGTGAAGAGCTTGGGTAAGAATCCTGATGAAACCCCCAAGCCAGAGTCTGGACTGACCAGGTTAGGTAGAGTGCGTGTTTGTGAGTGTGCAAGTGCTTAGTATATTTAAAAACGAACTTCTCTAGAGTGTAGGGAAATCACTTCAGATATGATATCAAGTTCAACTTGAGCTTGGAGGAATCGGCATCTGATCCTGTGTTAGTTGCCTTTAAACTCTCAGCACAGAAACAATAATCAAATCAACTAAACCTTCATTGAAAACAAAACAGAAGTTGTTTTGCCCTTAAACAGAATATGGTGGTCAGCAACTAGAAAGGGGTTGAATTAGAAGCGAACACTCAAGTTCTAAGATTATCTCCTCAGCTGACAGAAAAGCGGAATTCAATGGACGTTTTTCCACAGAGAAAGTTTACGCCACTGACCTAGGCTTAAATCGAGAAAAGAATCTTTTCCTGTTATATTTTTCTTTTTAAATGTTAATAAAATATTTCATACCTTTCGAGGGTGACTCGCCTAAGAAGACACTTTTCCCTAAAAATAATTGCAGCGGGATCATTTGTTGAATGGCACACACATACATCTTTGAAAAGTCCAAAAATCTTAGATTACAGTTATTTTTGCCTAATAGAATGCTTTTTTATATCTAGATAAAGTAAAATATTTTATTCATCAAGACACACAAATACAGTTCAGAGTGTATAGATATCAAGATAAAATGAGAACTCCCTTATGTGTACTTCCTGCGTGTTTGTGTAATAAGATTTCGGACTTTGCTCTTGACAGAGCACCATCCAGCACTTGGCCCAGCCTAAACAATCCACCTTCAGTCGGAATCAGTCATGTTTTCCAAAAATTTGCTAGCACGTCAGGTTTTTCCACTGGTGAGAAGTACGAGCTGCTTGCAGAATGGGGGCATCAGCAGACTACGATCAACAGTTACCAGTGTGTCAACGGAAAATCAAAAGCAAGTCTCTGAACAAGTCAGCGACCAAGCCCCCTCTACCATTACTGGGAAGAAAGCTCGCACGAACAGCCCGTTTATGAAGAATTTGTTTTTGGGCAAGTTTGACAAGGTAACTGATCATATGTGCAATGGTGCTGATGAAATAGCCAGTCAGATAGCTCCCAGCCCCATGTCGAGCGACACTGACTAAAATTTTTGTATTGTGCGCTTGTTGATGTTAGTTACCATATGAATTTATGTATTGGAACAAGTCAGATTAGCATACTGCTATACAGTATCAGTTCACGGTTTCACATATGTACACTCGAATAAAACTCGGACACACACACACGCACGCTCGAATACAGAATCTTCAGAATGATGAAGGCGGTAGTCAAGGGAAAGAAGAGCACGCACACAGCACACACGTACGCAGGGTAACCCTTTATCAGGCATATGCATCAAAACGTGTCATGTACACATGTATGAAAAGTGAGAATTGATGCAAAGATTTTTTTGTCACTTTAATGTGTTTCAATGATGCAGAGTTTGCGTGTGTAGATCAGTAATACAGTACACCAAATGACTACCATGTGATGTAGACATGTGCAACGAAATGGTCAGCAAGAGACACTTGTGTAAGTAATATTAAGATTACACCTAAATGGAATTGGTTTTGTGTGACGGTTGATTTTTATTCGGGGGAGGAGGGGTCATGTCTTCTCCTAAACCATTTAGGCAAATCCTTATGAACAAAACCCACTTTGCATAAAATATTACCTGATAAGAATATTCCAGACACATAATTCCGGATAAGGCAAAACTCTTCTGAAACAAAACCTGTTCAGAGACAAGTTCTTCTCACAGAAAGGATGTTTGTATCTGTGTCTGTACAGTTTGCTACAACAAGCTCTTAATCTTGCAAGAGTACATCGAGTTGGGAGCAGGATTTGTATGATTTAGTAAAACCACATGCGCACGCACGCATGCAGTAAACCATAGGAAATTTTGAATTATCATTTGTTTTGTGCATTCACACATACACACACAAGACACATTTAGAAGGAGTTGGCAAAACATTGCCATCTTTTCATACACTGACATCGGTGGGCTTTGTATCAATCAATGATTGTGATTTCGCCTTATTGTACATCATGTTGTTGAGACTGGCTCACTGGAGTTTGTCTGATTGGCTCATCTAATTAGGATGATACTGTTGTTCATTCTGATCTCTCATACACAGACAAACCCTGACTTATCCTGTCACAGTCCCAGCTCTGGTAGTCCAAAGAGAGGAATCGATATTTAGTTAACATTGAGAGGCAGAAGAGGGTGCATTGCTTCCCTATCATTTCATTGCTGTCAGTGGTGCCTGTTCTGATCCAACATACACACAAAACATTGCCTTACTAATCCTTATATTGGGAACCTTAACATTTTGCTTTGTAGCAGGAGTGAGTTAGAACTCTCAACACCTGTTCAACAATAGTATCAATGATTTTTGCCAGCACCAAAAACTGATAAACACACCAAACATCTGATGGAGAAGGAAAATAAAAACTAGGTCATCACAAGTGTGAGGGTATGACAAGCCAAAGAATCTGAGACTTCCAAAACTGAATAAAAAGTGTTTGCTCTCAGGGGAACTGAATAAAAAGTGTTTGCTCTCGGGGAAAAAATTGTATATAACAGCGCCCCCCCCCCCCCCCCTTAATCCTCCCTCCCCTCCCCTCCACCCCAAAAAAGAAAAAAGAAAGAATCTGAGACTTCCTTTTTTAATTATTGAGAATGTTAAAGATGACATTATTATATGTGATGATGAATTTCCTTCTGGTCCAGGACTGCATGTTATGGACATACTTTGCCATTCATTTCATGCTATACGATCCTAGCATCGACCAGGCCTGCGAGATACATCAAATGCAAACACCGAGGATTTAAGTCAGAAATTTTAGCAACACTGTCAGAGACTTGTCCATTAACAGGATAAAACTTGTGGTTCCAATCTTTCTGTTACACTATGGCATAATCTGGACACGTTTGAGCAGGCTGGAAGAAGAAAAATACCACAAACCGTAGATGGGACTGGAACCCGAAACCTGCCCATCTGACAGTCAGAAGGTTAACCTCTGCATTACAGCATCTGCCTGTGACTTGCAAAGTTTTAAAAAGAACAGTATGATTCTAAAAAAAAATCGTATCAATGGAAACTCTTACATCATTATCACTATCAGTGACACTAAACTTCAAGGTGTGAGTGTGTGTGTGAGTGTGTGTGTGTGTGAGTGTGTGTGTGTGTGTGTGTGTGTGTGTGTGTGTGTGTGTAAATTTTTTTTTTAAACAAATTATTTAGCTGAAAAGAATTGTGGAAACAATTTTTCATATAATTCTGTTTTTTAACAGGACATGTTAAACAATAGATTGTTCTGTTTCAACAGGAAATGTTGGTCTATCCAGAGATCAGCGACAAAGAAGAATTTGATGAACTGAATGCCATGATCGAACCATTGGAGCGCTTCTTTTCTGACTCAGGTATTGAGCGCGAAGACTGACAGTGATACAGACTGCAACATTTCAGAAAACAAGCCAAAATACAAATAAACACAAAAGACAAAGTGAAGAGTAATGCTTATTTGATACGCAAGACAAAACAGACAGTGTATACTAACATTTCAGAAAACAAGCCAGAATTTAAATAAACACAAAAAACAAACTGAAGAGTAATGCTTATTTCATATGCAATACAAAACAGACAAGTATACTAGTATACTTTTGACAAAGATGTCTCCAGCCATTTCAACTGACAGCTATAAAAAATGTACAAAATGATACTCCTTAGATCACTATCATTATCATCATGAAAATTGCTTATTTTCTTGCTGGCTGCTATTTGGGAAGTGTTTTTCTGTACCTATTGTACTAATTTCAAGTAGTTAGTGAGTCCTTAAATGACAGATCTGTAACCAAATGAACAAAAAGCTGCTGATTTGACAGACTATGAAATGAGGTAAGATAAATGAATTTCAAACCAAATACATGCACAAAAATACATGCCCAAACTGCATCTGTCAAACAGGAAAGTGACACAAATATTGTTACTCATCAATCTTCGCAAGCATTTAATATCTTATTCTTGAATTGAGTTTTACAGTCTAATAGGAAATGATGCAACTATGTACACAGACACAAAGATATGCTAACCTATTGCAAAGCGAGATAAAATCACCCAGTATAACACAATCATATCAGTAATGTGTGTTCATTGTCAACAGTGGATTCCAAGGCAATAGATGTGGCTGCCAAAATTCCACAAGACACGCTGCAGGGTCTGAAGGAACTGGGTCTCTTTGGGCAACAAATTCCACAGGAATATGGTAACATTTTAGTCAGAACAATGTAGCATTGTATTTTTATTATGATAATGTAAAATGGTTTACATTCATAGTGTGTTTGGCATAACTTACAGACAGACAGGCAGACACACACAGACACACACACACACACACACACACACACACACACACACACACACTTGCAATAACACACATGCATACCTGTCAAGTCTTACGTTTTTTCCGTAATTCTTACGGATTTTCGATATTTTTCAAGTCTTACGGCGTACGGCAAAAACCTTACGTATTTTCCACCAAAAAAAAATCTGTTGCGATGGTTCGTCTGGAGCTTTTGTTTAATCGCGCGGTAACTGCATTGTGCAATCAGTGGAAGTTATAGTCTAGACGCATGCGCAAAGCATTCTACCAACACTTCCTTCACTTACGTGTGTCAAAGTTGTACTCGAGCTATAACGTTCGACAGCATGGCTTCAAAACCTCCGGCTAAAAAACCGAAGCTCTACTTCGGTCGCTACCAAACTGAGTGGGAGACAGAAAAGGAGTTTCAAAAGTTAATCACAAGTTCCGAGGAGGGGAAGGAATATGTATACTGCAAAGCGTGCAGAAAATCAGTGAAAGTGTCGGCGTCAGGTCGTTTAGATGTGGTTCGTCATTTCCAAAGTGAAACGCATAAGCGTTCTGTGTGATGGACAAAGCAAAGTGCTGTACTGATCAGTACAACAAGGAGCACAACTGACACTGTCTGGTCTTGTTGATTCATTGTGGTAAGAAGTTTCTGTCTTGCTTAGTGTAGCCGCAAGGATTTTGCTTTTCATGGAATTTAAAATTGGAGTCAAATCATTGCTGAGTTGTGGTATTGTGTTCATCAAAAGTGAGTAAACAGTTCCTAGTGTTGTATAAAATGTCACAGTGTGTTTGTATGTGTGTGTGTGTTACAGTGTATGCATGTTTGGCATGGTTTGTTTTTCTTAATGTTACAATTTTCTATATTCATGGGTTTCTTATGGTTTTTGGTTAAAACTTATGGTCAGACGATAAAAATCTTATGACAAGAGCCTAGAATAGCTTGACAGGTATGCACATGCCCACTTTCTCACTGTCTCTGTTACTCTCTGTTTCGCTCTTTCTATCTCTCACTCTTTCTCTGTTTCACAGAATCTCACGCATACACACACACACACACACACACACACACACACACACACACACACACACACAAGCATGCACAGATACACGCATGCACACACACAAAATCACACACCCCCATATGTTTGTCTTATATATGTAGTAGTATTTTTGTTTTATGCCATTGTGACAGACAGAATGTTATGTACATTAGAACTATTTACACATAAAAATGAAATTTTAAACTCATAAACACACCCATAATATAGTCAAACAAAAGTAGACTCTTAAACATTAATGTTCATTTATGCCTTAGCATACACTCTGTAAACAACAAGAATTGATTCAAAGAGTATCTTGCAGCAGACAAATGACAGATTGAGAGAAAATTTGAAAATGAGAAGGATGATGGGTTAATATTACATTCCAACCCATGTTATTCAAATTCAGAATCGCACCCTACCCTCCCACTCCCAACTTCCCTTTCCTCTCCCCCACTCCCCCATCCCACCCTCCACTTCCAAATTCAACGATTTTCAGAGTTAGCTGAATGCAGCCGTTACTTTCATCTGGACAGCGATCAAGTGCTTCGATATTTGGATAGTCGTCGTCTGGCAACTTTGCTTATCAGTTTGATAGTCGTTGATAAAAATCATTGATGTTTATGCAGGTGGCTTGGGACTGAATGCCACAAAGTACGCCAGGATCGCTGAGGTCACTGCTTTGGATGGTTCCATCGCCGTGACTCTGGCAGCTCACCAGGCGATTGGACTCAAGGTCTGTCCCGTTAAGTGGTTCGACCAGTGACAGTATTAGTTGTACTGCACAGCTGTGCTTTGCTTTATTCTCTTGCACAGCTGTACTTTGCTTTATTCTCTGAAGTGGCTTAAACTTTGTAAGTTTGAGGGGCATTCACTACTTTATATTTGTGAGAAAGAAAGAAAAAGCAGTTACCAAGACTGTAAAATCTATGGTTGAACTACATCTTTACTCCCCACGCCTCTTTTTTTTTTTTTTTTCTCCTTAAGGCGTCATACAGTAAAGAATCCTCCATGAAATGAAATGTGCAAAGTATTCTATCTATTTCTGACTGAAGAAGGTCATGTTTATGAATTAAGCAAACTTGTTGAAAATCTGCATGAACATT
>CM031620.1:29271861-29276861 GCA_018398815.1 Conus ventricosus
TGTGTGTAAGTGAGTGAGTGAGTGTGGGTGTGTGTGCATGTGTGTGTGTGTGTGTGTGTGTGTGTGTGTGTGTGTGTGTGTGTGTAATGTACAGTTTACCAGAAGCTGTCATGTACAATATACACAGAAGCTCCAGCAGGAACAAGGCTGTGAGTCGAGATTATCCAGTGTTAGGGAAGTACCATAGATTCCAGCACAGTTTTCTCTTCTTTGAATTTGTAAACAGTGGAATCAGAAAAGAAATGCATGCCTACACGGTACATTTTGTTTCAATGTTTGCCAGCGGAAGTGACGCAGCCTCCATTCAGACTAGGGCCACATTGTCTGAAGATGGAAAAACATACTTGCTGAACGGAGGAAAGATCTGGATTTCAAACGGTGGCATCGCTGATCTGTTCACTGTCTTTGCTAAGACAGAAGTGGTTGTAGATGTAAGTTGTTTTTCTTTTGTTTTGCGTTTTGGTTTTTAGAAGGAATATATGCTTACATTGTAGAATGTAGAAGAGTCCAAATGTGTGATGACTGTGTTTTATTTATTCATTTTCATTTAGAATCTGTTTGACCTGATTGTTTACCCATACCAGTGTATGTTAGACTTTTGTTTTTTCCATTTTTTTAAACACTGTATGTGTTAGTTTGAAGGAAACATTGAATGTCGTTATGAAACAATTCTAATTATTGTGAATATGATGCCAGTAATGTTGCATGGAACTGATGATATTAGTGTTAAGCCGAAGTATAGTTTACATGACATATTCTAATCATGTTAGTGTTAAAGCTTAAATATAGTTTTCATGACATATTCTACTAGTCACATTAGTGTTAAGGTGAAATATAGTTTTCATGACATATTCTAGTCACATTAGTGTTAAGGTGAAATATAGTTTCATGACATATTCTAGTCACATTAGTGTTAAGGTGAAATATAGTTTCATGACATATTCTAGTCACATTAGTGTTAAGGTGAAATATAGTTTTCATGACATATTGTAGTCACTTCTCCCATTCGCATGGCACAGCATCTGTGTCTGTTCTTACTGGCCAGTTTGAATGGCTGTGACATGTAGATAATATAAAGTCAAATGCACTTTACCTCCTGCACCCAATTTTTCACATACAAAAACATCAGCACAAACAGATTGATTGACTTCAATAGCGTTTGGGGATAATTGGAAAGTTTGCTTAACTTGAAAATTTTGTTTCCCTCAGTTTTGAGTCAGATGTATTCAGCTGGGGTCTTGGGCCCTGTCAGACTCGGCCAGTCAGACCCCGCAACCCCTCTGCTTTATAGTGGCTGAAGGTTTAGTGGTGAGCTGTCTTTCTCATGATTCAACTCTTTGTGTTCAAGTCTTCAGCTGTGTCAGATGTTTTGTGACTTTCGTACGATTATTGAGAGGTCAGATAACATCTTCTTGGGACCACAGTATTCTGTGCAGCTATTGCATGTAATGACAGAATCTGCCCATTGGATAACTTCGCTGTGTGGTGGCCATGGGTTTGAATGGGACCTGGTGGTGAACAAACCAGCGTGCGCTGATGCATTAGACCCAGCATTCTGCGTTTTGCTTTTACATCAGTGCAGTGATGATGCAGGTTTTTTTTGTGTTTCTTTAGCTCTGTTCATGGTAGTTGTGTGGTTGGGTAATGTGCCAGTCTGACTTACTGCCAGTGTCGGTTCCTTACACTCCCTGCATGGAGAGTCTCTCTGTACACAGGTTTGTGGTCTTTCTGTGCTGCCTGATAGGATGACTTGGGCAGTGCCCTTTTCTGATGCTGCATATCAAGTGTTTGATTTTTTGCTTTTTTTTTTTTTTTTTTTTGCATTTGCTGCTTGATGCATGTCAGAACTTTATTTCAGAATATAGCACATTTTGGGGGGACTATAACTGTATCTGCTACTGCATGTCAGAACTTTATTTCATAATATAGTACATTTTGGGGGACTATAACTGTATCTGCTACTGCTCTGCAGGACTCTTGATTGCATCTGCTACTACCGTTCAGTAAACGTATATTGTATTTGAAAATGTAGAAACATGATCACATTATATTGCAATGTTTGTTTTCTTATCATGTGTTTATACTGTGCCACTGCAAGCAATGCTTACAGTCTGCGTGTAATATTTGAGTGCATAGTGCAGGAATGTTTGCCACATACCAAGTTCATCCATTTAAAAAAAAAATTTCACCTGTTCATTAGTTATTTCTTCTTCGTTGTCATCTTTATTCTTATCTTCAGGGAGAGAAGAAAGATAAAGTGACAGCCTTCATTGTTGAACGAGCCTTTAGGGGGGTTACCAGTGGCAAACCTGAAGACAAACTTGGAATCCGAGGGTCAAACAGTGAGTCTGTTGATTTGAGGCTTTTTGAAAAATTATTATTTTGACATGAAAATTCCAATCTTCTGTATGCTTCTGTGCATGTTTAAGGTTTCCTATACCTTCTCAAAAGGTTTTTTTTTCTTCAAACTGGATTTTAATCATTGTTTCTGGATATGACAGAGCCGCAAATACAGGTAAATATGGCATTTTAAAGAACATTCTCTTATATGGTGGTTCAGTGAAATATTTTTTTCAAACCAAAGAAAGCATTATGATTGTGTTTATGCTGTCAAAGTTACCATCAGTATTGAAGGGAATCCTTTTTTGTATGCAGCAGGAAGTCTATTTTAGCCACAGTTTTATCCTTTGAAGAGTTTTGGAAAGGAATTGCTAACTCCTTGATAAAGTCACAGAGTCGTACCCACAGCATTTTCACTATTAGTCACAAGCGGGTTCTTTTGGAGGTTTTCTTGACCAGTGGTTGTGCAGGGCGTGAGTCCTTGAAAGGATACATTCCACTCAGAATGATGTCAGCTGTTTCACCTACTGGTGAACTTAACAGGTGAATTTTGAAAATGCACCGATAGGTTGCATGTTGTTTGATAGCATGTGTACCGTTTGGGCAAGCTGTTTAATGATGGATATCTTTTTTTGTTTCGTTTTTTTTCAGCTGCGGAAGTTCACTTTGAAGACACACCTGTTCCTGTCGAGAACATCCTTGGAGAAGTTGGGAGTGGGTTCAAGGTAAATGCACTGGAACATAAACATGTGCAATGTATGTGCATGTCCTCCATGTGAGTTCCTGTACATACTCATGCACAACACACAAAACATGCAGATGCAAACACATATCCTCAGCATAATTTTACAGAACCCCCACGTCTCCCCTTTTGCCATCTCGCACTGTCCTACACATGTGCTTATGACATGACTTGGCCACAGACATGCATGCAGGCGAAGACCTAGGCATGCATGCCTGCATATCTCGCACAAATATTCTGAAAATTAGTGTTAGATCAGTCTCTCTCTTCTTGACTTATACTGTGTTCCTTGTTGAGGGCATGATCAAAGAAATTCATGAATAAATATTGTGTGCTAAAATGAATAAAGGAATTTTGAAAAAGTGGTGGGAAAATATACTTATGTGATAACATTAAGACTCTGTTAAAAATGGAATTTGAGGCCAGATTTGTTTGAGATCTACCACCTGTTTCATATGTCGTTACATGTGTGATTAGGCGAAATGTTAAGAAATGAGGGAACTGAATTTAGGTTCTGACTTGATAAGGATGTCTGGATTTTTCGTGTGACTTGCAAAAAGTTGGTTTTCAGTTGATCCTGGGCATTGTAAAACATGGTCGTTTTAGTTTACAGGGAAACCTCTAAAAGAGGCCCTTCAGAGAAAGCCGCCAAGTTTTTAACACTTTCATTTTAACTTCCCTCAGGGACTCTATATTTTCACCCATACTGTAAGTCAGTGAGATGATCACACTGAGACTATGGAATGGATTGTGAGGACACATGGTTGAAAAGTGGAATGTGGGTCAAGGATGAATGTGTTAAACCTTGGTGCCAGATTTGGATATCCAGGATCCATCATTTTGATCATTCAGAATCTGCGAAAGCAGTTTGAACAAATTACTGTGGGAGGATGAAATCTGGCTGAAGGATGTAACTGCTGGACCGTGATGTAGATCCGTGGTGCAGATTCCTAATCAAAGGATAGATCCAGAATGCATTTGACCACAGCAGCGTTGTGCGCTCTACCAAGTTCTTTTCTAATTTTAAGTATTGTTTGTCTTTGTACTAGAGTTGCTTCCCAAGAAAGACTTCCTCCCCTGAAAGACCCAGTTTAAATGGATTTTTGCAGATCTTTTTTATTGTTGTTGTTTGTTTTCCAACCTCCTTATTACAACTGTTTAATTTTTCCTTTTTTTTTCTCTTTTTTTTTAAATTTTTTTTTTTTTAGATGGGGTTTCCTCCATCCTCGTATTTTTCCCCACCTTTTTCTTTTTTTTACTTCTTTTTTTCCTCCTCTTTCCTTTTGCATTGAATTTCACATACCATGCAGATCTGTTGGTTCCATTGCTGATGGACATTCTAATATCAACTGTAGTATTTCAACATTTGATAAAAAGCATGGGTTTTTGCTGATTGTTTTGGAGAGAAGCGTTGGCAGTTAAGTTACCTGGTTTGTTTGTGCTGTCTGTTGTTCTGAACTGCTGCCTGTTTTGTCTCCAGTTGGCCATGAACATCCTGAACAGTGGTCGCTTCAGCATGGGTAGCTCAGGAGCAGGAATCCTGAAGAAACTGATCAGTAAGTGTGTGAACTGAAGACCCAGGCTCACAAAAGTCACCAAAGACTGTTGAGTTCAAATTCAGCAGATAGTTGCGCCTGAAGAGTATGGAAAATCAGATGGTAATTCACCTCTGTTAGCAAGCGTTGCGAGTTTTTCGGATAATCCAGGGTTTATATTCAGCGAAGACCAGAGTTCATAACTCTGTTGGTACATGCAGACATTTTGTGTGTTAAATACCTCAAATGCAATGTTTTCCAAGACAGAAGTTTTGAACTCAAGTGCTGCCAGGCATTGTATTTGTTCCTTCTCAATCTGTCTTCAAAATCAGTTTTTAAAAAATGTGACTCTCAATCCCATGGTTTTTTTTTTTTTTCTTTTT